>JAGWCC010001311.1:0-33300 GCA_022651775.1 Drusus annulatus
ATAATTCAACATATTTAATAATTTTATCTTTTACATTACGCGTATAAAGTAATTGTGTAAACTTAAAAATCAACATCACAACAGCAAGACTGGTAGCAAAAGCGACAATAACATAAATAACTAACTACACATTACGCCGTTCCTCTGCTGGGATAGACCGCTACACAACCCTGTCTTAGCATACACTCCTTGTTTCATTCACATTCGTACGTCATCTTATAAATATTATTCTTATTATTCTCCTTACACTTATTTTTTCGTTCATCCGCTCTACATATGAATTTTGGAAGAGAAAATTAGATTATGTTTTTTTTTCCGTAGTGTCGTAACCGAACCACATTTGAAAAATAATCGAACCCGCAAACTCCCGATTCTAAGTCAAAATTCACGACTATTTCTCTATGGAGACAGACGAAGCCATAATAGCGTCTATTGGTTGATACCGAAACAACTAATAATGCGGTTTAACCTTCAATTTAATTCCAGATTGAAATTCGCAATTGTCTGCGACTGCTTGCTTGCCCCCGATTATTGTTAAAACCAGCAGTTATCAAAATATTTCCAATCGTTCCGTGCGCTAGCAAATGGACAAGTCAGCCCGAGTGTCGAACACGGCTCTACCACCGAACAAGCGCGAGATCGGCTCACCAGCAATGTGGTTGCTAGGCGTTGAAGCATAAGACCTAGTTTTGGTCGCAAGCGGCGGAGCAGTTGCGACCGTTGCGGAGGCTCGGATGGTGCTGAGGCCAAACCCGTCTTGTGGGCGGACGGGACGGATAAATATTCGACAGCCATACTGCAGCAAAGATGATGGTTGAATACCAGAATTCAGAACCATTATCGAAGCAGTCAACGACTAGTTTCAACTATTTCGCTATTAAAACATATTGTTCGTGTATTATACACTCTCGGGCTTGTGGAGATTTCATCAATTAGTTGATCGATCGTGTTCTTATACATGTTTTCCACAGCAAATTTAGGTGCAAAGTTTTAAGATAATATGGTAATAATATTTTGCTCATCAGGCATGTTCTCGCTTCACCAAAAGTTTAGTACCTACACACACCTTGATAATATATATCATCCCTGGAAAGGCAAAAAGGCTTAAGCGATACTTTGGTCAAAATTTAGTTCAATATGCAGTTTTAATCAGTTTCTTTTTCTGCGTCGAATGCTCTCACTCTCGTTCGATTCTGAAGACTTTTGTGACCCTTCAGCCATCTAAAATACATTTAGCATTTGGGAGAAGGCTTGACTTAAGCGACACAAGTTTAAACTTTTTTTAACTTCTTATCGCTTTACACAACTCAGTGAAAGCATCGAGTTAACTTTTTTTTCAATATCCAACCACGTGCTTCGACTTTGATTTTTACTGTAAAACACCAAAAAAACATTAAAGTGCTCTGGCGTAAATTCCCTGAAATGGCGTTTTAGCCCTTTCCGGCTTTTAATGTACTTTATTGTATAAGTAGGTATGTACGTAGTCAAAATATTTAAAAACCTTACTGAAGTACTAAAGTAAGATTGTTTTAACCTTGACACATTTGACCGACGATCTGCAACATTTGAACGGTTCCCATTAATCGTAGATTCTCGGCACATGTCTACGTTTGATCAAATTTTAAGAAGCTTTCAGCATAACAGCCACTCTTGTATGCTTGACGGCTGATAAAATATTGATCGAATTTTAAAAAGGGCGGAATATCGTCATTCAAATGTGACGTGGCTCAAACTTCCAAGCCCCTCACTGAACTAGTTTGTCAAAATAGATAGTTATCCTCACACAACCTAATTTTTACTTTAAGACGCTATATTTATGGGTCTTCACGATAAAAGTTTAAAGGTCTTTAATGTACTTTACAAGATAATATATGTTCCACCTACCCACTTTCTTAAGTCACATAAACCATTGGATTTATCTTACGGTTTGGTATGAACTGAAAACATATTATTCATGCGACATGGAAAACGACCCTACGTATAATTTTACATGATTTTAAACGCACAATGAAGACTTACGATATCGGCTTGCTCAACGTAGTTGTCTTTAAAACATTCTGTCGTCAGAACTGAGATTTCAGTAAAACTCGATCTTCGCCTGCGAATCTAGAGGTCGCAGGTTCAAATGCCGGCGTGCTCAATTAATTTATTTTAAATTAGTAAGTGTTTCTCATTTTGAATAGTAAAAAATAATACACTATAGCAAATTTGTGGCACGTTCCAGAGTGGTAAATACTCTTGTTTAAAAAACTTGTTTAAATGGCTTAGACATGTTAGTTGACCAGATTTGAGCAGCCAGACACTTCCTCACCTTCCTCTTCTTTATTTTATTCCCCTTCATAAAACCTTTTAGTCTCACAAAACACTCCGATTCGGGATACCATATTTCCACTTTCTCCGGGCAGTTGAGACTCTTGAGCCTCAGCACCCAAAATGGCTCTAAATATCACTTTGTGGTATTCTAATACAAGCAGTACTACAAATAATTTATCCATAAATTCTACATGGGTTGTTAGAAAAATGTCTGAGGTCTCCAGTGAATATAATTTTTGAACTGTCATCCTTTAAATTCTATTAAAAACATACTAAAATTTCAGAAAAAGGCGCAGTTTGAAAACCAGCAAAGCATTTTTGAAGGTTTTACCTAAAAGTCCAGTACGCATTTCATAGAGAATTCCAAAGATTGCTGTTTAAGAATTGTATTCATTAAAAAACTTACATATTTTTCTAACTACCCGTATAGAATTAATAGATCAATAATTTGTAGTTTTGCTTGTACTATAAAACCAAAAAGTGTGTATTTTTGGGTTCCGACCCTTAGTGGATATTCACAACAACAACAAAAAATAGTTTTAATAAAACATTAATGAAAATTATAGATTTAGAAAGTAATAATCTTGCTTATTAGCCCAATCTTTACATTATAGAATAAGAATACTTTATTTAAGATGTATGTATAATTATATATATATATTTATATATAGCGCATGCATGAATAAACGAAGAATCGACCAGACATTTGTTTGTAAGGGCAAATCTCAGGGATCTTAGCTGTGAGCTCTCCCCCTTTTTAAAGAAAAAACAATGGAGCTGTCGGGCGTAGGACTCTGCGAAATACATTTGAAGAGTTTACATGAAATACAATGCGTAAAATATCCTACCTTGATATTATTGTAATGGTGAATCATTTTGCGGATGTTTTGGTAATTGTGAAGCAGTGCAATTCCTTACCTGAAACAATTCACACAAAAGTAAACAGTTGTGAAACTACAGTAAAGGACGTATGCTTATAGAGCTCGTCACTTTCAAAACAACAATGTTTTATATCATGATAGATACAGATAAAAACAGCTCTAATGTATCTTTCTCGAGAGCTTTGTATCTCAGGACAATAATGTGTCATATAAAACATTGTTGGTTTAAAATGACTTAATTGAAAATTTTAATTTTAAATCTCGTAATATTAGCAAGGCTCCATATGACACAGAGAAAATTAGCTATTATATTGCTTTCTCCAGCGATCATTATCGTAGGACGGTGCTGTGTCAGATATAACCGTGTTGCTTTAAGATGACGAGTTTTAAAATAATTCAAAATATTAAAACTAATAATGATTGATAAATTAATATTCAAGAACATTCGTACGATTTGCATACCCGCTGCGTTGTTTAGCTATTATATTATATGTGTTAAAGATGGGAAAATATAAGGAAGGTGCTGCACGTCAGTGGCGACTGGTGATATTTTTAGGGTTAGATGACTACAAGATATAAAAGAAAGTATTTTTCATCGGAAAGCTGTACCAAAATGGAAACAACATACATCAAATAGCTTTAAAAATATTATTTGACCATATCAATTTTCATGCGCAACAAAAGATTTTAGAAAATCATTTTGGTTTTAGTTTTAATGATATTTCCCGATATTATAATTTTTCATTGGAAAAATGTTTCTTTCTTTGTGTTTTGATAAACAAAAATGATTTTAATCAAGGTTTGTTATCAAATGTTGTCTAGAGATTAATATTTAAATGAGTAAATTATGATTTTGCTGATTGATTCCAGAAAGTTTTATCCTTTTAAACTCTAAAATATCTTACCGGGTATAAAAATACAACAAAAATCTCCTATTTTTCTTGAAAATTGCGCGAAAAGACTCAATATTCACTAAATAACGTCAAGACTTAGTTTGTGTTGTTATCTTCTGTTGGGGACACCGTTTAATGATAACTCAACCAGAAACTTAATGTTTCCAAAATGCACTATAAAACTGATATTTTTTTTAGTTTCGAAGGAATATTAATGTATTGTGTACCGATATAAGTAATTGTATGCGTGAATGATTTATTTACGACAAAGAGACAGAGTTATACTTGAATGTAACAAAGTAAGATAAGTTCGTACTCAATGACAACCTTCGAACTGTACACCCAGTGCAGTTATTTTCTGTCGTGATTTAGAAAAATACAATATATATATATATATTTTTTTAATTAACTAAACTATATTTTTAAAATTATAATTCAAATCCAGACAAGTGACATAGTATTTACATATAATAATATTTTAACAGATTTTTTTTATCCAATATAGGATAAAAATAAAAATAAAATTAAAAATTGGGTGATATAATTGTTTCATTCTGAAGAAACAAAATTTCTTAGTTTTTTATCTTGGCAAGTCAAGTTACACTCCGTGATTTTTCACGGGTAACAAGTAGTTAGTTAATAAAACAAGACGGGGGTAATCTATTAGACGCGGAATTAAAGTAAAGTAAAGTTGACAATTAAAATGAAAGGTGCATTAGGTTCAGAGTCCAACGCTTTCCCCCGCTCCGAGCGGATAGGTCACCGGCCGAATAATGCTTTCAGACTCATAAACGGAACAAAATATCAATTTGATCCTAATTACGGGGGTAATCTAAACAACAGGGGTGACTTTGTACCGGGTTAACCCCAAAGGGGTGGTGGGCAAACTCTCCCCTTGTATCATTTTACCCCGCGAGGGGTCACGTGGTGTGAAATCAACCGTTCATCGGCCTAAGTGTAATGGGTGTTTTTTTAACATAGAATAAACCATGCATGGAGCGGTTACCCCCCTAATGTAAGAAGGCAGCGAGCGGTGATCGACGTTATTGGTATGTCGTTCCGCAGTGTACAGACGTGAGAAAAATATGTTTAATTTCACTTATCACAATTGAATCATAATAATTGAAACTAACTTTAATTTTTTTAAATTTTTTTGTTTATTTCAAAATATCAAATTATCTGCATAAACAATATAATATTTTACATAAATTTAAATTGCGGAACTTACCATCAAAATTAATTCACGGAAATTTTCCTTAAAATTTTCTTGCATACGTTTAACTTATTTTTCATTCTTATTCTTTAAAAATAGGAACATATTATTTTACTGTTAGGCTAGGTACCAGAACTTCATTTTGCACCGACAGTTTTTCTGCTTTTGATGAATGAAGCATTTCCGAAGGATAATAACTCATGAAAACTTAACCCAAGCAACTTGTTCAGTGGTTGTATTTTTAGCTTATCTTTCTCCGTGTTCATAATAAAAATATTTCCGAGTATTGCTACATATTCCGGCTCACACGGTAATATGTACATAGCCACGCGGCTAGAACAAACGCATCGTTTTTTACGATACATTATAAATATTGGAGGAATACTTTTATTTGTTTACACAAATTTTAGTCGTTTTGACAGCGATAATGCTATTGAGATACTCGATTTCAAGGAAAATTCAATGTTTTTAAATAGTGAAACTTCATAAAATTTGTACATTAATTATAAAAAAAAATTTAATGCCACGCAGTAGCTAAAACTGTGTATATCGTTTCTCGAAAACAGGAAAACTGAAGCGTCTGTATTAAATATGATTTAATAGTTATGCTTTGGGATTACCAATGATAACAGTTTTGTTTTGAAATTTATGTAATGGTCAAAAATATGAATTAATTTCTTGTAAATGTGTTTGGAAGGACTAAAGATTCTCACAGTCAATATAAATTCCGAATAATGCAATGCAATGGCAATATTCTTCACAACAATAAAGGGAGCTGCAGCACGTCGCAACACAGCTACCGTATGTTGATACCGATTACAAGTATCGTAAATCTGACTTAATAATGGCAGCTTCACGGTTTCAAAATGTTGGCTTTAAAAGGAGGAGAAAGCTTTATAACCTAAAATTCAATAAGGACAAATTTTGTTTTAAAAAAAAAGTTCTAAGCCTTTTTTTATTTCGTCAAGCCAACTAAAAAAGGTAACAAAACTTTTGGCGGAACGAGAAGAATCAGTTTAAAGTGTGTATATCGTGCCGGTGTAAAATGATTACAAAACCATTATTTTCCATTTCGATTAACTTTACTCAAAGCAGCAATACCAAAAGATAAAAGTTTATCCCTGTAACTTCGTTTCGCTTAGTCACCATTTCTGTTGCCGATAACAAGCTGTTTACCTAAGTTTATCGATAGGTTAAACTTTTGATTTTATTATGCTGTTAGTTTTATCAAATGCAAATAAGGACATACACGTCGTCCATAATCTGCGAATGTTTAATGTCAGTTACTTATCGCACATGTAGATCAGAAAAATGTTAAATAGCGACAAACTCTTAGAAGATTATCCGATAACTTTGGTTATATTTCTGTTCATAATGTCAGGTGCTGTGATTGGTGAAAACAGATTAGAATATCTTGTAACATTTATTACTTTTTTAATACCAATAAAAATATGTAAAGCGTCTTCAGGGATGTCGAAAAAATTGAGGAATTCATTTTATCGTCTGTTAAAAGACAGAAATCATAATATTAAAAACATCTTTGTACATTAACACGCCAATTATCCGAGCGTAATTTTCAATAATCTGGTTATTCGTAGTTCTCTATACGACAAAATGATGTTGATTTACAGTGTTATAATAATACTTGGCTAATTTATTTAACGTCATTTTTGTGAAATATCACCGCAAAGGCGCGTACGTATAGTATTGAAAATTCGGAGAGTAAAAGAAAAATGAACGAAAATTACGACCGTTAGTTTACATCAATGTAAACGGTATTATATAAACAAAATGTTTTATTTTTCATAAATATTTGTTTTTTTGTTGCTTTATTTGGATTAACCGTGTTTTTTTCCTTGGCTGGAGTGTTCCTTGTATACCACACATAGTGCGGTGTTTTACTGTATTTAAATAGGCGAGTTTTTTAATATTTTTTGTTTAAAACGTTTACTTAATTAACATATAACATAAGTTCAATTAAAGAAACACATCGATCAATGTGGGATATGAGCTTCTGACATTTTCCATTCGATATTAAAGGTACTTTGAGCATAGTCAGTTTGTAATTGTGTATATGGTAATGTTTTACGTATAGACATAGTCCCCTAAGCGAATTAGTTGATGCAGTCTTGTTCGTGCATCTAGGCGCCTCGATTCCGATGTGTTTATCTGATGCACCAAGGAACTACTGTAAAACTTGCCCCGTTATACAGAGGCGCAGAGAAAACTACTTACGTTTGGTCGACTAATTAAAATATGATATCCATACGTAATATATGTTTTTGTTTGGGTTATAAGTCAGTTAACTTCTACGGTATTTAATTACAAAATGCAATAAAGGCATTTAATGTCCTATTGGAAAAAAGGTTTCTAAATATTTAAGTAAAATAATTTCTGTAATTTGAAAGTTAGTAGCGAGAAAATCATATTGTAACTTTTTAACAATGCTTGCATACCAAATTTCTTAAGATCAAGGATTTCAGAAAAAAAATTTAGAGAATGGTTTTTTTTAAGGACACAAATTAAGAAATATATTTTGTTTGTGAATTGTTTCAGAGGTATTAGAATAATTGCTACTCTAAGGAACTGAATAATTCTATTCCTCGTTCAGAAATAGTACTGATAAATAGAGTGAACTGAACTAAAAATCGTGAATACTAATAAAACAAAGCCGGATGTTTTCGTGACTTACCGACCACATGTTCAATATGATTGATAATGGCAATTCTTCTCAAAAAACATTATTTACTTATGTATATTTAAATTTAGCATTGTTACATGCATTAAAAAAATCGGGTTGGTAGCTAAAGGTGAATTGATCATATCATCGCTGGAAAGTCAAAAGAACTTAAGTGACACTTTGGTCAAAAATGAGTAAAATATGCAGTTTTGATCAGTTCTTTTTTCTGCTTTGAATGCTCTGACTCTCGTTTGATTCTGAAGAAGTGTGGCCCTTCGGCCATAACTTGACTCAAGCGACAAAAGTTTGGGACTTTTTAAAGCTTTTAGTCATTTCAGGCAACTCAGTGAGAGCATTAAGTTAACTTTTCTTTTAAATCCAACCAGGCACTGAAGACTTATGCATTTTATTATAAAATAAACAAAAAACCTTAAAAGTTCTCTGGTGTAAACTTCTTAAAATGGCGCTGCAGCCCTTTTGCTTTCCGGTGACGAAATATTACCGTGACAACCGTTGATCCTTTCAAGCCCATATTACAAGTGTTTGGAAATAGACAATCGATTTTTTTTTAAATCTAAAACATGCAATTTTATGAACTGATGTTATTTTGATGCACCTAGAAGGTAATCAGTTTCAATATTGATAATACGACACGAAACCAGTTTGGGAGCCAAACCTTGACCGAAGCGAAGCCTATACGCCCCTGTCGCTGGGTATGTATGGCCGCGATGTAAAGCACTGGCACTCACTCCAATGCGGTATCGGGTGATGCAATTTCACTTTGTCTTTTAGAAATTAGCGGATTACAACACGTTTTATTGTGCCTTTGGGTTGCGCCAGGCGCCGAACTAAAGACAGACTCCTCACCCGAACAATGAGCTGCTAATATTCGCTGTGCGATTGACTTCTTCGCTGATTGATGCTTGTATCGAATACAATTGATACCTACGACGTAATCGAAGAATTATATTTATTACAAAATGGACGATTTACGAGTATATCATTAATTTCAAGCATTGGTAAGTCACGTCTGTCATTCATTTTCAAATGTGTTTCCCAATTTTCAATTATTTGTCTGATTTTTGACAAATTTGTTTAAATGATCTGTGTTCGAAATCAAGTCATTAAAAATAATACATAGTATATTTGCGGCATGTTCCAGACTGGTAGATACTCTTTGTATCGCCCTGGTGAAGACCACCATTCAGAATCAAAAAATGATGATTGAAATGCTCTTTGGTGAATAAGCCGTGTTTAGCGACCAGATGATTTCCATATTTTCTTTTCTTTATCTGCTTCCCTTTTTTATTTTATTTTTTAATTTATTTAATCAATTGTACAAAAATGTACATTTTTACTTAATACTAACAGTAGGTATAATATTAATTCAGTTTATATACAATGTCTAGTTTCTAGTTAATGATAAATACCTCCCCAATTGAGAAAATTCTTGTGCTTAGGGATGGAGTACTATGATGGGATTCTTGAAATTATTTTTTTATGATTAAAAATGAAAATAATACATTTTAGGTTATTTTATTGAAAAGTGTACTTTGAGTTTTTTTTAAATATTTCGTAGTTGTTTATATTTATTATGTCTTTAGGAAGTTTGTTGAAAATCTTAATTGCTGAGTAGGAATAGTGATGTTGTGCTGTATTGTTTTGAGTTTCGGGGTAATTATTTGGCTAATGTCAGCCTCAGCCCTGATTGGATATGCCGTAGTCCAACTGCCACTTGCTTGCAGTTGTGACTCTTGTGACGTAGGTATTCACATAAAAATAAAAATAAATTAACGTCATTTCGGTGCTTATTTGTTAAGTTATTCTCAATAACCAAACAAAACTACAGCTATTTTATGTTTTTATGCACGTGTTTTAGGTACGCACTAATAATAGTTGATTGAATGAAATTCTCAAAGCACAAACCATACACTGAGGATAAAACCGTAGTAAGTGTAAACATTTATTTAAAGGTTATGGTGTATATTCACTGTATTTAGCAGGTTCATGATCGTTTACACAAAAAAGTGTACGTGACTTTTGGGTAGTTTTAATCATTATTGACGTTGAATTTCCACTTATCATTTTATACACCATCTACAGGTAAGTCAAATATAGAGAATTTTGTATTTCACACTTACTGCGGTTTTACACTCAACGTGAGAAGAACAATATTTATTGAAGGATGTAAAAAAGAACACAAAATTTATTAGGGTATCCGTAATGCGGGTAACACATTTTATTTTTAATATTTTACCATAGCTACACTTACTGTGGTTTACCATTCAATGGAAAAAGTACAGCCTTTATTAATGAAAGAATAAATAAAATAAAACAGTTTTACGGTCTCCGTAACGCGGGAATTGCACATTTCAAATTAATGCTTTAAAAAAATTATATCTACTCGTATGCAAAATTTTAAGAACATTTTTTTTGGCGAAAAAGTAGTTATAACGCATTAGATATATCCCATTATGCTCAGTTTTACATCTAACAGTAAATCAATTTATGCCATCTTATAAAGTCGTAAAAACCAACTTAAATTAATAATTGTTGTGTAAAAAACTATTTTATGCCGATGGAAATGCTGGATTTTAATGATATTAGATTTTTTGTTCTTTGGTGTTTTTTTATTGAGATGTATCTACACATTTAAAAGGAATCGTAAATTTAAATTCACTGTTTCCTGTTAGGTTTCTTTTATGAACATCAAATAACGCTATTGGTTAATAACAATGCAAATATAAGACATCCTACATATGTATATGTATAAAGTAAGTGCATATGTATTACTATGAAATAAATCTCTGGATGGTTTGTCAATCACTAAATACAAAAATGGCAACAGTAAAGCAGTCAATGTGTTTTCTTTTGTTTCCAAATAACATAAAACTTTGCGAATTCTGGCATCTTAAAATTTTCTAAACTTTTACTGTATGGCAATACTAGGGCAACACATTTTTTTTTCAGTCATTTGCATCATGAACTTTGAAGCTTGAAATATCCATTTTACAATTTAAAAAATGTATTATTCTATGTTGTCTGAATATTTTTTTCTGCTGTTAAGCAATAGCAACGTAATTCGGATATATATGGATAGCCTTTACAAACAAAAATTTTATATTATGTTTTTGAAAGTTTTTTAAAAATTTTTTGTAAGAATTATTTTAAACAAAAAAACGTGGAAATAAAAATGAAGTTGTGCAAAATGAAATTTGAAACAAACAAAATTAAATGTGTAACTACGTTACCTATCACCGTCACGCTTTTATTTAGTCAGAAATGCATGCTAAGAACTAATATTATATTATGTATTCCAGCATCACATCGTTCTCACGGAATGGAATAAATACAATATTTCAAATATCGAATCTTTTGATTTAAGTACTATGTTTGGTAGTAGGGGGTACGTGTACCTTTAAAATATTATAACATCTAGTCAAAATGCCGAATCTTAAACTTACATGAATACCAAAATATGCCTACTTACGAGCTAGTCCAATAGTTTTTATTTTTATTATAGATTTGATATTTGCATGAGTGTGCAGTATTTTAGAATATTATTTTAGTGAATACCGCACTGGAGTCCCAACTGCTCCCAACCGTCTAGAGCCAGTGAGACTATGGCATCCCCATTTGAGGTATGTTGTGAGGCTGAAGTTAGTTGGGAGGGGAAGGAGATGGGGAAGAGGAAGGTTGGAAAGTACCTGGCTATTCAGATCTGGTCACCAAACACGACTAAAGCCATTTCAAGCAATGTTTCGATTCTGAACGGTTGTATTTCACAAGGGCGATACATAGAGAATCTAACACTCTGGAACGTGCAGTCAATATACTTTTATATTATTTTATATGAATTAAATGTGTTATGACGCATATTAATCTCTGAATTCGTGGTCGAACGTTTCATCACTCGACCATGGAGGTCGTCAACTCAAAGTAATAGAAAAAATTGTATTTCGTACTTTAAAATTGTTATGTGTATTGAAATTCTTCATTCATATTGAAGATTTATCAGTTATCACGTACCAATGGTGATTAAAACTTCATAATCTCAGAGATATAATAACACACAGTAGTCTAGTTACAAAAACGTGTTAAAATAACAAGTACGTGATGTATCCCAGCATCAAATATATGCATCGCAGTAGAACAAATCCATGATATATGATATACTCCACTATCACATTATAACAAACAATAACACCGGGGTGCTCTCACATAACAGAGATGTGATATATCCTAGATGGCATCACATAATATTAGACAATATACCCAATATACCATAATACAATATACTATAAAGTAGTATCCCAGTATTTTATGTATGTTAGGTTCAAAGAGCTAATATGCGATTTATCCAAGTATCACACTGCGTTCACAGAACTGATGCGAGATAGGTGGAAGTAATCTTCGCCAACAGTTGCTGCAGCTCCGCACGAGCTAGGCGGTTCGGTTCTAAATTAATTTCCAGTTTGGAATAGGAATTCTCGGCATGCTGAAATGTCAGAGGCGCTCGCTGAATTTTTATCGTAAACTCGTTTATTACAAAAGGCATCGTTGATGGCGAGAATCTCGGTACCTACCGTTAAGATATTTCTGTCATTGTTCGTAATGTGTATTTCACCAAATCCTTTTGATACCTTCGAAGGAGGCAGATACCAACCAAAGTGTGTTTTTAACTTAGGTTGGTGTGCTTCAAACTTACGTCACATTTGACATCGTCACAATTCAACGATCAACGCCATTTTGTTTTTCTTTTTTACATTTTGATGGTCTCCGTTAAACTTCAATGCTAGGTCCGTTTTATATTTTGAACAAATTGTGTATTTTTTTTAGATTAGTTTAATTCCTATATTTTTTATGTTACTTAATAATAATAATAATAATAATAATAATATTTGGACGATTTGTATAGCGCCGTTTTTGTGAAAAATCACCTCAAGGGCGCTGTACAGATCTTACTTTCTATCATTACATATTAATTCCTAGTTTAGATAAGAAAATATACAGGAACATACTTACCTGGCAGGTCCCATCAGATAGACACAATTTTTAAATTAAAATTATGATTATTATTTACTTGTATATGTAAGTTTACTAAGTTCCTAATTATTTAATCTTAATTTTATAATGTTTAAACATAAAGGTTTACTACTTATTATTGTGATTTATATGTATTTAAATAGTTCATACGGGCTATTTTGAATTTATTGATTGATATGATTTTGATGGTTTCCGGCAGCGCATTATAAGATTTCATAGCTGTATTTATATATATATATATATATATATATATATATATATATATATATATACATACTCGTATATATTTAGCTGATAAGCATAACAACATGATCGTAATGCTTTTCAGCCGATCACAATTTCAAAAGCTGAAATGGGCCGTACGCGTCGGTCCATTCGAATGTAAAAAAACGAAACAAAATGGCGCCGGTCGTTAAATTTTGACGACGTCAAATGTGACAAAACATTGAAACAACCCGCACTTAGTAAGTAAAACTAATTCAAGAAAAATTATCTTTATTTATGTTTGGAGTGTTTAATTCATGATTTGCCTATCATCTTATTTCTAACCAAGAAGGGTTTTTATTGGGATTATTACACAGGAGCCAGTAGAAATATGGCCAATAAAAAATATTGACTCAAATTGTTTTTTCATTGTTGTATTAGAATTAAACATTTTTGATACTGTCATTAACAAACCACCACCCCCCCCCTCCCATCCAATGCAATTATGGCACCTTAAATTATAGAAATATGTGTAAAATAAGAAAGAAGTTGAAAGATAACAGTTCGTAAGTATCAAAAGGGGTATAGTAAAAAAAAAACACTCCACAAAAACTAAATTTTTAAAAATACTTCGCCGGGTTTCAGACTCCAACCATAGGACCAAACTCAAAGATTTTACTGCTCAACTACGGAGGTTTATACTTAAATTGCTATTTTTAACGCAATAATAATGATTTCCACTTTTCTAACCCGCGCTCCACATTGCAGTTTTACGTAGTTGTTCAACGTAGTTCAGTATTTTACAGGACTTTGTTATACTCATATTTGGACATAGTTATGCCGAAAGCGTCCAACCCACAATTTTCCAAAATCGAATTTCACATGTTTTCCCATAGATAAATACGAGATTTATATCTGCAGAAAACATCCAAGCCTCAAAAGCAATAGATTTTTGGTAATTATTTTTTTTTACTAACGCACACTGTAGATATTTGACATAAATTGAAGTTTAAAAACATTAAAATGTAGGGTACCTTAAGAAATAATAAATTTTGTTTAGTAAAATACAATAGATTATAAATTACCTATTTATAATAATTCTCAAAAAGAAAAAAAAACTAATATTCACTTTACAAATACCGATTACGCTTTTGTATCGTCATATTTTTAAACGCCTTTTTCTCGGTTTCATCTTTTTGGGGTTGGATGCTTTAAGCACAACTACATCTGTTTAAAATAAAAAAGTAAAAAATAAATGAATATATGGAAAATAACGTCCCACTATTCCATAGAATTAAGCTACTCGTGAAATCTACGAACAATAAGCGGTTCAAGAATGTTCAATAATCAGATATAAAAGTAATAGCCTATATTAAAATGTTTCTTGAGGACCTTGGCCTTTAGGTGCAATTGATTAATTCTTATTTATAAAGATATCGTTTCAGTGTTAAGAAATCCCTCGCATAAAAAAGAATAAGTCAGCTATCTAAAGTTCCTGCCTACATATTTCGATGAATTGGCTCGATATCAATTAATTGTTTTAATTATTCATTAAATGTTATCGTTTTGAAAAAGCAACAAGTATAGTACAGGCGACAGACTATTTGTCTAGTCAGTCCAGTGTGTACCCGCGTGCTAGATAAAGCGCTAAATAACATTATTAGAGGAGGTTATTGATCACCTATCTGTTTTTTTTTTTTACTTTACTACAATTTCGATTTAATAATAAACAAGCAAAATGTTATGTTGTGTCGATGAATTCCACAACCGACTTTGCATTATTATGTAGGAGTTACTATTAACGAGTGATTGGAAATGTTGGGCATAATAATTATTCAGAATAAATGAATTTGTATCACAGCATAATATATTTTTCTTTAGAGGCCAGAATGGGATTAAAGTTGAGGGCCGACAGACATCGAGTAGAAGAAAAATATTGTTATGCTCTCTCTACGCTCAAGTGTAGAGAGCACCATTGAAATTCAGACCCACCACTTTACATAATTCTGAGATTTCTTGTAGATTTAAGCCTTTTAAATGAGTTACCCTCTTACACACGGGGTGCCCTCTCAAGAGACGCAATTTCTACTACCATCAGCTTAATGTTTTAATTTCTCTCACCATATCGTCGCTGGAAAGGTAAAAGAGCTTAAGCGACACTTTAATCAAAAATGAGGGCTTCAGCCATTTAAATAAATTTACTATTTGGGAGAAAGCTTGACTCAAGCGACACAAGTTTAGGACTTTTTTAGCTTTTTGTCGCTTTAGGTAACTCATTGAGAGCATTGCGTTACCTGAGTTTACTTTTTTTTTAAATCTAACCAGGTACCGAAAACTTATGAATTTTATTATTAAAAAGAACTTTAAAGTGCTCTGGTGTAAACTTCCCAAAATGGCGCTTTAGCCTTTTTACCTTTCCGGCGACGATATTGTTTCTTTACCGTGTTTTATTCCTTTCCCAACTTTAAAGAAAATTATAATCACGCATACTTAAAATAGTTTTAAGCATTATCACTATGCGGAAAAACGCTACATAGGTACTGAACATCATTTTTGGCTTTAAGAAATTGCGTAATAGGTATACCTTATACAACTAATAAAATATATGCACATGCACATACTTTACAAATATTTTATTGTGTGAAAGTTTTCATGAATATGTATATACCCACCTTCCTGTCGGTTGAGGAATTAGACTTCAAAGTCACCACCTAATGGGTCTTTTGAAGTCTAAAAAGTTACGCTTTGATGATATCATATTTGTGTAACGCCCAATTGTACATGTCTTATAGATAGTGGTGAAAGAAAATAACATAACAAGTAGCCTTTATACCTAAAACTTATAAAATGTATGTGCGGCATAATTAATTAAGGACATGTAAGCATAAAAGCTTTTATAAGAATGTAGCTACTTAGCGAATAGAGAATTAGGCTTTGAAAAAACTGGCTAATGGGCTGTTAACATATTTTAATATGTGCCAAAAGCTCTGCGAAGATAGCCAATGTAGCAGTATTCGCCGAACTTTACACCTACAGATTTAGATGCAAACCTGATCGGATACACGACTGTCGAATTGAAAACTTCTTGATTTTGAGTTTATTGGCGTTTATTGCTGCACGTACCTACATCAGCGCGGGGATATAATGCCGATGGCGTAATACTTTGAATTGTATCTAATGGTGTATAAAAAAACAGCGTGGCTTCGATGGCTTCAATGAACGTCTCTCGGCGCCCACGCACGGCCTCATCGACATCATGCAAGAGGTGAAAGTAGGAACAAGGGAGGAAACTCGATATGGTAGATTCAATTTACAGTTTGTCCGAGGATTTCGCCGGGCAACTTGTAAGAGATAATAGCCAATAATAAATAAAATTTAATAATAAAAGTTTTGTAGAACGCAAATACTTTGTGGTTTGACATATGAAATGAAACAATATCTTTGTATCAGACCATGGATATTATTTTAATTTTCGGATATCATCAGGGTACAAAACTAAACGTAATAAAAAATACATAGTGTGAGGTTATATATACATACAGAGGGAAACACAATATTAAAAAATAAGAGAACAGTACGAAAACAATAATAAAACATTTAAATTATATAACAGGAACATAGAGAAAGAGACAAAACGTCAACTACTGGACTACTGGACAAATTTACCTAATTATTAAGAACAAGACTATTAAGTTTAGTGGCTTTCTTTATTTCTAGTGGTTCTAAATTATTTAATCTGATTCCATGATCAAATTTGTGATCATATATGAGCACCGGTGCTTTTATTGAAGGAATGATCTTTATCAATAAGTTGATTAGCGAATTCAGAAAAGCCGTGGTTATTTAAAAATCTAAGATGTTCTTTGATTCTGATATTGACATTACATTCTAATATTGGTAAAAAAAGCCAGTAATAATTATGTGGGATGTGGAGTTTTGTCAATACTTTTGAGACAGACTATAGGTTAACTGTCATTAGGTCATTACAAAGGCCAGATCTTTAAAAGAGCTGTAAAATATAACAAGTCGACGCCGATGTAAATGGGTATAATCCATATAACCATGTCAGTGTTATTGGGATATTATGGCGAATATCATATTACATTGTTCTAAGAATTCTTTTGTAACCAGTCGTACAAAACAATGTGAATCCAACAACAAATACCAGAAGAAGAGGTAGATGAGGTGAAGGTGTACACACGCAACAGAACGGTTTATCGGGAACGTATTGAATGGGACTTTAGGCACACTGCTGATAGATCCGTTGTCACCTCTCCCGTGTATTGGTTATTAAGTGGTGGTAGCACTCATTCACACGAAGGCCGTCAGAAGTCATTCAAGAACCAACACGAAACGAATTATTAAAATACTATCAAAAATCTTCAACGTAAATATGAAACAGAAAAAGCCAGAAAATAAAAGAATAACGGTTGCGACCGAGACGTATAAAATATTTTTCTTAATTATATCTATGATAGACCACTGCATAGATAAAAAGTGTTTATCGACGTGTCTTGTATGCCCTAAGTAAGGTAAGCTTTCCTTTACTTATTTAAATTTCCAGGAGTTATTTAAATTTCCAAAATGTCTTGTTAAAATTAGCGTCATCGGTTTTCTTTCAAATATGTTTTGATCACAAAGGGATTTTCAGTTCAGTACCTAATTATAGAGTGTGAAAACGTAGTCATGAAGTATTGTTATTGCAGCGAATGTTGAGTCGTACGAAGTACTCACACATATGCATCGCTCGCATACAGCATGTTCCAGTAAAATAAATAAAATCAAATGTTTCAGTTTATTTCGAATAACCAAAATCGACTATCACGTATCTGCCGATGTGTTTTTTTCGCTAATAACTATAAGCAGGCGTAAGCGAGATAAGAGGCTGTTTCTCAGTGACCTTTCGCAAGGACATCGCTGTCGGAAGTGTATACATAAACACCAATATTCACAAGTATGCGTTGTTCCTCCTAAGTATGTTTCGTTTGGGTGAACTCCAATTGTGTCACCTGTAAAATGAATGGGGATAAACGTGGGAGTCCGGTGTCTTTTGAAGTTTGTCAGAAACCGCTCGATTTATTGGTCTACTTTAAGTCAATTACAGGTGACAATAACATATTCACTCGTTTTAACAATATATTGAAGTGGTCGTGCAACAATTGCCTGGACACGGCAGATTGATGCCGATGTAGTTTGGTATTCATTACCACCTTGGACGTGCTCCGGTTTTCCTCTCAACAGAACATCGTTAATCATTAGCTATTTTGTTTTATTCGTATTTCTTGGCACTCTACATATATGTAGCAAACAACTCGAATTAGTGGGATATTCTTTCAACAAATAAGTACATACACAAATCGTATTTTAAATGAGCATTCGGTGAACGGATGTGTTTACATTAAATAAATAAAATATTATGCGCAATACTTATCGGCTTAATACTTACTAAAAACAAATTGTATGGATTTGGTCAAATTTCTCAATATTTCGTATTGCGCTAAGGTTGAATTAAAGATTTTTTTTTTTCAATGGGGCACATAATTCTCCAAAGAGTTTTTTCATGTTTTGTATAATGGTAGGTACTGACTGTCGATTTAGCGAACGATACATACAAACCAACATTAAAAAATAATTACATTTGGCAGTGTAACTTGTATGTTACACCAACTTTTTAAACTTTTTAACAAATATATTAACTATTTTAATAATTTCAATAATCTAAAACAAAAATTAAAAAGAACAACGGTCGAATCGAACGATCGAGACTCGAACTCGGCACCTCTACTCTGTCCGGAAATAACACTCCAATTTGGCCAGTTGAGCCATAAATACCTAATTCAAAAGCGACATTTTGAAACGAGCTCATACTTTTTTGAAAATTATTTAATTTTTCATTTTATGCTGCCATGACCGGTCATGACCATTGTTCTTTTTAGTTTCTGGCTTTTTTGTTCCATATTTTTGTTTTAGATTATTGATATTATTTAAATATTTAAAAATAAATAAGCATGAAAATCTCTTGTGTATCGTCCTGTCAATTGTTGAAACCAATTGCCAGCTTAAAACATTGTAGCCTATTATCTTATCCTTACCTTGCTAAGATAAGGGAGGATCTTTTCCCTGAGAACACACTTAACGCAACCGAAATTCAGTCAAGTCTATCAGATGGTGATAGTAATAAGGCCAAAGAGCCGCTGTACTAGTTAGATAGAACATATAAAGGGTATTAGAATAAGTTTTAGCTAGGTAGTCAATTTCGAAAGAATCTAATTGACTCAATACAACGTTTGCTTAATATAGGTAAAATTTAAAAAAAACATGAGCTATCTTAAAACAAGCTAACTAGAAATCCTTCGAACTTCTTCAAAAGGTACACAGCAATATTCTGTTCCTTTATTCACGAAGCTCATAATAATTAGACACTAAATAATTGGGTGCTATTATTTACCCAAAACGAAACTTTTCGCAGTCCATTCATCTAAATATTTAATACAAAATTACCATTTATCATGTGGCGAGCAGGAAGTGACGAGGCCGTGTGGTCTCCCTCCGACCTACTCGCCTCCACTTCGCCCGCTCTTACCGTCAACCCAAACAATGTACGAGTTTTTTTGTATAATTTTCAAACACAATACATCGGAGATATATTTCAAATTATACATTTAGCTAGTTTGGTAGATACAGCAGTAACATCTCGTGTAATTATTATTTTTTTGTTTTTCTTTTTTGTACGAAGGGGCTTGCTTTTTAATTGCTTCTTCTCGTATTTTTTAGTATTTAGTTTGTGAAAATATATTAATTCAGTTATTTTAATTTTAGTAAAAAAAATATATAATAAATATTTTTACTTTTATCACATGCGATTCTAATTATTGTTCTTTAAAAACTACTCAGTGTAATATGCAATCGATTAGTCCTTGTTAAAAATGTATAAATCGATTTCAGTAGTCTATCTAATTTTAATTTTTAAAATTTAAAATGTTTATTCAAACGTCACTAAATAACACCCATCACAGTTTTAAAACATGCCGGGGCTTTTGAAAATATGATAAAAAGGTTATAAAAAACTGAATGCTTAAATGAAAAAAATCATCGAACGAGCGACTCATTCGGATATAACAATACAAATATCAAAATTTTCGTTATGTAAAATGGATTTTTTTCTGAATATGTCACGACATGTCCCGCTAATGGGTCCCATGTATATATAGGTACACATATGTTAGTTTTAGGCCTAGAGATACCTACATATTCAATATGAACACCTTTCTTGAGTTTTGAAACTAACTCGAAGGAACTATCACTCTAGTGTTTCCTTATTTAGCTGAGATACTCGTATATCAGAGAATGCCAACAGTTGTGACATATTATTTTCCGTTGAAATGCGATTTTTCGTGTGTTCATTCTTGTTTTCCACTCCACTAATGACCATATTTTTATAAAAGATCCAAAACCCAAACACAGAAAGACCAAATAATTTTATGTTGAAATTGATCAAATACGTTTTTATGTAGTAAGATTCTTGCTTCAAATCCATACCATTTTGTTAAATAGTTGTTCTTCCATTATAATAATCCAGCATGAAACCGGTTTCATTTCACAGTCTATGTCTAGTTTTGTGTTAACAACAATTGGGCGAATACTTTTAAATTGAGTCTATTCCACCTAGGAAGTAAAATGTACAGAAGTGCGCTTTACATAAACAGTGCTGGCTCGGAGACCTACTTCGGAATAGGATTCTCATTTTCCGGCTGTCAGTGACTCCGCACACACCACAACCTCATCTCTCAATAAAACAGAAAAGGAAATATCACTACGGCAGACATTCTGAGATTCCGCCGTCTGTAGTGCAATGTGTCACATAACATGACCGCATGTCCCTTTCTCTTAGGCCCCATCTCGGAGCCAGCGAGATTTCAATCTAGCGCGTGAATAAAACAATAAAACGCATCTTTATCGCAGCCTCCGGGAAACTGCACGGTGCTTTTGGCTAGCTACTTTGCGCAATGTGGCTGTATTTACGCGGCTTCGCGGGCGGTGGACTCTCAAAGAGGTTTCATAGTAAAACTGGTTTGTAGGCGAGCAGGACGGTGGCCGGCTAGAGAGAGAAGAAGGCTCCCGCGCCGGATCATGAATGAAGCTGGGTACATTGATGCGAATGGTCTGTAAGCCAGCGCTGTACAGTTAGGGGATACCGTTCTGGCCGTTAGCGGCCGGACACGAGGGAATCTCTGCGCGCGCCGACCGGTACGAAACTCGCGTCGCGTGAAAAAATAAACAATGAGGCTGGAACTTGAATGGGGCTCACTGTGCCACCATGCCGGAAAAGAAAAGTGGCGAGATCGGTCGTCACTGCATCCAGTACCGGGGCACCCACTGCTGATATTTATTACATTGCTCGTACACGCAACAAGGCTAGCCATTCCCGGGCAACTACCCATCCGGCTACGATGTTGACAGTAAAAGCTTATGTAGGTCTACGTCAAACTAACTCCCAAACATATTTCGCTAGGGCGAGCAGAGAGAACATATCTGTAAATCTGGAGCGCTAAAAATCCTCGGTTCCGATTTTAAAATACGTTTCTCTAAAATGCCTATAATCTTTCAACCAGCCTGTATACAAATCTTCGGAGGGAATATTTGCCACATTCCTACATGCATTCGGCGATGCCTATGTGCCTACTCGCCGACATGAAAGTTGTTTAATAAGTTAAAAGAAACCCGTGACACTTGAGCAAAATGTACAAGCGTATTCCATTTCCAAAGTGATAAATCGTCATTCGTTTGCCTACGGACATTTGCAGGTGTACCTATCGCCCGACGCTGGTGGAGTGCGGAGTACCTATCTCTGGGAGGCAGTAGGTATCCAATGTGCGTGGGCCTTTACCTATCGCACCTAGTAACATTCTCAAACTCGCGTGCTTTAAAAAATACTGCTTTCGAATTAAATCAATAATCTGACAAAGGAACACAATAAAGACTTGGCCTAGAAGCCAGATGCTCACGCTATATTAGAGACAGATCACTAACTTTCTACCTTACCTGGTTCTTGCTTTTATTGTGCTTTACCCCATTAACCTTCAATTAAATGTTGGTAAGATTAAAGACGTATTCCTTCATAAGTTCTGTTATTAATTGCCATATTAAATTTAAATCAAGTTTTTTTTACAAACGGATGCAGCAGTTATGCAGAAAACCTCTAACCCACAATTTGCCAAAATCGAGTTTTACATGTTTTCCTATAGATAAATACGAAATACATATCGGCTGAAAAAATCCAAGCTCGAAATCCAATCTATTTTTGGTATTTAATTTTTTACCTACCCACACTGCAGATAATTGACTTAAATTGAAGTTTACAAATACTAAAATGTAAAATAACATATAATACATTTTCAGAGTGGTAGCTACTCTAAGTATCGCCCTAGTGAAAGACCACCATTCAGAATCGAAACGTTGCTTGAAATAGCTTTAGCCGTGTTTGGTGACCAGATCTGAATAGCCAGGTACTTCCCAACCTTCCCCTTCCCAATCTCCTTCCCCTCCCCACTACCTTCAGCCTCACAACATATCCTATTTGGGAATGCTATAGTCTCACTGGCTCTAGACGGTTGGGAGCAGTTGAGACTCTTGTGCGGTATTCACGTAAAAAAAAAAAAAAAAAACATTTATAAATTATAAATTAGCTATTTATAATGATTCGCATAAACAAACAACACTGGTGTTTTCTTTACAAATGCCGTAATATGTTTTTGTATCGTCATATTTTCAAACGCCTGATTCTCAGTTTCATCTTTTTACGTCCAATTTGAATTCCAACAATACCTTTTTTTATTTTTTTTCCTAATTAAAAAGATGCTAATAACATTACAGTAACAAATCATTTTAAAAAATAAATTGTTTTTGAAATTTTTCAATGAAATATTATGAACTGCATGTTGGTAATATTTGAATGTTTTTAATTTAATTTTCAAAATAGGCTAACCGGTCGTATTTACGAAACAGCACCGAACTATGGCAGCCGATGTTCAACGCTATTTTTTTGTAAACATAGTTAAGCCATAAAAAGAGAACTAGATGATATTGGGTAACTAGTTTGGTGGAATATATTCGGACGGCTAGTTTCATCTCCCCACCCTCACCACCCCCCCCCCTTTAAAATTTAATTGGCCACCGTTTGCGATGAACACAACGTGACGGTACAATAATTATTATTGTAGACGTGTCCATAGACGGGGCTATGATATCGTGGATGTCCAATCAGAGGTTATTAACATTGTTTTAATCATTAAAAAATTAATATCTTCGTATTGCATTATTAAATTTATATTAAATGATCTTATAAACACAATTATTCACCAATAATAGATGAATAAATGATAGCGGTATAGAAAAAAATAGAAAAGTTACAATCGTTGTAGATAAGCAGATTATTTTTCATAAATATTCCGATCATCTGTTTGGGTATTCCAATTGGAACGGTAAGATCCGGTGTCGTGAAATTTGCAGAGTTTTCAGTCTGGAATTTCTAGGTTAACTATTTTTTAGCTCGTAAAATCGATTCTATCAATAACTATAGAACTTTATTAACCATAAAAATAAAATATATAAGTGTATATCTAATGAAAATGATATAATAACTTTGTAAAAGACCACAGATTTTATTTGAAATTTTATGACCGACCGGTTTCGCTTAGTTTAATTTTCTACCCTGATGATGCTTAGGCTAAGCGAAATCAGTCGGTCATAAAAATAATATAATACTCGTGGTATTATACAAAGTTATAATATATTTTTTTTATATTTCAAACCACAAACTGATTGCTTTCACAAAAAAAAAAATACCTATACATTTAATTTGTTTAGTATTGGGGAAAGTGTTGAAACCCGGGTAAATGTATTGTCAAATCTCAATTTTGTAAACTTAAAAAAAAAACAGTTTTTGTTGCATCCACTCCCATTCTAAGCTCCCCGTTTGCATGTATTCGTATCACTTACGTAAATCTGGCCCGGCCGGGTATCAAGATCAGGCAATTAATTCTACAATTTGAGGTTGAAATTAAATGAAAGTTGAAGATTGGAATGTATCTGACTAATCGCCTGTCGTGATCTGCTACCTGTCAGCCTGTGACGTCAAAATACACGTGTGAACCGATAAAAATATTGCCGGCAATGTCCAAATTAGATGGCTAAGATATAATATAATCTAATATGAGAACCTGTATGATATTATTTATTTTATTATACACCCCCTTATGGGCTTTTACATAACTGTGCAATATATAATATGAAATAATAGTGAAATAAAAATATCACGGAGTAAATGATTAGCACACAAAAACATAAATAAGTTACTAGAAATATTTCAATGCAGTAGGTATATTAACATTAGTATTTTTGAAAGAGGTATGCCATTATAGCCCTTGTAACTAGATTTAGTGCAGTTGAATATATTTACTATTTCTGCGAAGGAATTACCCCCTGCATGCAATCTAGGTACAAGCGAGTATCTAAATGACCATAGGTTACTTCAAGTAAATGAATCAGTCCTGATATTATTGTTACATTTGAAAATAATTTTGGATCGAGTAGTTCTATTACATACATGGCCTGTTCAAAAGAAAAGGTGAATTTCGAATTTTCGCGGGCTGTGTGCATTCGATTATCGTTTTTTTTTGTTATGTTGGTACACATATGTTTATCATATGTTAGCATTATCACCCATTTTGGATTAGTGGTTTGTTTTTGACAACTGAAAGGTTAGTCACGTTTTTGTGTGTTCTTCGATTTTTTTACTTTTGAAAAAAATGGATCAAAGAATAAAATCCATTATTTGTTTTTCCACAACTCCAGGACGCTCATCGTCATTAACATCTATCTTCTCGGCCTTCTGTAAAGCGCTTGTACCACTTATAAATACTTTTTTGAGAAAACGTAGACTCGCCGAATGCCACAGTCAACATTTTAAGTGCGTTGGAGCACTTTATTCCATTTTTAACGCAAAGCTTAATACATATTCTTAACCAACATAACAAAAAAAAAACAATACTCGAATGTACACAGCCCGCGAAAATTCAAAATTCACCTTTTCTTTTGAACAGGCCTCGTATAATATAATACCAGGTAAATTCCAACCTTCCTTTTCTCCGTCTCCTTACCCTCCACACTTCCCTCAACCACATCACAAACTCAAGCAATTGATTAATTAATTGAGCAATTAATTGGGAATACCATAGTCCCGCTGGCTCCATGTATTCGGTACTCGTGTGCAGTATTAACATATATTTTTTTAATTAAAATGAAAAAACTAACTTTGTTTAAGACCACAGATCTAATTTATTTTTTTATGACCTAGCGGTTTCGCCTACCCTGAGCATCACCAGGGTACAAAATCAAACCAAACAAAAAATACATAGTGTGCGGTTATATATACTCGTACATACAGGGGGAGAACACAACATAAAAAAAAATAAAAAAGAGAACAGTAAGAAAACAAAAAAAAAAACATTTAAATTATAACAAAGGAACGAAGAGAAAGAAACAGATAAAATGAAATTATTATTATTTTGTTAAATGGTTTTATCTCTTGCCATTCTTACATACATACTATTAGGTACAGAACCAAAATTTTGCGCACGCATTTAAATGCATTTTTGCGCCATTTTGAAGATTTTACGAAATTGACGCAAAATTTTACCAGAAATTGATAACAAAATGACATTATCGTCATTTATTCTTTGACAAAGGAAAATTATTTATTTTTGAGTATTTTATAAATTTGTTAAAACTTCGGTAAAAATAATTTAATTAATATTATACAGGTTTTTAAAGGATTGGGTATGTACTTATATTTAAGGACGGTCACGATATGTTCAGGTTTCTACTACCCAAATTGAAATTTTTATTTATTTGGCTGAAGAAGGCTCGGATAAGCCAGGAATTAGGAGGTAGTAGGTATTAGACGTGACATGACCTTACCCAACCCTTTGGAAGGTATTTTTGTAGTTTAGAAAAAAAAGAGTTTTAAATTAAAACTAACTTTATTGAGACATTAATTATTGGAACAATATATTATTAATTTGTAGTATTGAAATTATTTATTGGAATAATATTAATAACATTAAAAAATATGGAATAGAAAAAGACACAAAAACTAAATAAAATATTAGGTTGTGACGAAGACTCGAACTCGGGATCTCTACTCTATCCGAGGGGAACGTATTAAACAACAATACAATCTCAACCGATTTACACACCGCCGTTTTTATCAATCGTTTACTTCTTGAAAATTAATAATATTTTAATGTTAACTTTTCAGATATGGCCATCCTTCTTTATTTATATTCATAAGTAAAGCTCTATTAGAACCCAATATTTTTTTGTGTTATCTCTCTTTCAAGATATTCTTTATTATTCAGTTTTTTTTTTAAATTTGGAATGGCTTTGAATTTTTTTTCTGCAAAATAGTGTTAGAAAGGCACCTCGGAATATAAGGTTTACCACGATGGTGTGTGTATTTGCGGAGTACTTTGGCATAATTAAGAAATATTGACATACCTCTACATATGTAAGTTTACCTAACCTTCGCAAATTGCGCAATTTGTAAACCATTAGCCCATATTTAATAGCTTTGTTTAACGGTCAGTTCCATCGATTAGATTTAGTGTTAGACATGCGCCTATAGTGCACATTTACTTGAGTAATTAAAGTTTCTCGATGATTAACTCTTACACACATAATAATCTCTTTCTTCAGTTGATATTTCAAAATCCTTAAGGAAACATACTATTTATTATGTTCGGTCACGTTTTGCAAGGAAAATGATTTATTACTCAAGAAATGTATTTATACAGATAATTTATTCAACTGTGTGTAGTTAAATGAGACGCAGAAATAACATTCCATAAAATTGTCCATATTTGAGATATTTATCGCATAACAGATCTCCCGCAAGAGTCCGCTTCGAACCAAAGTGTTATTCCCACAGCCATAATTTCAGCCGCGCGAAGACCAGCCTCTCAGAAACGATGCCAACAATATCAAATATCATATAATGCACTTCTTTATAAACCTCTTCTGCTATAAATATCTTACGGTGGAATTTTGTTTCTGGAAAGTTGTCGGAGATATAATTTGAACAAATAAAAGTTCATGAAAACGTTAGCGGCGCGGCGTCCACGCACGCACGGCCCAAGGAACCTGCACCGCTGCGTTCTGTATTCCGTAGGTAGTGCCGCAGTACCTACTATTAGTAAAGTTGGGAATATTTTACGATCGCCTATGCTGTTTAAACGGGTATCTCAGATCTAATGATTCCGGTATTTTCGAATCGCATTCTAGAATTAAATTCTAACACCTGCTAAATTACGTTTTGTGAAGGCACAAGTCGAATATTATCTCGAGCCAGAGAAATTTTGTATATATTGATGTCCGTTGGAACATTTTCTCTTTCTCCACAGGTTTCAGACAACATGCACAAATGTTGTTTATTCTTATCTTTTTAGTTTTATTTTCTGTCAAGATGACTCATCATTGGACAATGCTTTTTCTCATTCCAAAGCTAGAACTCCTTTCCTTTTATACAGTTGTAGTTATCACGTTATTTTGTATTTTTAACATACAACCACTAGACTAAGCACATTCCTGTGTTTAGTCGGGTTTTTTATACAATTCAATAAAATAAAGCATTACAAATTAAATCTATGAAATAAAAAATATATTAGTAATTATCGTTAACGTATCTGCATTTAAAACATCCAATAGTGAATAAGTTCATCAAATACTGTTATCGATAATAATCCTAGGCGTAGATACTAAACAAAGATAAGTAAGCTATTAAAATTGTGCCACGTCGATCTATTTTAAACAAGAAATTTCTCCCATAAATCAATGAATATTTTGATTTACAAAAGGGATGACTAAAATAGATATATCACGATTACGTAGACCAGCGTGACATTAATCCTTTATTGTGTCAGTCGAATGGAATGGACTGAAATGGTAAATTTACCGGTTAGTATACCAACTTACACATGGAGGAAAATTAATAGTCATATTATATATATACAGGTATACATAACACCTATCTAGGCGCATATTAAAATTGAGCGCATTAATATCGGTACTTTACGATTTTCAAAAAATCAAGTAATTCCTCTAGATGGTATTTCACTTTATTTATTTTTTCTTCTTAATTTGTTTAAAATGACGGCAAGTGTGCATAAAAACGACAACTCGTTGGAAGCCCAATGAATGTAAATAAATAAAACACTTTGCAAATCGGATAAAAAGTAATTGAATTCAAGGCATGTGATAAACAGAGCACCATTTCGCGCGCGATACTGAAAGTCACCGGCCGATCTAGTTTTCTCAATGCTGACGAAATAGCAACACGAGCTCGCGACTGCCAACAGATTCCGTGGCATTTACCCACTGTACCCACCGTATTCACTGTACCCAGTACACGCTGTTCCACCGTACCTCTGTACCTCTATACCTCCGGTAGCAGCTAGCGGCTCGCAGATCGATTATCCTTGAGCACTTCGCTCGATACATTCTACCGACGCGACGGAGTGGCACAGCGCAAGAAGAGACACTCTCCCTTCTCTCCGTCAAAAGGAACTCTTCCAAATCAACCGTTATTTTTGCGGAGTAAACTTTCCAATATTTTATATTAAGTCTTCTTGACTAAAAATTACCAAGTATGCAGGTTGATTGCACGTTTGCCGACAAAGCTCTGACTCGGTAAACATTTTAATGCTCTGACATTCCACAACGAGTGATGGTCGCACGGAACTGCTTTTATAAACTGTCCCGTTCCAGTTTTATTAAAATCACCGCGATGTAGTTACCTTATAAAATATGATCACCATTACGCCGGTTATTGCACGAGGTAATTTTCTGCCCAAAATATCAATAAAACGTTTTAAGCAAGGGTGGCTCGTGGATTCGGCACCTGCTATAAATAGGGTCCTTATTAAACTTTTTTTAAATAATAATAATAATAAATGGTGAAAAATGATAAATTCCAACAAATATTATTTTACGATCGTACATTAAACATACTTTACGTTTTATCGTAATCAAATAATTTGTACCTTGAAAATTTAAGTAATACTGATATAAGTAACACGACTCTTTTTCGGCTGTCAACATTGAGTCGTAATCGCTGAAATTTCACTTAACTGGCGGCAGTTTGCCCTAATGCTGGAAGCATTGAGATTTTTATAAGTTTTCCATTCATTCGTGAAACTTACCGTTTTTCATATGAAAAAAATAATCAAAAAATTAATATATTCTTACCTTTTTATAGGTTTCCCATTTATGTCGCTTTTGTATAATGTTAATAACAACAAAAAAAGTTTAAAAGAAACAGATTTTAACCGAGTAACAAAAAAAAGGTAATTTTTCCTGAAGTTCTGGCCGCCTGCAAATATATTATTGTCAAGCTGCAGGGTTTTATTGTACTTACACAATATTAAAAAAATCTTTGTTCGAGAAATCGAATGAGAAAAAAAAGGTATCGTAATCGTAAGTAAATACAGAGAATATATTTGTTTGAAAAAGGAAGAACGGAATGAGTACAAAAAAACAAGTTTTGAGTTAAGTATGCAGAATTGTTCCTGAGAGACATAAGAAAATAAAATAATGTGCTATTATTTTTTGAAAAAAGGACATATGACATAATTACATACAAAAAACAAAATTAATAAATTTTGTTTTGGCTCTCTTGAACATCTGCGTTTATTGACTTATTCCATTCTTCTTTGCGCACACAGATATGTTATAAAAGCATTTTAAAATATCCCTGTCTGTCGGTAACATTGCAAAAGATTTCTGGCCGCCACTGACAAGAGGCGCGTCTGACTCGAATAGAATTGTTATGTTATCATCTTGAAGTTTTTGAGCCCGCGCTTCCCTGTGTGAATATATTACAATATTTGCGTCACCGATTGTATCGAAGCATCTATCAACAGGATTTTATCAATGAAATACAAATTTAAAATTGTAATAAACAAGCGGAAACACTAATCAGAGTCAAGGAGTGATGAATTAACTACAGGACTATTAAAACTGTTAAAGAAGAGGTGAAACATTCGGGAGTAATATATTCCTATATTTGTTTACATGATTGCCGGACAAGAGCCTCAACTACCCGGAGCCAGCGGGACTATGACATCCACAATTCTGGGTAGATTATAAAACTAAATTAGGTATTGAGTTAAGTTCGGAAAGCCTTAGAAAATTATTCAGATCTGGTCACTAAAGTTGTTTCAAGTCACATTTTGATTCTTAATGGTGGACTTTTACCGGGTTGATTATAATAGTATCTACCACGCTAGAATACGATACAAATTGAGATATATCTCAAATAATGTAGTTTTGAGATATATCTCAATTTCCATGGAATAAAAAAACTTCAAGTGTGCCTCTGCTGTAATAAACAAAACTTTTTCCTCTTATTTTTGTCAACATGTGGGTAAATTTGTATTGGTGTTTTTTTTTTAATTATTGATTTGATGTGTATTTTTGACAATTTATTTATTTTATATAAGTATGTACCTGTCTATTATTTTTTTGCTTCTAAAACTCGTGAAAACAAGTTTTGATTTGTCATAACATAAAAGGTTTTGAAAATTTTCTGCATTACTTCACATCACAAAAATCGACTTTATCTTTAACTAGGTGTGATAGGTTTATGAAATAACCTACGTATATCAAATATCTTTTATGTCCACTCCAGGAATCGACCCCACGACCTTCGGTCCGGAACCAAGGAGCTTAGCGCTCTGCCACTACGGTTTGCGACATGCCTGTGTGCCGTGTAACAATACAATAGCACGCGGTACGTGCGCAGAGTGACGCGTACAGCAGGTTGCAGGGTGTCGTAACATTAAGACTAATCCAGTCGGAGAATGTTGCAGCGTAATCTGTATCTACGAGAAATAATGTTAGGCAACGGCAACAGTGTTCCTTCGGTATTTCATAAATGTCAATAAAGGGAACGCTGCAGCCTTTACTGTGCTAACCCGCGCCGAGGATCGTGCGCTTTGCATTTGCCATCGTGTTTATGTCGGCATTAGCTGTTCCGAAAGGCTTTCTTTAGCTTTTGCCATTTTGTTGAGAACACTTTAAATCAACGTGTCCTCCCAAATAACGTACTCTGGTCAGTATGCTTCACTAAAAATAAGTCGTTGATAACATATAAAACGGTATTTCGCATATGGGTATCGAGGCTACTTATTATATCGCCAGAAATTTATGTGGAAGAAATTATGATCATTAATGTACATTTGCATCGCGAAGGAAAGCAAATCTATGACTCCTTGACTCCACGACAAATTATTGAATTAAATAATTTCCTTGTAGTATACGTACAAATATGACATTTTCAAATTTGAAACTGAAATATGTCTTAAGAAAATTATCAAATTATAAAAATACACTTTTCACATTCTGACGATTAAGTACCTGCCCACAATGTATTTTACCAAAAAATATTTTTATTCTATAATACATTTAAAATATATGGCTTACTTTTGCAGGCCATTTTTTGAGTGTAACTAATGTATGCGTTGAATAAATTTAACAAAAAAAAAAATTTTCTACTCCAGATATTTAGATACATATTACAAGGAATCTCAGCATATTAAGGAAGAAATCTTAAGCAAGTCAAGTCAAGATCAAAAAATTGTAATTTTTGTTGTAATAAAAGTTAGGCATACATTTTGAAAAAAAAAAACGTTTAAAAGACCACTGTGGTATCTTTTCTTAAATTTAACAACTTTTCGGGTGCGTAAGTTATGAAATGTCCAAACTTAAAAAATGGTAATCAGTGATTTTATAGTGTTAACGGCTTTATAGAAAATGAGGTTAATTAAATCAACATGTATGTTTTTGATTCTATAGAAACCAATTTTTCTATGTTTTCAAATTACTTCCCGTGATTATTCACGAGTAACAATAACTAGTTATTAGATAATAACAATAAGAAAACCGTCGAAAAGGCGGGTTTCAAAGGGTTTAAAAGAAAACTAAAATGTAATTTTATAATATTGTTTCAGTATTGATTCAGTAGTATTAGGAACGATCGATTGTTTCCACAATCCATTGAAATTTACTCGAGTCATTTCAATCGATGTAAAAAAAGAATTTAAATATTTTAGATGGAAATAAAAAAAAACCTCAAAGAAATTAATCGAAAAACACGTCGTTAAGACATTTAATATAGTAAAAAGACGTTAAGTTAAAAAATAAAAATTCTAGAATCGTGGGTTTTTGTAAGCATCGATAATCGCTCGAATATATATTATTATTTATAAAATGGAAAGTGAAACTAGCCATCAAGACACGGCGCTAATCTAATTATAAACCTAAATAAGATATCAGTAAGGCGAAATAAATACACGATTTGCCATGTAACCGTTGACCTTTTGAATGGTGCACATTAAAAGTGTCTTGTCATCGTGAACGATTCGCGTCCAAGATGTTCCAAGCGTGTGCGACAAAAAACGAGCACACTTCAATTATCTGTGATACAAGGGTCCCATCTCGAGGAGAACGAGCATTGAAATAAAAAAAATTAAATTGAAAATGATGCGTCATTGTGTTGCTGCTGAAGAAATAAGCCAATGAGCAAGCCGAGTACCCTGATGGTCTCGGCAGGGGTCCCGATTGTTTGGACGGCCACGGTGACTACCCAAAGCACAGGTGATGAGGACTATCAGATGGAGAAACCACTTACCTCCGGAGGTTCGCTCGTTGCTGGACCTAATGTAGAAATTATGCAGACACTTAAATGTCGATCTGAGCTTCCGTTGATACTAAATTGTTCTAAGAAGCGAAGAATTTGAACTAATAATGTTCTAAAAAACGGCCTGTTATTTTGTTCAAACAACTTAACCCTTCTTTGAGGTAGGCAGCGCAAGTCTGTTTGATTTATATCCACCTCTCAAACTATGACATTTATATTTAGATAACGGCTATTTTGTGACTGGCGTGAATGGAATGTAACCATTTTCTTACCTTTACGATTTTCTAATGTGAAAAAAACTCTTTATATCATTTACT
>JAGWCC010001312.1:0-34578 GCA_022651775.1 Drusus annulatus
ACCGTCACATTTGACATCGTCATAATTCGATGATTAGCGCCATTTTGTTTTTATGGCGTTAAAAAGGTCCCCGTTGAATTATGAATAGAGTTTGTAACACCCGAACCTCCACACTGTTAACAGTCATCAGTCATCGGCGACCTGCCGGCGACACAAAATAATACGAAGACAAACGATCAACAGACAAACGCTAAAAGCTCTGTTGAAAAACTGAAACATCACTCCTTTTAAGACTTCCCACCATGTGAATGTGATAAGTACAAACGTCCAGGGACCCTAGCACGAACGCCTTCAAAATATCAGTATTATCAGTATTGACGCGGTTTTTATAAATGTTTATCTAAATCATTATTTTAAATCAATAATATCGGTTATTGATTGAAATGGTATGACATTGACGGTTGACATCGACCAATGCCTCAAATCACCAATGGTTGAATATAAATTGACAGGAATGACAAAAGACGACTAGGGTGAATGGAAATTGAAAAGGATGACAAAAGAGGGCAAAGGTGAAGAAAATTTAATAAGAATGAAAAATGAGAGCTGAGGTGAATGAAATTTCACGAAAATGATAAAAGATGAAAAGGGTGAATATAAATTGACAGGAATGATAAAAGACGACAAAGGTGAATGAAATCAGACAAAGATGACAAAAAAGGCAAAAGTAAATGAAATTTGACAAGAATGATAAAATACGATAAGGATGAATGCACACTGAGAAGAATGTCAAAAATGGCAAAGTTCAAACGAAATTTAACAAGAATGACAAACTACGACAAAGGTGAATGAAAATTGACAATAATTACAAAAGACGACAAACAAAAATGACAAAAGAAGGCAAGGTGAATAAAATTCGTCAAGAATGATAAAAGACGACAAGACGAATGGAAATTGACAAGAATAACAAAAAGGACAAAGTTGATAAAATTTGATAAGAATGACAAAAGACGATATAGTTGAATGAAATTTGACAAGGACAAAATATGACAACGGTGATTTGTCAAGAATGACAATAGACGATAAATTTACAAGAAGGACAAAAGATGACAATGGTGAATGGAAATTAACAAGAATCACAAAAGAGGGCAAAGGTGGATGAAATTTGACAAGAATGATGAAAGACGACAAGGGTAAATATAAATTGACAGGAATTAAAAAATACGACAAAGGTGAATGTAATTTGACAATAATGACAAACAACGACCAAGGGTAAATGGAAAAAAACGATAAAAATGAGAATTTAAGGCAAGGTGAATGAAATTTGACAAGAACGATAAAACACGACAAGGTGACTGAAAATAATTATTTGGTTATTAATTTTTAAATTGGATTACCTAGAAATATTGTAGAAGCCAATATAACACACCTCGGCCTTTGTTTTCAACCTGATATTTTTTAGCGAGGCTTTTTACAAGCCTAGGAAAAAAAATAAGTTTCTGGCCTGTAAAAAATCTTTGAAACGTAAAATCTTCTACTTACGGACCCCTTATCGGATTTACCTGTATCATTAAATGTATAAAATTATTTTTTGTAGACTCTGACCGGAACATATTTTAATATTGTAAACTTCACAAAAAAAAAGCTTTTCGGCAATGTTTTTTAAAAATCTAGACAGTAGCAATTTTAACCTTACTGCCACCTGGCCCCAGGAGCCAGTGAGTTCTACGATCCGCATAAATTTTAAATTTATTATTTATCATCTCTCCGGACTGAATTATTTATTTATTTATTTACGCCCGTTTTAGGCTTTTACATACATTTTAATAATTTTTTTTTTTTCAAAACAGTAACCTCATTAGTGCAAGAATTGTGTAAAATAGAAACAAATATAAAAATAACATTGAATAGCAGATACAAAAATAACTAATAACATATTCAAAAATATTGTAAAAGAAAGGAAATAAACAATTTTAAGTAATAGGTCCAACTATTAGTTTGGCTCTACCAGATAACAACAACTGTACTAAATTAAACTTATATTTTGATATTGACGTGTTAAATATATCAGCGACATCGGAGTATATGTTTCCCAGATGCAACATTCGTCGCATAGGCGTGTTAAATTGTGAGATTGAAGCAGAATTGCTACAAAAATACGGAAGGTACTGCCTTGTAATCGTCTTGCTAGGAACATGAAATGAAATCAAGTTTAATAGTTCAGGGTTGTCAATCATTGAATTTATAATTTTGTACAAGTAATTATGTAAATATTAAGGTATTTAGCGATTATAAATTATAAAAATTGAAAAAAAAAGTATTTACACTATCGAAAAAGGCTGCATTTTTAATTTTCTATCAATTTATAGGTTAAACCTTCGATTAAGGGGAGAGTTTTTGTAATTATAGGGTAGATGGTTGAAAAAAATAATCTTTGCCACTTTTAGCAATACGCGGCAATTTTTTCAATGACTCACTAAAATAAAGGTCGTTATAGAACTGCATTGGGTATTTAACTATTATACGACATACCTAGATATATTCTAGATATGAGCAGTTCATTGGGACGGCAAACGCTAACACTATTTCCAACAGAGTGCGCTAATTAATTTACTGGCGAAGTTCCTGGCCATAACTTTATTCCGGTTTTTATTTTTATTTTTAGCAATTATGTGGCAGTTTGTCTGAGCGGAATTTCCACAGAAATGAAACTGACAGATGTTCATCGTGACACACTTGCCTACTAATTACAAAAAATTAAATAATTTAATCATGACATGTCTGACACATCTAAGGTATACAATATACAGTTTGGCTAACAAGTGTAGAAATTTATTGAAGTGAAACTGATTTTTCATTACTTGCAACACCGAATTATGACGATTTTGGAACAAATTGAGGTTACTTTCCAAATATGTACTAGTTTAGTTTTAGTTTTAGTTTATAGTTTTTATAGAGCGACAAGTCACCGGTACAAAGTAACCGGAACAGGAATATCGAACATCTCTAGTTTTGTCTTCCGAATTAGACAGATTGGCAAAAAACGGCATACGTCCAGACACCTATATTTAAAAAAAAACCTCTCCAGTATACTAGATATATCGTCAAAAATCAGTTAAATATGCAGTTCTTATCAATTTTTTTTTGCACCGAATGCTCTGACTCTTATTTGATTTTGAAAACTTTTGTCGCCCTTCAGCCATCTAAAATATATTTGGCATTTGGGAGAAGGCTTGACTCAAGCGACACAAGTTTGAGACTATTGTATTGCTCCAGGTAATTCAATGAGAGCATTGAGTTACCTGAGATAACATTTTTTTTCTAAATTCTATCAGGTACTGAAAATGTATGAATTTTATTGTAAGACGAAAAAACTTCCAAGTGCTCTGGTGTAAACTTCCCAAAATAGCGCCTTTTTGTCTTTCCGGCGACGATATGTAAAAAATATCGGTTTGGTTAAAATTTTCGCATTCAATCTAATTCATTGCTTAAAAAAAGAAAAAAATGTTAACATTTGTGAAAAAGCCTTTAACGGGCGTAAATAAATAAATAAACAAAATACAAATCTGTATGAAACAGCCACCGTATTATTATTGCGATTAAAGGCTGATTCACACCAACGTCCGGTTCCGCTCAGTGCCGATATTGTTCCGCAAGAGAGCTTATTGATATGGTATGAATATCAATCAAGGAGTATGTGCCAAGACAAAGTTGTATGGCAGTATATCCTTCTGCCCACCCTTGTGATATTTAACTACTTATTTAGTTAAAAAATATTTTTGAAGTGTAAAGATACTTACAACGCAGTTTTTTTTTTTTAAACCATTTTTTTATCACCAAATAATATTTTTAATAATTAATAATTAATAATAATATTATTTAGTGATAAAAAAATGGTTTTTGATAAAAAAAAATCTGCGATGTTAGTATTTTAACAATTCAAAATAATTATTTAACTAACTAAGTAGTCAAATATCACAAGGGTGGGCAGAAGGATATACTGCCACACAACTTTGTCTTGGCACATACCCTTTGATCGATATTCATACCATATCAATAAGCTCTCTTGCGGAACAATATCGGCGCTGAGCGGAACCGGACGTTGGTGTGAATCAGTCTTTAAGAGATAAAATAATATGCAAATGTGTATTCAATTACTAAATGCCAATGTAATTTTAAATAATACGGCTACCATCCCACATAATTTGCTTTCAATCGATCTATTACAATCGTAACATCTCGATATCCTTGAATTATAAATATTAAATATGATTACATTTTCTCTTCCTAGTGCGTAGGAAAGTAAAAACTGGTTAAACAAAAAAGTTCCTACCTGCTTAAAAAAATATATTGCAGTGCAACTTTGACCCATAAAGTAAATCGTCGAGTTGCCATAAACTGCGAGAAAAAACATGTTTGAGCGGGATTTTTACAAATGTCAGCGCGGAAAGACGATGATGTCATGGTTTATAAGAATTGTTTACGTAATTCGACTGGTTGGCGCCTACAGGTCCGGATTCACAAACGATAATAACTAATAATGTATAGAATTTAAAACGTTAATAATATAAACTAAACGGTTGTGACGAAAATGGCCACCGCCAAAGTGCCATGAAAAAACAGTGCTAGTGAAATAATTTTATTTTATTTTTATAATTACAAAAAATATACAACTCAAAATAGGAAAAAGAGCAACAGAGAAAGAACAGCAAATACATAATATTTTAATGAAGCAATGACAAAAATATACATTAAAAAGAACATTCATGTCAAAGCCTGAACAAGTTTTTAGTAAGTTCGTAAAGAATGACAAAAATCATTTGGACTGATACCAAAAGTTTCAAGACCATGGCTTGAGTCAACAAGTCTCGATATTCTGAACAGTGGAGAATGATACCCATAATTAGTAGAGTGATGATTGAAGATCAGCAATTAATTGTTTCTGAGTCTACGGCGAGGAATGTCGAACTGGATGAATTGCAACAAAGAAGGTGAGTCAATAATTCAATTAATAATTTTGAAAATACGAATTATATGAAAGACTTTCCTACGCGTTTCTAATTAAATTATGTAATAAAATATTGCCTTTAATGTAAGGGGCTTCGTGGTCGAGTGGTTAAGACGCTCGACCACGGATCCGGAGGTCGCGGGTTCTAAACCCGGCGTGCGCAATAAATTCGTTTGATTAATATGTGTTATTTCACATTTAAGTAATATAATATATAACATATTTGCGGCATGTTTCAGGTGTGGTAAATAATCTCATTAGAATCGAAATGTTTGGTGACTAGATCTGAATAGACATGTACTTCTCAACCTTCCTCTTCCCCATCTCCTCTCCCCCACTACATTCAGCCTCATAACATACCTGATTAGGGATGGCATAGTCCCACTATCTCCAGACGGTAGGGAGCAGTTAAAAACAGTAATGCCAACACGAAAGTATGACAACATGAATGAAAAATAAAAAATATATATATATTCGACCGGTCGGTAGCTGAGTGGAGAACGCATCGGATTCCCACCCGGGCGTCGTGCGTTCAATTCCTCTGCTGGCTAAGTCCTCCATCATTGCACAAGCAACATCTTCCGCTTTTTATGATGGCAGTAGGAGTTTTTCAAATATTGTCAGGTTATTCGTAACCCGGGAATGTTTGTCTTACTTAAAAATAAAAAAAAAAATTAAATTCACGCCCCTCGTTAATTTTTTTAATTCCCAGTTCGCGTCTGTCGTTTCCTCTTTTTGTCGCCTATTTTTCTGGTTAGCTTTTAATGCAATTTGATGCAGTCGGTGTGCAACTCATATGCAGCACGGTTTGTATGCATTTTATGTCGTCTGAAAATTCATGTATTCAGACAAATAAATAAATTCTTTTGCATTAAATTCATGCTCTATTTTACACGTTTTATTTAATTGTACAAAAATACAATGACGATTCTGAATGTTGGTCTTTCACCAGGGCGATACTTAGAGTATCTACCACTCTGGAACGTGCCGCAAATACTCGTATACTTTTATTATGTTTATATGAATTAAATATGTTATGACACATATTAATTAAACAAAAGTTATTGACGCACGCCGGGTTTGAACCCGCGACCTTTGGATTCGTAGTCGAGCGTCTTACCACTCGACCACGGAGGCCGTCAAATCTGCTGAAAACATCCAACCTACAAATGCAATAGATTTTTGGTATTTTTTTTATTTCTGCACTGCCCAAGGTAATTTTCCCACAAAAACGGCGCCATATAAGTTATCCATTTATTATTATTGCAGATATTTGACTTAAATTGAAGTTTTAAAACACTAAAATGTAGGGTAACATAGGAAATAAATATATATTTAAAAAAATACATTGATAGATTATAAATTACCTATTTATAATAATGTTCATAAATAAAATTAAAATAAAAACTTTAACATGAAGCACTCACTTTGCGGAAAGACATAATTAAATTTTGAATAAAAGTAACTTTGTTTTGACACCACTTTATTAGATACATATACCAACCGGTTTCGACTGTACCTGAACCTTCTTCAGGGCTGAATACATATTTGTTCAGCCCTGAAGAAGGTTCAGGTAGAGCCGAAACCGGTTGGTATATGTATCTTATAAAGTGGTGTCAAAATAAAGTTACTTTTATTTAAAATTTAAAAAATAAAACACTAATATTCACTTTCCAAATGCGGATTACGCATATTAATGTTTTTTTAACGTCATATTTTTACACGTTTTTTTTATCAGTTTCATCTTTTTGGCGTTCATTACTTCGTCCCATTGAGAGTGCCATAGTCCCACTGGCTCTGGAAAATTGGAACTTTGTGCGGCACAAAAAAATCTGTTACTGAACATCTGCTTCCGAGGTCAACCGCTTTATCCAAAACAAAAGTCGGTGTTGTCCCGAGTGGGTCGTAGGTTGTAGGCTTACCAACAAGAACGAGGCACAGTTTATGGGAGATTGCCTCTCCCACATCTGATAGCTATTGTGCGAGACAATAAGAGGATATTCATGCAATCATGTTTATTAAGAGTTGATTACTTATATCAATCCGCTGATCAGATAATCTCTAGACGTGTGATAGGTTCATACCTTAGAGTATACAAGAGGTAGCCCAAGCCAAGGCAGTGAAGTCAGTTTTGGACTTGTTTTTGATGATTTTAACATGACTCGGCGCAAATGGGCGTGGCTAAGACTAAGGCCACGGTATTTATACATCCATTCATATCACATATCGACATAATGTTTTTGTGTATTCGTATAGCCACTTTTTCACAGTATTTTTATCAACAAAAATATAGCATCTAACCTAAAAAACCGTTTAGTTGTGTCAAGTTTAGTGGCAAAATAAAAAATGTGGGCGGAGTCCCGCCGTTAACCAGCGAAAATAGCCAGCTTAAGATCATTACGACAGTATATAGAAGAATATCTCTTTCTCTCTCATGGTGTACGATGTAAAAACTCGGAAAAAGTGATTTATTACAATTTCGGATGGGTTGGGTAAAACAAATTAGCTATCCCTCCATATATTGTTACTTCAAGGTTAATACAGATATAAAAAATATTATTTTTTTGCAATCTTCTATAATCATATAACTAATTGTAACTATATTACTAACTAACTAACCATCACGCCGTTGCCTCGCAGGGGTAGGCAGAGAGGACGGACCGCCATACGACTCTGTCTTGGCACACACTTCTTGCTTCGTTCACATTCATACACCGTCTCATACATACTCTTCAGATGGCCCGATTCAAGTATTTGATTCAGTTGGTCGTGCCATGTCTTCCTCGGGCGTCCCCGACTTCTTCCATTCACTACGGCCTCGTCAACGAACCCAAACTTAAAGTAACCATATATGGAGGGAGAGCTAATTATTTTTACCCAACCTACACAAACTTGCGAAAAATCACTTTCTCCGGGTTTTTACGGCGTACACCAAAGAGAGAAAGAGACAGCAAATTTCTTGGACCGCTTCTATATACTGTCGCAATGATCTTAAGGTCCTGGTTCACTGGCGGGACTCCGCCCACATTTTTTACTATGCCACTAAACTTGACACAACTAAACGGTTTTTTAGGTTATATGCTATATTTTTGTTGATAAAAATACTGTGAAAAAGTGGCTATACGAATTAACAAAACATTATGTCGATATGTGCTATGAATGGATGTATAAATACCGTAGCCTTAGTCTTAGCCACGCCCAGGTGCGCCGAGTCATGTTAAAATCATAAAAAACAAGTCAAAACTGACTTCACTGCCTTGGATAGATACTACTCTACCAACTCTATGAACCCAAAGGCCGCGGGATCAAACCCGGCGTGCGCCAATAACTTTTATTCAATTAATATGTGGCATAACACATTTAATTCATATAAAATAATTACAAAAAGTATATTTGCGACACGTTCCCGAGTGGTAGATACTCTAAGTATCGCCCTGGTGAAAGATCACCATTCAGAATCGAAACGTTGCTTGAAATGGCTTTAGCCGTGTTTGGTGACCAGATCTGAGTAGCCAGGTACTTCTCAAACTTCCTCTTCCCATCTCCTTCCCCTTCCCACTACCTTCAGCCTCGCAACACACCCCGATTGGGGATGCCAAAGTCCCACTGGCTCCTGACAGTTGGAACTCTGGGTGCAATATTTTTTTTTTAAAAACAAAAAAAAAAAAAAAAACAAATGTGGCGACTGTATAATGGGATAGAGTGTGCAGATGTAGACATTTTTGTCGATGATTCGAACAGTTTCAGAAAAAATGTCCCACTATTGTTAAAAAAATATGAAACATTGTTTGGGCTGATTTTTGTGTCTCTTTTTGTCTCTTTTTGTTTGTATCTTATCTTTTGTAATTTTGTATTTATTTATCATTTTGATTTGTTAAAACCCATAGTAAAAAAATAAATTATCTGAAAAATTGTTTGATTATCTGCTCAAGAAATAAATTTTGAAAATTTTCATCGGAAGTAAGGATTAATTGAGCTCACTTGGGCACACGGACACGCCCCCAACACACTTCTATAGCTTTATCTTGCTTCTTCATTGTATTCATAATTGTAATCTGACAGTATGGAGATGACTGATTTTGAAGCTATGCAATCTATGCAACCTGGGAATGCATATATCCTTTTCATCGTATAATAATAATTACTAGCAGATAAAAACCCGCTCCCGCGTGGTTTAGTCACGACACGACACACATCAAAAGGAACATATTGAATCAATCGTGAAGGACCGTAATTGGAAAGCTTCAAACTTTTGTATGTATGAGCAATTTTTTCCATCGAACGTGGCAGAAGACGGCTTACGGTATTAATACTATCAGATAATAATAATAACAGTGAATTTATATAGCGCAGTTTTTATAGTTTTTTATGAATGAATTATATTTTGACAATGGAACATGAATTAATAATTGGACGTGGTTATGCACAAAGCGTCCTACCCACAATTAGCCAGAATCGAGTTTTACATGTTTCCCTATGGATAAATACGAGATTTCTATCTGCTGAAAACATCCGAGCTCCAAATGCAATAGATTTTTGGTAATTCATTTTTTTACCAACGCACATTTTAGATATTTGAAGTTTAGTGGTCTAAACTTGGAATTGAAATTTAATAACTTAAAAATGAAATATATATATTTTTTTAATAAATAAAAGCCCAAGATTATTGTGACAGTACATAAAAGCGGTGTATTATATTTGTTGTCTCTTTCTCTCTCATGGTGTACGACATGAAAACCCGGAGAAAGTGATTTATCGCAAGTTTGTAAATGTTGGGTAAAAATAATTAGCTCTCTCTCTATACATTGTTACCCCAAGCTCTGAGGTTATTGCCTTTTCCTAAACACATTAGATATGTAGGTAAGTTCTACGCCGCTGACCCGAAAAACCTGCATGTTGCAGCTAGCCTGCGGCCAGTATTGATTCTATGACTAGGTTACCACCACTGGGTGCCCCCACCGACTCACCAATCCCACCCACTAGTAGGTAGAGTAAAAACTACCCCTTCGTGACGCGTGACAGAATTCACTCCGCGTTCGTTTGCTTTCGCTTTTATACGTCGTATTATCTGTAAGCATAACAATTGACAACAGATTGTAATGATTTTGCATAAACATAACATTCACCTAATTCAGCTACCACAGTAATACCTACCTGATGGCGAAGTATGGTTGTGGACATCACTAGAGGGGTTAATGACGTCACTTTAGCGCTGTATGATGACTAACCTCAGAGCAATAATATACAAGAGGGAGCGCTGCTGTAGTCAGTTTTGATGAGGTTTGCCGGACTCGGCTAGACCTGGTCGTCGCTAGGACTAGGGATAGGGTATTTATACATCCATTCATAGCACATGTCGACATAATGTTTTTGTATATTCGTATAACCACTTTTTCACAGTATTGTTATAAACAAAAATATAACATATAACCTAAAACACCGTTGAGTTATGTCCATTTATGTCGCATATCAAAACGTGTGGGCGGAGTCACGAAGAACATTATTATAATACTTTAAAGCGGTGTGATGATTTGAGAAATTTTGTTATCTCTTTCTTTCTCATGGTGTACGACGTAAAAACCCGGAGAAAGTGATTTATCCCAAGTTTGTATAGGTTGGGTAAAAATAATTAGCTCTCTCTCCATATATTGTTACTTCAAGTGACTCACTACACGAATAACTACCATTATTATAATGACAATGATATCTTTACAGCCTTAATTCTCGAAAGGATATTGCGCTACCGCTTAAGCCGTATTTTTTGTTTATAGTAAATACCCACAAGAATCTCAATTGTTCCTGACCGTCTAGAGCCAGTGAGACTATGGCATCCCCAATTGGGGTATGTTGTGAGGCTGAAGGTAGTAGGGAAGTGAAGTAGATGGGGAAGAAGAAGGTTGAGAAGTAGCTGGTTATTCAGATCTGGCCATCAAACACGGCTAAAGCTATTTCAAGTAGCGTTTCGATTGAATGAATTTGAATGATTTCGATGAATGGTGGTCTTTCACCAGGGCGATATTTTAAAGTATCTGGAACGTGGCGCAAATATCTATTTAATATAATTTCATGTGAACCAAATGTGTTATGACACATATTATTTAAATAAAAGTTATTTGCGTATACCGGGCTTAAGCCCTCGACCTCTAATAAGGTATAATAATGAACATCCTGTATATAAATTAGAAATTAATACATGAAAAAAGCTTAACCATATCTTTGATTAAATCTTGGATAGAGTAAAAATAATTTTAAAATCATTTGGTCCTTAATATGGAGGGCCGTTAAAATTTAATTCTAAATACGTTCATATTTATACATGCTTTTAATCTGAATTTTTTTGCACCTTTAGCTTCTAGTATTTTTTTTTTAATTTGTCGGTGTACACATGCACTGTTATACCCATAGATGAACATTTTTTCATGAGGAAAATCATGATTTTAGATAATTTTAATGAATATAAGTTTTTTTTAATTTTTACTAACGGAAGATTGTCCAATTACAGAAAAATACACAACACAAAATGAGAAAAAAGAGCAACAGAGAAAGAACAGCACATACATAATATTCAAATGAAGCAATGACTAAAATATACTTTTGATAGAACATTCAAGTGAAAGCCTGAACAAGTTTTTGGTAGAGTCAATGATGTTGGACATAGTAAATTGTATTCTTCGAAGATTATTTTTGTAAAGAATGACAAAAATCATTTAGACGGGTACCAACAATTTCAAGACCATGGCTTGAGTTAACAAGTCTCGACATTCCGGACAGTGAAGAATGATACCCATAATTAGTAGAGTGATGATTGAGGAACAGCAATTCATTGTTTCTGAGTTTGCGGCAAGGAGTGTTGAACTTGATGAGTTGCCACAAAGTAGTCAATAATACAATTAATAATGTTGAAAATGCAAATTATTATAACTCAAAGTCTTTTCTACACTTTTCTTAATGAATATTTTTTTTAAATGTTTGTTTAATTTCGCCACAAATAATAGCCTCTATCTCGCCCTAATCTCCGTAAGAAGAGGTTTTATTAGGTTAGTTAATTTAGTGTGAAGGTTCCACCCTTGAGGTGGACTATCACAAAACTGCGCTATTTAAATTCACCGTTATCATTATTATTTTATTATGGCAACACTGGAAGGTAAATGTGGTCCGTCGAGCCGAGACCGAGGAGTGATCAGGGATTGGAATGAGTCACAAGGTAATGTTTTTGGCGGGAATGATTAGCTTCAATCGCAGCTACCTGAATAAAGTCGAATTTATTCCAAGGCTTAAGGTGCAATCAGACGGTGTCGCTGTATACAGATGTAAGTGGGATGTTGGCATGCTGTGCATCGGAAAAATGTGTATTGTAGATTTTAATATCGACGAGAGTCCGCTGCTCGGGGCCAGATGGACTATGGCATCCCCAATTGTGGTATTTTGTGCGGCTGAAGGATGTGGGGAGGGGAAGGAGATGGAGAAGAGGATGGTTGGAAAGTACCCGGCTATTCAGATTAGGTCACCAAACACGGCCAAAGTAATTTCAAGCAACGTTTCGATTCTGAATGGTGGTCTTACACCAGGGCGATACTTGTGAGACAAAGGAATCCCCAATTGGGGTATTTTGTAAGGCTGAGGGTAGTGGGGGGAGAACGAGGTGGGAATTCACCTGGCTATTCAGATTTTGTCGCTAAACACGGCTAAAGCCAATTAAAGCAGCGTTTTGATTCTAAATAGTGCTATTTCACCATGGTGAGACTTAAATTATTTACCAATCTGGAAGGTGCCGCAAATATAATAAATTTTATTTTGTATGAATTGAAAGTTTTATGAGACATTTTGATCAAATAAAATTCGTTTGAACCCGTGACCTCTAGATTCGTAGTCGAGCATCTTACCACTCGACCACGGAGGCCGTCACGGAGGTCGTTATTTTTTAAAGTTTCTGAACTATGGCAACATTATAAATGCGCTCCCAGTTCCCAGAGTAGCAGAGATCTTTTACTGTAGTATTTCGTGTCCGAGAGCAACATTCCTTATGTGGAGGAGAAATCAATGGGCCATATGGCTGCTCGCTGCCCCGGCCGCCGGGTTTGTCATTCGCTTCTTAGTAGATCAACATCGTTACACTGAATTCACAACACTGCTCATTGCCACTACAAGCACCGAACGCGTAATACCAGGGCAATAACAGTCACAACCTTAACTTAAAAACATACGACTTACAGTCATTTTCGCCCTTTTAATGCTATTAACGGAGTCCCACAAGGCTCGCACCCAGGACACATTGTATTATATTCATTTTTTTTACTTTTTAGAGCTAATCGCTACATTAAGCTATTAATGATTGAAACAATATAAGGTCGAATTAGTAATTGCATACGCCTCCGCGTCGACACAATGGCGGCACTGCCGTCTACAATATACTCACTATAGAAACAATGTATTTATTTTATTTTTGCAAAACAGGTCAAATCCAATTACATTAAAATGGAAAACAACAAAAATATATTTTTTACAACTATACATTTTAAAATTATTAAGTTTTTTTTAACATTTTCGGTAAATATATCCATATATATACATGACTTTTTGATAGAATTATACTCCTTGTCATGCTATGCTGTGCCAAAAAATCTGTCCGAGCAAAGGGTATGCTAAATATGGCATGATTTCTGCTGCGGCAGTATTTCTCAGGCACGAATAAGCAGTAGCATGCCAAGAGGTATGGACAGTCGATCGAGTGGTTATTAATCTTAAAGCCTATTGTCATGAGACCAGCATTGCGCCTAGTCAATAAAACAGATTTTGCCAGTTACATAATAAATTTCGACTCGCAGGCCCCAGACAAGCCATTTTTTTTTTTAATGTTTGATCAATATTACCAGAAGTAAGGATAAATTGAGCTTACTTTTAGCACATGGACACGCTCACATCACACACAATGGGTATAAACCTTAGATCAGTAATATACAAGAGGGATAGTTTTGCGAAACAGTGTAGTCAGGATTGTTGATTTTTTCCTGGCTCGGACGTGGTTAGGGTTTTCATGGATACACCTTTTTACATCCATTCATAGATGTCGACATAATGTAGCATTAATTTGTAAAACCACTTTTTCACAGTATTGGTCTCAACAAAAATATAGGATATAACCTAAAAAACCGTTGAGTTATGTCGCATAACAAAACGTAGTGGGCGGAGTCGCTGAAGACGCGGGAAACGGAAAACATACTTACATGTCTAAGAATAATGCTATATTATGTGACAACTTGTCTTGTCTCTTTCTCTCTCTCGATTTACGACGTAAAAACTCAGAGAAAGTGATTTATAGTAAATTTGTATAGGTTAGGTAAAAATATTTAGCTCTCTCTCCATATGTATTCTGACTCCAAGGTATAAACAAGCGTGGGTACCTCAGAAGAATAATATACAAAAGAGAGCGCTGTAGAGAGAGCTGTAGTCAGTTTATACGAGGTATGCTGGACTCGGCTAGACCTGAGCATGGCTAGGACTAGGGCTAGGGTATTTATATATCCATTCTGTAACACATGTCGACATAATGTTTTTGTTTATTTGTATAACTACTTTTTCGCAGTATTGTTAAAAAAAATATATATATTACATGTAACGTAATAAACCGTTGAGTTATGTCAATTTATTTCGCGTATCATAACGTGTGGGCGGAGTCAACAGAGACGCGGAACACGAAAAACATTCTAACAATACTTTAAAGCGGTGTGATAATTCGGGAAAATTTGTTGCCTCTTTCTTTCTTATGGTGTACTACGTAAAAACCCGGAGAAAGTGATTTATCCCAAATCTGTATAGGTTAGGTAAAAAAAATTAGCTCTCTCTCCATATATTGTTACTTCAAGGTGGGTACATAAAAAATTGTAATATTTAACATAAAATATAAAAATAAATAAATATAGTTTGTAAGATCGTTTAGATATATCATAAGCTCACTCTTCATTGTTCAGTTCAACATCAATCACTATACGAAACAGACAATTTGAGAAGATAAAAAAAAAGTGCTTGTATGCAACCAACATCCATTATGCGGTAAAGATGGCAAGTCATAACAGATGAATCAACTACAAGGCAAGGTCAAACTTATTATAGTAACGTCTACGGGTCCACCAATGAGCTGGCAATGCGTGGGTGGGTGCTTTTACATAATATTGTACGAGTATATGCACAAGTACTGTGCGAAGATGATATTATACCTCCATAGTAGGTATGCAGTTCTTGCTTGTGAACAATATTGCATATTGCTATCATGCTTTCGTACTTAACATACTTGACATGGTTATTTCCAGGTGGCCGAAAGAAGAACTGACGCAATTTTTTTTAGTATTCGACTGTCAAAATATGTTCAATGAACATCTTGGGTCAAAATTGTTAGTCATTATTTACCCCTCTTCCTTTACTTTACAGTCACTTACTTTATTCAACCACACAACGTTCTTAAATGGGGATACTGTAGAAGCCCTGCCCCGAGTAGTTGGGATTCTCGCGTAGTGTCTCATAAAACGTAGATTAATTTTGTACCTTTAGCTGTATGATATTAAATTCTAGAACAGAAATTACATCTATAAGAACACGAAGAGCAAAAAGAGCATGAATACCATTTAACAAGAAACAAGAACCAGGATACCGGAACAAAGAAGCAGGAAGAACATGAAAACCAAGAAACGAGAACCAGGATACCAGAACAAAAAGCAAAAGAACATGAGCACCAAGAATCAAGAACCAGGATACCGGAACAAAGAAGCAGGAAGAACATGAACACCAAGAAACAAGAACCAGGATACCGGAACAAAGAAGCAGGAAGAACATGAACACCAAGAAACAAGAACCAGGATACCGGAACAAAGAAGCAGGAAGAACATGAACACCAAAAAACAAGAACCAGGATACCAGAACAAAGAAGCAGGAAGAACATGAACACCAAGAAACAAGAACCAGGATACCGGAACAAAGAAGCAGGAAGAACATGAACACCAAAAAACAAGAACCAGAATACCAGAACAAAAAAGCAAGGGAGAACATGAACACCAAGAAACAAGAACCAGGATACCGGAACAAAGAAGCAGGAAGAACATGAACACCAAGAAACAAGAACCAGGATACCAGAACAAAGAAGCAGGAAGAACATGAACACCAAGAAACAAGAACAAGGATACCGGAACAAAGAAGCAGGAAGAACATGAACACCAAAAAACAAGAACCAGGATACCGGAACAAAGAAGCAGGAAGAACATGAACACCAAGAAACAAAAACCAGAATACCATAAAAAACCTTAATAGCAATAAAAAAAAAAGCAAGGAACAAGAACTAAGACGTTTCAAATTTGGAACTAATGTTAATTGAAATAATCAATATTTAAACCACCATAATTTTCTTCAATACACATCATTAATACGAATATAAAAATAATTAAAATGAAGTAAGTAACAGAAAACAATAAAATGGATCATTTGTTCCGCGAAGCTGACTATACAGATTACAATGACGACAGCTTGTCTCAATACTCAAATTATTGAGATATTTTATTGGTTGTCAAGGTCCACGAATGACAAAACCTTGATATTAATATTTATTGGGTCATTTCGCATAGGTTTTTCTATTTGTATTGCCTTATATCATAAAATGGTCTCCGTGGTTGAGTGGTCAGACGCTCGACTCCGAATACAGAGGTCGCGGGTTCAAACCCGGCGTGCGTAAATAAATTTTATTTTATTAATTTATGTCATAAAGCACTTAATTCATATAGAATAATATGTACTATATTTGTGACACGTTCCAAAGTGGTAGATACTCAAGTATCGCCCTGGTAAAAAAACACCATTGAGATTCGAAACGTTCCTTCAAATGACTTTAGCCGTGTTTGGTGACCAAATCTGAATAGCCAGGTATTTCCCAATCCTTCCTCTACCGCATATCCTTCCCCTCCCCACTAATTTCAACCCCACAACATACCCCAATTGGGAATGCCATAGTCTCACAGACGGTTGGGAGCAGTTGGGACTCTTTATAATAATAATAATAATAATAACAATTGGCTGATTTATATAGCGCCGTTTTCATGACAGAAATACCACCTCAAGGGCGCTTTACTGCATAATTAACATAATATGAAAACTACAACTTAATATTAACTTATGCCTAATACTTATAACTAGGGACTTACAACTAACATGTTAATTTAAATATTATTTAAATTAACACATATACGAGTATATATAATGGTTGTTGCCCGTGCTGTCGGACCTAGGGTAGAAAACATATTATTCAGATGAAAAAAAGGCATTTTTATTCTTAGTTTCCTTGCATTATTTTTCCTATTTTCTTATTCTTTTTCTTTCCTTTATACTATTCATCTTTTATTTTTTTAAAGAAAGACAAACATTTCTGTGTTACGAATAACCAGACAATATTCTAAAAACCCATTCTACCATAAATAATTGAAATAAATAAATAAGCATAAATGCTTTAAAGTTAATTTCAATTTTAATATTTATTCTCGACTTGGTATTTAAAAAAATAAATATATTTATCCAAGACACCATTTAGATATTCGATATGCGTTTGGGTAAAACTTTGAATATCATCAAAAGATGGCAGCCTAAAATCGGAAGAAATTCAAACATTAATACTTTTTAATACAAGTATGAGATCGTTTTAATGCCGCTTTCTGATGAGGTCTTGATGGCTTAATTGGCAGAGTGTTACTACCAGATAGAGAAGAGGTTCCATGTTCGAGTCTCGGTCTTGACCACTGTTCTTTTTAGTTTCTGGCTTTTTTTGTTTCATATTTGTGTTTATAGTGAATATCGCACAAGAGTACCAACTGCTCCCAACCGTCTAGATACAGTGAGATTATGGCATCCCCAATTGGGGTATGTTGTGAGGCTGAAGGTAGTGAGGAGAGGAAGGAGATGGGGAAGATTATAAAGTAGCTGGATATTCAGATCTAGTCGCCAAACACGACTAAACCCATTTCAAGCAAGGTTTTCGTTTCTGAATGGTGGTCTTTCACCAGGTCAATACTTAAAGTATCTGCCACTCTGAAACGTGCCGAAAATTTACTTTATATTATTTTATATGAATTAATTAAATAAAAGTTATAGTTTTGAATCCGCCACCTTTGGATTCGTAGTCGAGCGTCTTACCACTCGACCATGGACGCTGTCAATTATATTTAAGATAATTGGTATTATTTAAATATTTAAAAATAAATAAGCATTAATGCTTTAAAGTTCATTTCAATTTTAATGATGGTTTTATCATTCACAAGCTGTAAGCTCTGTCATTCAAAAGTCTATAATAAGGTTTAAACTTGTGTACAGCGAGCAGACAACAGGCAAGCCCACGATGATCATAAATAGAAACGTGTCCTAAACAGGTTGTTAGCTAGTCACTAGTTGCTAGTCGGGCTAGCCGCTTTCAGAGCCGTGAATAATGCATTTCAATAGTGATTAGATTAGCACGGAGGCTGTATAGAGCCGTGGGAGTGAGCGCGCACCCTTCTAAGGAAATCCAACAAGAAAAGGTGTTTATGGTTAATTGGCGTTTAGCCGATATGATACATAATAAAGTGTCACATCAAAAAGCACTCCTGTCCCAGTGCGAAACATTATGTCGACAACGAAGCAGAATCGATACGACAAACTAAGCTTGTTTGAATTGTGAATACCCCACAAGAGTCTCAACTGCTCCCAACCGTCTAGAGCCAGTGAGACTATGGCATCCCCAATTAGGGTGTGTTGCGAGGCTGGAGGTAGTGGGGAGGGGGAGGAGATGAGGGAAGAGGAAGGTTATAAAGTAGCTGGATATTCAGATCTGGTCGCCAAACACGGCTAAACCCATTTCAAGCAACGTTTCAATTATGAATGGTGGTATTTCACCAGGGCGATACTTAGAGTATCTATCACTCTGGAACGTTCCGCAAATATACTATGTATTGTATTATTTTATTTGAATTAAATGTAAAATAAAACATATCATATAAATAAAATTTATTTGTGAAAGCCGGGATTTGAACCCTCGATCTTAGGATTTGTAGTCGAGCGTCTTACCAGGTCGTCTAGAGAGAGCTAATTCTTTTTACTCAACCTATACAAACTTGCGATAAATCACTTTCTCCGGGTTTTTACGTCGTGCACCATGAGAGAGAAAGAGACAACAAAAATAACACACCGCTTTTATGTACTGTAAGGATGATCTTGGTCTCCCGCGTCCCCGGGGACTCCGCCCACATGTTCGAAATGCGACTAAACTGGACACAACTAAACGGTTTTTTAGGTTATATGCTATTTTTTGTTGATAACAATACTGTGAAAAAGTGGCTTAGTCTAGCGGCAAGTAGACAACTTTATCTGACGAGTGGAAGGCCTCGATTAACTTAGTAGCTTAGTCAACTTTAGTCGATGTCAAACGTCATTGGTGATTGCCGGTGCGCTAGCAAAATGCGACCAATCACCGATTGTTATTAATTTATTTATTTATCGTGTTTATGGTGACAATTGTAAGGCGGTCGTGATCTTAGAGTAACCTAGAGACCTCATTTTGCCAAATTTTGAAGCAAGTATTTGACCAAGGAGGTGTGGCCTATAAACTGCCGACGAATGGAAGGCGAAGAAAACCGTAAAGATAAACATTATTCCGTCTTTATCTGTTCGCCAACAATTTAGCGTTGGCACCATGAGAAAGTAAGAGACCGGGATACATTCAGAAGCCGTACTAAAAGGGGGTTTCCCTTTCTTAATTTTTTTTGCGTGAATCTCGTTTATCTCTCTAAGTAAAACATATTAAAAATGCATTAAATTTTCAAACGGAAGTTTATTATATTAAAACGAATAGTGCAAAGATCGATTAAATATTGGTGTACATTACTTGTTGTTTTGTAGGTTAGGATGTTAAATATTTAAGATCAAACTAAAAAAGACGAATTCTTTGATACATACCTATGAAAACAGTTTTTTTTTGTTGTCCTTTTGTACTTTAGTTGAAGCATCCATCAACTGCACATATGGTCATAACGTTTTTTTGAAGGTTGCACTAAATTCACTTAAGTTATGATATTTTTTACGTACATTTTACTGACGGCTCGACTGACATAAGTGATCAGTGGGAAGTTCGTCCACATCAAAAACTGCTAACACGGCGTTTAGCCCGCCCCAAATCGTATCTTTTTAACAGCAATTGTTTGTCTCTTTTTCTCATACGTTTATAGAACCGAGCACAAAGAGAGAGCTGTATTTTGCGAGTATGTGAACGATTTGACTTATATTAGGACGGTCTCTCTATATTGTTACTCTAAGGTCGTGTTAACCCCCCCACCCTCTTATAAATTGTAAGCACTTGAAACACGTGCTCTAAGGATGGGGAAATGATTGGAGGTGAATTAATAGGGAAATTATATAAACTTAGAGGTTTGCCATAAATGTGAACAGCTTTGTGTTTAACTTTTCACATGAAATACCTAATTCCAACTCACACGAAATCGGTACACGCAATCAGCCTCAGAGCAAGAATATACATAGAGAAGGAGAGCTTAACGTTTTTACCCAACCTGTACAAATTTACGCTTAATTACGTATTAATACTTAGATTGGACATTGTGAGTCAAAAGAAATTTCCGTCATTGATGACTTAGTACAAGATTGATCTTATTGTGTATTTAAAAATAAATTAAAATTAAGATTATTTTACTTGAACATACATTATTTTATTAGTTGGTAAATTGCCCATCCCACTAGGCATCAACCTGTGTTGGAATGGCAATTTGCAAAAGTGTTTTTTTTTTAGCTACATAGTAACATGTTAATATCGAAAATATAAAACATACATAATAAAAATAAAAATAATATAAGTAAATGACAAATTTGAAGATATAGAATCTACACATTAAGAACTAAATTAAACTTGGTTTTTAAGGTGAGTAATGATATTGCTTTTAAAGGAGCTTTTGGTTTGTATATTTCGGATGGTGCTGGGCAGAGAATTGAATTGCTTAGTGGCGTTGTACTTAAAACTTTTTTGTCCGTAAGCGGTTTTATAGGCTGGGATATTAAAGAGTTTTATGTGTGACTGCCTTAAGGTTCTGGAAATTTTCCTTTCTTCAAACATATGGACATTATTAAATTGGTGCAATAGGATATTTTTTGAGTAAAGTTGTTTCAAGTTTAGGACGTCAAAAACAAATTCAGTGCTCGTCCTTAAAGGAACTTTAAGGATAACTTTCAGAAATATTTTTTATTATTAAATACATATTACCTGCACGCAGTCTATCCTCCTATTTCTCTGCCTGCCTCTTCCGGTCGCTTACACTGGGGTACTTGGGGGACCCACACAAATATAATTTTTGGTATCTTATCATCTGGCCATCGCAGTCTTGGACTTGAAGAATTTTACGATGGTCTCATGCTCAATTAGGTTTTAAAGTTTATGGTTCATTTCAAATCTGTATAATTCTTTATCTATCGTTGGCTTGGAGTAACAATATATGGAGAGAGAACTAATTATTTCTACCCAACCTATACAAATTTACGATAAATTACTTTCTCCGGGCTTTCACGTCATACACCGTGAAAGAGAAAGAGATAAGACAAGTTCTCACACAATATAGCTCCGCTTTTAGGTGTGTAAGCATGTTCTCCGTCTCCCGCGTCTCCGGTGACTCCGCCCACTACGTCTTGTTATGCGACATAACAGGACAGAACTCAACGGTTTTTTAGGTTATATCCTACATTTTTGTTTGTAACAATACTGTGAAAAAGTGGTTATTCAAATAAACAAAAACACAATGTCGACATGTGCTATGAATGTATGTAAAAAAATACCCTCGCCCTAGCTCTAGCCACGCCCCAGTAAGGCAAAAATCATCAATACTGACTACACTAGCGCTCCATCCTGGTATATTATTGTTCTGAGCAAACAGCTTTCTACCCACTGAAAAGATTATTCCTAGAAGTGTTATCTATATCGACTTGAAAGAAAAATGTCGCCAATTCACATAAGACCTTTCGACTCCTAAGCCACCGACAGACTAATGAAATTGACTATCTGCTCAAGAAAGAATTCCAAGAAGTAAGGAAAAATTGAGCTTACTTCGGGCAAATGCATACGCATAGAACACACTTCTATCGGCTTATCTCTTCAGTGTACCTACTTCTAAGCCAGAGCGAAGAAAGTTACCACTATGTCACGGAGGAAGTCAAAATCGCCGGCACTGCTAGGGCCATAGACCTCCTGGCTCCGGACAGTTAAATATGTTTAGGGGAACGAACAACTATAATACTACTCCCAGCTCTCAAATCATCTTCCCGTTTCCGGCTGACGTAGAAAAAATGTCCCGGCGAATAAGACACGATGCTCACATGAAAGAAAAATTCAAAGGTTCTAGAGCTTATGGGAGAATGGCATACATTTTAGGGTAATTTGTGAGGGTGGAGGAAGTGGAAAAGAGGAAGGAGGTGGGATAGAGCAAGGTTGGGAAGTACCTGGCTATTCAGATCTGGCCACTAAAGTAATCGAATGCTCTGTCTCTCGTTTGATTCTGAAGACTTTAGTGGCCCTTAAGCCATTTAAAATACATTTACCATTTGGGGGAAGGCTTGACTCAAGCGACACAAGTTTGGGACTTTCTTTTAGCTCTGTCGCTTCAGGTAACTCAGTGAGAGCATTGAATTACCTGAGTAAACTTTTTTTTTCAAAATCCGACCAAGTACTGACGACTTATGAATTTAAAAAAAACTGGTGTAAACTTCCCAAAATGGCGCTTCAGCCCTTTTGCCTTTCCGTTGTCGAAATGATTGTTACCGTTTCCTAGCACCTAATACTTACAAAAATCCAGCTGGACTAACCGGTCCAATAAATGTCATTATCAAATCATTCTCATAACACACAATATAACAGTTTTAATTCTGAATGTCGGTCTTTCACCAGGGCGACACCGAGTGTATAGATAACTGACTAATTATTACAGCAGACGCCATCATAAACCCAATATCCATTAAATTATACACGTAAATAGTCATGGGAAAAACATTCTGACAGCTGTCACTGCTGCCGCTGTCATCGATCAGCTGCTCAATCGTGCGGCGCCATGTTGTTATTTCGCTCCGAGTGTGACCATCGCGTAAAAAAGCCGTTGCGATAACATTGCGTACAGGTACGGGTAGGTACCGCGGTGTAATATTTTGACAGGTGCGTGCATGACTAGCTGCTAACACCCTATTTTTTTTTAATGCATATTAATTGGGATAAGTTGCAGATGTAACTATAGTAGCATGATACAAATATCAAAACTTTAAAATAATATTAACGAAAATACAGTTATTTAACAAACAGTTTAAGAGATGAATGAAAGTGGAACAGTAGAAATTAATGTAGCAAAAACTTAATAATTAATCTAGTTTACCCTTAGAGTACATAGAGTGGTACCTATCCAAGGCAGTGTAGTCAGTTTTTGATGATTTTTACCGGACTCGGCAGAACTGGGCTTGGCTAAGACTAAGGCTAGGGTATTTATACATCCATTCATAACACATATCGACATATTCGTACGACACTTTTTCACAGTATTGACTTCAACAAAAATATAGCATATGACCTAAAAAACCGTTTAGTTGTGTCAAGTTTAGTGGCATAATAAAAAATGTGGGCGGAGTCCCGCGGTGACCCAGAAGACCAAGATCATCGTTACAGTACATAGAAGCGGTGTATTATATTTGTTCTCTCTTTCTCTCTCATGGTGTACGACGTGAAAACCCGGAGAAAGTGATTTATCGCAAGTTTGTATAGGTTGGGTAAAAATAATTAGCGCTCCCTCCATTTATTGTTACTTCAAGAGTATACCAAATAGAATTAGATAATAAAACAGATGCAGGTATATCTTATACATAGAATAAATTAAGGTAAAAAACGTTTGGGTACATGCATAGAGTAACAAAAGAAACTAAGAGGATTTATTTTACACCCTACATAATATACAATGTGAGAAGTAGTTAACATGAATATAATAATACGAATAATGTGAGAAACGGAAAAATGTATATAAGAGAGGTACATATGCTGGTATTGCATTTACTCTTGTAGACATATGAAAGGCGGCCTCCGTGGTCAAGTGGGTAAGACGCTCGACTACGAATCCAGAGGTCACGGTTTGAAATCCCGGCAAGGGCAAATAAATTTTATAAAATTAAAATGTTAGTGGGCTTGAAATTTTTGGTACCAGTCGAGATGATTTTTTTCATTCTTTATGACTCTACCAAAACCTCGTTCAGGCTTTGACTTGAATGTTATGCATATGTTTATCATTGCTTCATTATAATATTGTATGTGTGCTGTTCTTTCTCTGTTGCTCTTTTTCCCATTTTGTGTTATGTATTTTTTTTTAATTTGATGTGTTTTGATTTGTAATTTTAATTGTCCGTTAGTTTATAAATAAATAAATTTCACATTTAATTTATATAAATGAATATATACGTTATATTTGCAGCACGTTCCAAAGTGGTAGAAAGGTACTCACAGGATCAGCTTGGTGAAAGACCACCATTCAGAACCGAAACGTTGCTTGAAATGGCTTTAGTCGTGTTTGGTGACCAGATCTGAACAGACAGGTACTTCCTAATCTTCATCTTCCCCTTCACCTTCTCCTCCCCACTACCTTCAGCCTCACAACATACCCCAATTATTGAGGATGCCATAGTCTCACTGGCTCTAGACAGTTGGGAGCAGTTGAGACTCGTGCGGAATTCACAAAAAAAAACATTCGCGATAAAGGAGACCTTTCAAACCTCAAAAAATAGGTTTGATGACCATCAAATATGACGGATTTTAAAGCACTCCAACCTTAGAGTAGTTACGGATGAGTTAATAGCAGTTGATGTTATTTATTAAGTCATTAGAAAAATAGGTTTTCACTTACACTTAATGACCTCCAAAGTGTCAAAAAGTAATTATTTACGCCTTGGTGAGGAACTGATCAGTTGGTTGATAAGGCCACGATATAAACACGGACTCACAAAATACCTCAATTATTGGGAATGCCATAGTTTCACTGGTACCAGACGGTCACTCCTTACTATTATCCTCGAAAGACCTTTCAGCATCCCTAAAGATGACATAAGCCCTGAGAGAGAAGATTTCCTCTTCTGTGGAGTTATTATTAAAAAAAAAACCAATAACACAAGCATAAAGTACATACCTATTAATTTACGTTGATTGCATCATAACGAGAATATGCCTACCTAATGATTAGGGTATTTTCCCCGCATGACGACGGATTTCTCCGCATAGACTAGGCGTGGCTAGCCCCCTCCCCCCGACAGGAGGGAGGGATGGGTTAGGGGTGCGCGGAGCCACCCCCAGATGCAATGAGCGCCAACCCACTTTGGTTTCGTCTGCTTCGCGTTATTTTAGTATTTCAGTTAGGGTTGGGAAAGGGTAGGTCTACAGACGGTGGACGATATTGATTGTTTACTAGACCAGACTACGGGTAGACTGAATTGGGATTACGAAATACATTTCAAACCTTTTTTTAAATGTTTATATCGTATAAGAGTCCCGATTGCCCTGAGCCGGTAGAACTATGGTATCCCGATTGGGGTATGTTGTAAGCTTAGAGTATAAATAAATATTTTAAAATTAATTACATCGCCAACAAGGAAAAAATCAAGCTCACAGAAATCTCTCATGTACCGGGCCGTCCAACTATATAATAAAATTCCATCAGAAATCACCTCAATAGACAATATTCGTAAATTAAAAAAAAAATTAAGAAAAATTGTTTTCCATAACCATTAATGTTGATATATTGTATGTTCATTTTGTTGAAACCCGATATATATAAATATATATTTTTTTTAAATTTTAAGTTTATAAAATGTCATCCGAAAAAATATGTTTAGAAAAAAATCATGTCTGTATATGTTAGTACATTAAATCTTTTATATTAGAACACACAAAATGATGTAATCTAACTTAAGATAAATAAATAAATAGAGTGGTACCTATCCAAGGCAGTGTAGTCAGTTTTTGATGACTTTTACCGGACTCGGCAGACCTGGGCGTGGCTAGGACTAGGGCTAGGGTATTTATACATCAATTCATAGCACATGTCGACATAATGCTTTTGTTTATTCGTACAACCACTTTTGCACAGTATTGTTGTTAACAAAAATATGGCATATAACCTAAAAAACCGTTTAGTTGTGTCGAGTTTAGTCGCATATGAAAACATGTAGACGGAGTCCCCGGAGACGTGGGAGACCAAGATCATCCTTACAGTACATAAAAGCGGTGTGTTATTCTTGTTGTCTCTTTCTCTCTCATGGTGTATAAAGTAAAAATTCGGAGAAGGTGATTTATCGCAAGTTTGTATGGGTTGGGTAAAAAGAATTAGCTCTCTCTCCATATATTGTTACTCCAAGGTTGTACGACTAAAAAGGGTAGGAGGGGAAGGGAATGGGAATGTATCTGGCTATTCAGATCTGATCATTAAACTCGGATTAAGCCATTTCAAGAAACGTTTCGATGATATTAGATTTAGATGTTAACTAACTAACAATCTCGCCGTTTCACCGCAGGGTAGGCAGAGATGATGAGCCGCCACACAATTTTGTTTTGGCACACACCCCTCGCTTCATTCACATTCATGCCTCGTCTCATACATGGCCTGTTCAAAAGAAAAGGTGAATTTTGAATTTTTGCGGGCTGTGTGCATTCGATTATCGTTTTTTTTTTATGTTGGTACACATATGTTTATCATATGTTAGCATTATTAGCCATTTTGGATTAGTGGTTTGTTTTTGACAACTGGAAAGGTTAGTCACGTTTTTGTGTGTTCTTCGATTTTTTACTTTTGAAAAAAATGGATCAAAGAATAAAATCCATGATTTGTTTTTCCACAACTCCAGGACGCTCATCGTCATTAACATCTTCTCGGCCTTCTGTAAAGCGCTTGTACCACTTTTATAAACACTTTTTTGAGACAAAGTAGACTCGCCGAATGCCACAGTCAACATTTTAAGTGCGCCGGAGCACTTTATTCCATTTTTGACGCAAAATTTAATACATATTCTTTGATCCATTTTTGTTCAAAAGTAAAAAATTGAAGAGCACACAAAAACGTGACTAACCTTTCCAGTTGTCAAAAACAAACCACTAATCCAAAATGACTGATAATGCCAACATATAATAAACATATGTATACCAACATAACAAAACAAAAAAAATCGATAATCGAATGTACACGGCCCGCAAACACTCAAAATTCACCTTTTCTTTTGAACAGGCCTCGTACATACTCTTCTGTTATTTTGATTCTTGACCTAGATGTTATAAGATAAACGAAATTGGGAGTTTCTTTCAAATTCGGTAGTCAAACATAACCCCACATCTGAATGTACCTTAATTTACATTGTTTTATTAAATTTCTATATTTATTGTCAACAGTATCTAAAGAAAGTTTTTTTAAAGATCGGTATATTTCAGAGTGGTAGATACTCTAAGTATCGCCCTGGTAAAGGATTACCATTCACAATCGATACGTAGCTTAAAATTGCTTTGGCCGAGTTTGATGACTAGATCTGAATAGCCAGGTACTTCCCAACCTTCCTCTTCTCCTCCTCACTACCTTCAGCCTCACAACATACCCCAATTGAGGATGCCACAGTTTTTTTAATTTTGTTTTTACGTGAATACCGCACAAGAGTCTCAACTGCTCTAAACCGTCTCGGTCTAGAGTTAGTGAGACTATGGCATCCCCAAAAGGTTGTGCGGCTAAAGGTATTGGAGAGGGGAAGGAGATGATGAAGGGGAAGGTTGGGAAGTACCTGAATATTCAGGTCACCAAACACGGCTAAAGCCATTTCAAGTAACTTTTCAATTCTGAAAGGTTCAGGGCGATACTAAGAGTATCTACCACTCTGAAACGCGCCGCAAATATACTGCATTTTATTTTATATCAATTAAATGTGTTATGACACATATTTATCAAAATAAAATTTATTTGCGCACGCCGGGCTCGAACCCGCGACCTTTGGATTACCACTCGACCATGAAGGCCGTCATGAAATGGCTTTAGCCGTGTTCGGTGACCAGATCTGAATAGCCTGTTTTGTTTTTTTCACTTGCCGCTGCAGGAAGCGAGTGAATGTTCATTCCATGTTTACAGGCTTCAATTTTCTATCATTCCAATTCCGAGTGAACAGTGTCGAATGCCAAAACAAAGAATCGGAATGAAGCTAGCACTTTTACTTGTCCAAAGAAGTGAAGCTAGCAGTCCACAGTGGAGTGTTTATACCAACCCTGATGTACGGCAGTGAGGCATGGAACTGGCAGAAGAAGGATGAAAGTAGACTGAATGCTGTGGAAATGAGATCTTTGAGACGAATATGCGATAAAACCATGTATGACCGTATTAAAAATGTGGATATCCGGAAAGGATGGAAGGCTGATGTGAGCGTAATGAATAGGATCAAGAAAAGGACGCTTAGATGGTTTGGGCATGTAGAGCGAATGAACGAAGAAAGGAGTGTGAAAATAATATATGATGCCAAAGTGAATGAAAGTAGAAGTCGAGGACGCCCGAGAAAGACGTGGCACGATCAAGTAAATCAAATACTTGAATCGGGTCATGTGAAGAGTCAGAATAACAGAAGAGTATGTTTGAGACGATGTATGAAAGTTAATGAAGCAAAAAGTGTGTGCCAAGACAGAGTTGTGTGGCGGTCCGTCCTCTCTGCCTACCCCTGCGGAGAAACGGCGTGATGATTAGTTAGTTAGTTAGTTTGTGTTTAGACGAAAGAGGCAAAATGAAAGACAGAAATGAACGAAAAATGAACCGTCTGATTTCGCCTTTAGAGACTTGTTCTAAATCAAAACATGAGTAAATTTGTTTTAATAGGTGAGTTAGTTTGAGAGTGTTCCAAGTTCCAACCCCCTCGCTGTATGTCTACTAGGGGTATGCTGTAACCGGTGCGGTGCTCTAGTGTAGAGGGATAGGCGGCGTGGGGTGGGCGGGGAGGCTTGAGATCGATACCCGCCCCTGGCCGACTGCCAGACGAACCTTAAATGGGTGTGTTTGCCGCATTCAGCTGATATTTTTTAAACTTTGTTAATAATTCGGGCTCGCTTTCTTATGCATGTCTTAAAAATATATTATTCAATAATATTTATTTATAAACTAACGGACCATTGTCCAATTACAAAAAAAAATACGTAACACGCAACGGGAAAAAAGAGCAACAGAAAAAGAACAGCACATACACGATATTAAATGAAGCAATGACAAAAATAGGACAAAATACGCATAAGAAAGAACATTCAAATCAAAGCCAAGGTCAAGTCAAAGTTTTGGTAGAGTCGCAAAAGAATGACAAAAATCATTTAGACTGCTACCAAAAATTTTCAAGACCACGGTTTGAGTTGACAAGTCTCAACATTCTGGACGGTGCAGAATGATAGCCATAATTAGTAGAGTGATGATTGAGGAACAGCAATATATTGTTTCTGCGTCTAAGGAAGTAATGTTGAACTGAAGAGTTGCAACAAAGAATGTGAGTCAATTATACAATTAATAATTTTGAAAATGCAAATTAAATCACAGTCTTTCGTACACGTTTCTAATGAAAATATTTTTTCTATGTTTTTTCAATTTCATCATGTGAATAATCGCCTCTTTCTCGCCCTAATCTCCATGCAATTCCGCGTACGAAGCGATATACGACAACAATAACTGATCGGTTAGATGGGAGAGCGGTCAAAAGCGTCGGGTTCCCGCCTAGGCGTCACGGGTTCAATCCTCTGCCTAGCCAAGTCCTCCATCATGATGGCACAAATAACGTTTTCAGCTTTTAACGAAGATAGAGGGATGAATTCAAATATTGTCAGGTTATTCGTAACATGGATACTCAGTTATAAAATATGTTTGTAAGCAATGTGTATATAAAAGTGTATTATAAAAGTGAATATCCGAAAAGAATGCAAGGCTGATGTGAGCGTAATGAATAAGATCAAGAAAGGGACGCTTATATGATTTGGGCATGTAGAGCGAATGAACGGAGTGTGAAACGAATATATGATGCCAAATTGAATGGAAGAAGAAGTCGGGGACGACCGAGGAAGACATGGTACGATCAAGTGAATCAAATACTTGAATCGGGCCATGTGAAGAGTCAGAATAACAGAACAGTATGTATGAGACGATATATGTCCTCTCTGCCTACCCCTGCGGAGAAACGGCGTGTTGGTTAGTTAGTTAAAATTAAAAAATATAAAACAAATCAATAATTGATTAATATTTGCTTGCATGAGATTTCAAATCAGTAAAAATTCCCTTAAAATTGACAAGAAAAAATATTAAAAATAACACACTAGAAAACTTTTCGAAAAAAAATTTTCAAAAAATCGTAAATTGTATTTAAAAAAAAAATCTAACGTCTACATCTGTTGACCCTTTCTCGTTAAAAACAATAAGTAGGCAAGACAAAAATACTGTTTCTCAGTGACGCTTGGCAAGGACATCACTGTCGGAAGTGTATGCATACGCACCAATACACATAGTCCTAAGTTTGTGTTATTTAGGTCAACTCTAATTGCGCAAGTTATACAACTATTCACCTGAGATCATACATTTTTACATGTGCTTCCTACCTTTTTCTTACAACTAGTCTATAACTTATGCAGTAGTCATGACGGGTAAATTCGATTAATACCTAAAACTAAAAAAAAAACATTTTTTTTAACTTATGTCAAATAACGACTAACTCAAAAACAATTTACGATTTATTGTATAATACAATTATTTAGGTCTATGATTTTTTTTGAAATGCCAATTCCGCACAAGACTCCGAACCGTCTGGAGCCAGTAGGACTATGGCATCCACAATTGGGGCATGTTGTGATTCTGAAAGGAGCGGAGAGGGGAAGTAGATGGCGAAGAGGAAGGTGGAGAAGTACCTGACTATTCAGATCTGGTCACCAAACACGGCTAAAGCCATTTCAAGCAACGAATCGTTTCTGAATGGTGGTCTTTTACCGGGGCGATACTTAGAGTATCTACCACTCTGGATATGAATATACTATGTTTTAATTTTTAGGTTTTTTACTTTTATTTAAACAATAATTATTATTATTTTAATTTTTTATAAAAACAGTTTTTAGTTAAAAGCTCTGCGATGTAATTATTTTTACGCGTGACAGCTGTTTCGCCTCCTGAGGGCATTATCAAACTGTCAGTTAATTATCAAACAGTTTGTGCCCTTGAAAAAAAACTGCTGTCACGCGTAAAAATAATGACTGACTTTTTAAAAAACTGTTTTTTATAAAAATTAAAATAATAATAATTATTGTTTAAATAAAAGTAAAAAACCTAAAAATTAAAATGGAGTTCTACAAAATAAACTTTAAAACCATAAATAAAAAATAAAAATAAAATATATATGTACTGTGTTTTATTCTTATTTAATTATAACTGTGAAATAACACTAATTAATTTCATCAATTTTTTGTAGATACCCTCAGTATCGCTCTGGCAGAAGAAGGCCGTTCAGAATCGAGCGGTTGCTTTAAATGGCTTTAGCCGTGTTTGGTGACCAGATCTGAATACCCATATACTTCCCAACCTTCTTCTTCCCTATCTCAATCCCCTCTCCGCTACCTTCAAAATCACAACATACCCCAATTGAGAATGCCTTAGTCCCACTTGCTCTAGACGGTTTGGACTCTTGTGCGGTATTCACGTTAAAAAAAAGTTTATAGATATAAATAGTTTCGTAGAAAGCAATTACTTTGTGGTTTGACATATTTAATGAAAAATGAAATAATAACTTTATATTAGACCACAGATAAAATTTTCATTTTTATTTAAACTGTTTAATTTAGTACCCTGATAATAAAAATAAAACAAAGTTATTATTTCATTATCATTATAAATAATTGTGTTGTATAATTAATCGTAAATTGTTGTAGTCGTTATAGATATAAGTTAAAAAAAAATAAAATATTCTTAAAAATAAGTTTTTAGATATAAATCGAATTTACCACTAATGTCAGCCTCACAACACTCACAACATACCCCAATTGGGGGAGCTACACTCCCACTCGCTTTGAACAGTTGGAACTCTTGTGCGGTGTAACAATAAAAATTATGGCCATCAGCAAGTTACAAAGACATCTAAGAGCAAGAAATGGGACCTTAGATGGAAATAACGACCCTTAACACTAGCGATCAAATTCTTGTAAAAATAATACGAAACCCATGGTTTTTTATAAATCTCTGGGATCCAGTACGACCATATCGACGACTAAGCAGAATCGATACGACAAACTAAGCTGTTGCCGATAATTTATCAACACCTCATAATCATATTGAAAAGATCTGCAAATCAGGCACAAAAATGTTGATCTTTGTCATTCACGATTCAAAGGAGTTGAGACAAATCTTGCAGTTTTTACCTGAATACCGCACAAGAGTCTAAACTGCTCCCAACCGTCTAGAGCCAGTGAGACTAGGGCATCCCCAAATAGGGTATGTTGTGAGGCTGAAGGTAATGGGGAGGGGAAGGAGATTGGGAAGAGGAAGGTTGGGAAATACCTGGCTATTCAGATCTGGTCACCAAACATGGCTAAAGCCATATCAAGCAACGTTTCGATTCTGAATGGTGGTCTTTCACCAGGGCGATACTTAGAGTATCTACCACTCTGGAACGTGCCGCAAATATGCTTTTTATTATTTTTATATTAATTAAATGTGTTATGACATGTTCAATAACGACCTAACCTAGATATCACAAACAATCGAAGATGCATCTCCACCAGCCTAACCTCAATATGTCGTCACCGGAAAGGCAAAAGGGCTAAAGCGCCACTTTAGGAACCTTACACCAGAGCACTTTAAAGTTTTTTCAGTATTCCAATAAAATTCATAAGTCTTCAGTCCCTGGGATTTAAAAAAAGTTAACTCAATGCTCTCACTGAGTTTTCTGAAGCGATAAAAAGCTAGTAAAAAGTCCCAAACTTGAGTCGCTCGAGTCGAGCCTTCGCCCAAATTGTGAATATATTTTGGATGGCCGAAGGGCCACACAAGCCTTCAGAATCAAACTAGAGTCAGAGCATTCGACGAAAAAAACTGACCAAACCTGCATATTTAACTTATTCTTAACCAAAGTGTCGCTTGAGCCCTTTTGTCTTTCCAGCAACGATATATTTCTAATTTATATTCGATGAATTCCTTTTCGCTTTGCGGTATAAAAAAACGCTAAAAATATGATTAAAAGGGCTGTGTCACCGATGGCTTCCAGCCCTCTGTCTCTCTCTGTCCCTCTCTGTCTCTCCCTGAGGTGTGAGGGTTTAGTTCCCTGACCTTGACCTTGACCTTTCCCCTATGGCATAATATTGCGAAAATACGCAGTAGAGAATTCAACCCGATTTTCGAGTTGAAAGGAAAACAAATTTAGATTTTCCAAGCCGTCTAAATATAGGAGTTTTGCCTATTTTCAGATAGAATCCTTTTTGGTAGAGTTGTTCTTCATTTCGATGACTTAAGTGCACATGTAGTAACAACACGTTTAAAACTTTTTAGAAAAATGAATCACCTTTTGTAATTTATTTATTTTTTATATATGCCCACGGGGCTTATGCATTAACATGGCGTCTATAATATGATCAAACAATTAATAAATAATTGCATATCTATGTTGATGGCCTCCGTGGTAGAGTGGTTAAGACGATTGACTGCGAATCCAAGGGCACGGGTTCAATTCCGGCATGTACAAATATAATTTATTTGATTAATTTGTGTCATAACACATTTCATTAATATATATATTTATACTATAGTATATTTCCAAGTAAAGCACCCTTAAGGTGATTTTTCACTAAAACATTATTATTATTATTTTAAAACTTGGTTACTATCTTGGAGGACATGGAGAGGTATCTCTGCGAAACAGTGTAGTCAGGACGGTTGACTTTATACTGATTTGATAGAAAGATATATTTGAGGATGTTGGATAGCCTACTAATTACCACCTACATGGAATTCGGACATTTTTAATAAGCATATTTGAACATATAAAACAAAACAATATCAATACACCATCAAAGTGATTTATAGAGTCAAAATATCACACAAACACTAATAACTAATAACAGAAGGTTTGCCTAAATAATGATGGAAGCTTTTTGTTGATTTTATGTCTTCATATCATTAAAAATGTGAAAATTTTAAAGTACGGTCAAAAATATTTAAAACTCTCGAAATACCTCTGAAAAGTGATGTTTAATAATCTTTGTTTGGTCTTATTTGAACATTCACGCATAGCACATATCACCACCATGTTTGATTTATTTGTATCACCACTGAAAGCATTTTAATCAACACAAATATAGGAAATAACCTTCAAGTCCGTTGACGTAAGTCATGCGACTCAAGTTTGCGCGCGCTGAGAATATCCTTAAATACTTAGAGGTGCTGCAAAATCGTGTGACGACTTTTCTTGTCTCTTTTTATCTCATGGTATACGACGCAAAAACCCGCAGAAAGTGATTTATCGCAAATTTGTATAGGTTGGGTAAAAATATTAGCTATACCTCCTTATATCGTAACTCAAAAGGGTTTTGAAGGATG
>JAGWCC010001313.1:0-71803 GCA_022651775.1 Drusus annulatus
TAGATTACATCGACAATGTCAGTAATTTGGAATCGTTCCCGAGCCCGACTGCAGATCGCCAACGAACAAACGATAGCTCGCGTCGACTAAACATCTTTAATTTTGTCGACATGAACTGTTTGTTCGTTGGCTATCTGCAGTCGGGCTCGGGGACGATTCCAAAATACAGACAATGTCGTTAAAATCTATATCAATGTTTCGTGCTAGGGCTCATGGTTGTTATAATACTTTAAAGTCTATTAAAATATTGAGAACTCTAACTAACTTAATAACCATCTAACCATCAGGCCGTTTCTCCGCAAGGGTATGCAGAGGGGACGGACCACCATACAACTCTATCTTGGTACACACTCCTTGTTCACATTCATACATTGAGAACTAAGAGATTCATAATAATCATAACCACATAACAGTAGGTAATTAAATATACATATTTGTCTAATTGCTTCATTACGCCTTTCTGAAAACAACACTTTTTGAATGCGTTGTCAGATATTTATGGAAAATAATATGATAATTATAATGCTTTCGGGACGAATACCTAGGTAAGTTTTTGAAATGCAATATGAACACATGTGCGCAGGTACTTTATAACACCAATGAGGCCTTTAAAATAGTTTTATTAGTGCTTAAAGAACAAATTTTCAATCATAAGAATTTGAACAAGTCAGTGTGTAAGGCTCGAAATTACTTAAGAATGGGCCAAATTCATTGAAATACTTGTGTGTAGGTGTGATGCTATGATATTCAAGTGTGCGGGCTACGGATCTCCGGATGTCGGAACGTTAAGCGTAGCCGCAGAAACCGTGGCTGCCATGGCAACCGCTAATCGAGTCGGGGGCGGGTACATTTGGAACATCCACATCTACAAATGCTCCGTACCTTCGAACATTTGTACATGGGAATGTTACAGTGAGAGTGGATGCCGTTAGTGGAACGATTTTGATTAATTCTGCTTGTTATAAACAGGGGTTTAAGGATTAGAACGTTAAAGCAGTTTAGCAACTCGGAAGCAAGTGGCTTCAGATGAATTCATTTTGGACCAGTTGTATGGAACTTGTGCATGGGCCCCGATTTATAAAAAAATGTGATACACTATGTGTTTATTTGTAATATTATTATACTTTCCAAGGGTTCATTCACCTGAAAAAATTGACTCGGTGAGTTCGAAAACAATTTGTAGTAATCATTTCAAAAAATTATCACTATTTGAAAACTATAGCCTTATTAGAACCTACCGCAGACTGATCTGCAGTAGATATCTATTAATGTTAACATCGAAATGTTCTGACGCAGTAAAGCTCGACAAAAGGAATTATACCGTAAGATTACTTTAGATATTTGACATCATTTATAAACAGAGTTGCTAAAACAATTAGTTTACTTACTCTAACATAATTGCGAAATGGATTATCAAACGATACTTTGCTTTGAGCGTAAGAGTTTATATTTGACGGTCACTCTGGAGGCAGGGACCGTCAAATTTCAAAAACATGTCATATACTTCTATATTATCGTTGAATAATACAAAAAATATAAATAAACAGAAGATAAAAATATAATGTTGTTATTGATACTCGAACTCGAGACTTCCAGTTGCGGGAGCGGCGCATCTACCAACTCAGCCGTCCCAAACCAAATCACTAAGCGTAATTTTTAACAATTTCATATTATATCTTCAAAACTATTCATATTCTTTTTTTCAATTTCTTTTTTAAAACTATTTTGGTATCAACTTTTATAATAGTGCACAAAGTTCTATCCGAATACAATTGCAAACATAGATGGCGTCGTGGATAGAATAATCTTTTTTTTTTTACGGGGATCTTTGGATGTTTGACTTACATTATCATACTTGTCATTTTGTATTTCTTTTTAGTATTATTTTTTTGATTACTACACATCTCCTGTATACAAAATTTCTAGAATAAATAAATATTATATTTGATGTGCTAAAATTAGACTTCATTACTATATGTAAATTAAAAATAAATTTTAAAGTCCTCCATGGAGTCTCAGCTCTGTGTTCCTGAGGCTGTAGGGTCTATCTGTACATACAGATACTCGTGTAGTTTGCTTGATTACTTGGTCCCTATCGGCAAAGCTCACCCATTACAGTTAGGTATCTATGTACCTACTGATGGTCTATTTTGAAGATCCACCGCAATATTCCATTACAAAATTAGTACCAATATTATTACAATTATCAATGAAAAGCGAATGTGAAAAGTACCCTGACTTACTCAGATGTTTAGCGTAGGTTATCATCCACATATTTTTGCTGCTTTAGAGTCAGGCATTATTAAAATAAATAGGGGTTTGTCTCAGGTGTTTAATACTTAAAAATACAGTCAGTAGAACATATAATATTAATGAAATATGGCTTACATTGTAACTTATAACTTAAAATCTTCTACGGCAGACAAACAAATTGAATATGCGAATGATTTAAAGGTTTGAACTTATTGTATTCTTTCAGATATTTTATCATCTGCATTTAAAAAAATACCCTGAGAGGAAGGTATCGAATTATGTGTATAAGTAAGTGTAGTAGATGTATATCGACTGGCGGATTGCCTGTTAACTTATATTGGAAAATAAACAAAATACTATATTTTCGTAGAAAGCAATCACCTTATGGTTCGAAATATTTAATGAAAATGAAATAATAACTTTGAATAAGATTATTTATATATATATATATATATATCTTTCTTTCGGTTCCTTTGTTATAATTTAAATGTTATTATTTTGTTTTCTTACTGTTCTCTTTTTTTGTATTTTACATTGTGTTCTCCCTCCGTGTGTATGAGTATTTATATAACCACAAACTATATTTTATCGTTTATCTTAATGTTGTATCGTTTATCTGATGATGCTTAGGCTAAGCGAAACCGGTCGGTCATAAAAATTAAAATAGATTATGTGGTCTTATACAGAGTTATTATTTCATTTTTAATTAAACAAAATATTGTTAATCTTTTTGTAACTATTGATGCGATTTTTGACTGGTAGGTACTAGCTAGGCATTCGAGTCAAGTAGATAAATCTCCTGATGGATTATTATTGAAAAGCATTTAAAAAAATACAAGACGCAGACGACAGAGTTCAGAGCCAAACTCAAAACTCATATTTTCAGAAAATCATATCCATAATCAAGATGTAACAAGACCAATGGAACCAAGAAAACTTTTCAGACTCTCATTCCTTTAATTCATTAGAAGATTATCACCATTATCAGTTCTTCACTACGAAAAATTAAAAATATCCCTGATATACATTATTTTAAATTTGCTCTCATGCCCTAAAACTGAAAAAATAAAATAAAGAACTAAAACTAAATTTTTTTTTTTTTTAAATACCTGTAAGAATCAGCTAAATTTTAAGTTATTATGATATCGTGATTTTGTCCTGCCAGAAGTGACCTACCAGGTAAGTATGTTGCTGTATATTTATATAAACTAAGGATCAATATTAAGTAGAAATTTAGATTTGTACAGCGCCCTTGAGGTGATTTTTCACAAAAACGGCGCTATACAAATATTATTATTATTATCATGTCTTAACACAAATTCCAACAACTACGTGTGTGGTGCTACACAAAAGTTACTCCGAAAAAATCCCGATGGAGACTCGGTGGCAAATTATTGATATTAGATAAAACGAGCACTCTCAGCAGGCTGACTGGAGTGGCCACACTAGCCCATCCACGAGGGTTGCAAAGTGCCAACAGGCCGGAGTCCGTAACATCGAGCGGGCAAGTCCGGACATAACATTGACCATTATTGATATCACAATAACCGCTGTTTCGCGTTTAGCCCGTACACCCGGGCGGCCGGGCCATTGGCGGACCGTGTCACGTGGTCCAAATGACTGCCAACGGTGAGAACGGTACCGCAAATTGTTTTCCAAGCGAAGCGCTAACGCTAAACGTACCGACATATTTATCTAGTACAGGTACTTGCCACGTACAAATAATATGTACTCGAGCTTCGCTTAGCACCATACAAATTGTTGACGGAATTTCTGTAAGCTCGAGTTAAACCCATATAGTTCATTAAATTTGTGTTAGGCGATGCATTTAGCAATTTTATTGCATTTAATCAAATTAATTGAACATCATAAGAGATGGACGAAGAAGCCTGAGACGTCCTGAGAAAAAGTTGCACGGTCGAGATAGTCAAATACTTAATTCGGTTCAAGTCAAGGATTGAAATAACAGATGAATGTATAAGAAGGGGTGTGTGCCAGAACACAGTTGTGTGGCGTTCCATCCTCATTGCACATCCCTACGGGTAAATGGCACGATGATTAGATTAGGTAAGGTTAGAAAGATTAGTTGACATTATATATTTCTATATTTCTTTCTAGTAGGGACGACATGGTGAATAATCACGGGACAACTTTTAAGCACTAAACTTTTGACGGCCTCCATGGTCGAGTGGTAAGACGCTCGACTACGAATCCAAAGGTCGCGGGTTCAAACCCGGCGTGCGCCAATTACTTTTATTTAATTAATATGTGTCATAACACATTTTATTCATGTAAAAAATAGTAAGAAGTATATTTGCGGCACGTTCCAGAGTGGTAGATACTCTAAGTATCGCCCTGGTGAAAGACCACCATTCTGAATCGAAACGTTGCTTGAAATGGCTTTAGCCGTGTTTGGTGACCAGATCTGAATAGCCAGGTACTTCCCAACCTTCCCCTTCTCAATCTCCTTCCCCTCCCCACTACCTTCAGCCTCACAACATATCCTATTTGGGAATGCCATAGTCTCACTGGCTCTAGACGGTTGGGAGCAGTTGAGACTCTTGTGCGGTATTCACGTAAAAAAAAAAAAAAAACAAATAAAATATTTTCAGTTGTTAAAAGTTCAATATTTAATTATTATCGGTAAGAGTAGGTAGTTAATTCTACTGTAGGTAGGTAGCTACTACAAGAAATAATAACGTAAAATAATAAAATGTTTATACCAAAGCAATTCAAGTCATTCCCAAAAACTCTGCGATCCATCTTCCCGCGGCGAAATGAGACCGTTTTTATGGAACTGGATTTTTAAACACCAAAAAAATAAGGCTTTGATGAAAAGTGACACTAATAAATATATTTCAACCTATCTCCTGTTTCAAGGGAAATGTCCTCGTATTATATACCCGGCGGTATGAAATTAAATACACTCCAAAGAAGGGACGACTAAAAACATTGTCTCCATTTTGTCAACCATGTTTTTTTGAAATTCGATATCTACATTTGTTAACATTCAGATGGGGTTTGGAAGCGGGTGCCTTTCAGAGGCCTCAGTGCGGGCCGCCCGCAGGTCTAATGTTACGTCAGATTTATATCAGTGATGGATTTATTTCATCAACCAGGTATGACTTTTATTACATCATTTTAGAGGTAGTGAGATGACATGATAGTCGTGAAGGTCAGCGTAAAGATATTCCAAATGTGACTGGACATGTGGGCAATATATTTTAATACCATTTCTTTACTATTTTTTTTTTAAATCAACGTCACTACAGAAAGCTGGAGAATATAATGCAACCAGTTAAACTCCTCGATAAACCTATGATATTCTTTTTTTTTTTTATATAATTCAATTGAATTAAATTTAATATTATTATTGTTAATTCATTAATTATTATTGTTAATTCAATTGAATTAAATTTAATATTAATATTATTATTGACAGTTTGACAATGGCCTTAAACGCCGAAACAGCTGTCACTAAAAACTAAAATAAAAAAACTTAAAATAGCAGAACTCAATAATAATAATATTAAATTTAATTCAATTGAATTATATAAAAATTAAAATGGAGTTCTACAAATTAAACACAAAAACCATAAATACTATGATATTCTCATATAAATTTAATTTTTGAAAACTGGAATAGTAAATTATGTAAATGTAGATTTTGCGGGCTGTGAAAATGTTTTTATTTATGGTATAAGCCGGAAGAATACAAATTTGCGTAATATTCCAGGAATCATTTTTTTTTTTTTCACATAACTTTATTGAATAATTATTGAATAATCTGTTGTCCGAAAATGTTCAATTACTTAACGTTATATTGCATTCACTAAGTGATAGTTATCCACTACCCTAGTATATATAAATAAATAGATCACATTAAACATTATACTGCTAACCAACCGCCTAGTCCATTTTAAAGATAATTGATTTTTTTTAATTGAACCGATATAAAAACAAATTACCCTTAACTCAAATAAATACGATGGCGTCGTAACAAAAGAAATATAAATAATATCTATGATAATAGCGTATAATGTGAATACTTAGGTAATTGAAAGGACGCCGCGTTGCGAAGGTTCGCGGGAATAGGTACCATCTGCGGGTGGGTGTAGGCTGTACGTACGCGAGGAGGCTCTACGGAGCGAGCAGCGTCCGGCCGCGAATGTGTCGGTTGCTCGGCGCATACGCGCCTCCCCCAGCTTTCAGCTGTCAGCCATTTCCCGCTAAAGGTGTACACCTCCAGTGAAAACGCGGACGGAAATGAAAGGGCGCATAATATGCTAGTGGTATCGAAAAGAGACCGCGTGGTTTTAACGAAAAAGGGCGTGTAACAGTGTCAAGTCGTATAGCGATCATCCTTGTCACGGGCCCGGCGATTGTAGCCACTTTTCACCGCGAGCCATCTTCGTTATAATACGGACCCTTTTCGAAACGACTCAGCGAACAAGGGGCCGCTTGTGTCACCTCGTATAACGCTCGGCTCGGGCTCTCCGGCCCGACGAAAGACAATGAGGTTCAAAATAAACCGCACCGGGACGCACACCTTTTCGGAGAGGCGTAATGACTCGCAAATGACGCTAGAATACGTATTTAAAGAGGCGCTCGTGGAGCGCTTTGTTTGTTGGAATATAGGTTTATTCAATTCTAAAAAGTCGAGCTGATGAAAAATGAAATGCTATTTATACCGTTTCAATACCCGGCTTCGCTCCAACATTTGGATTGAAAAACGTCGAACAAACAATGTGGCATCGTGACTCTCTTTTACAATTAAGTGGATCAAATCCCCGTATTTGCGTCTACCTAGAAATTCTAGATGAAGGAACTGTGGAAATTTCAGGACTAAACCTCACCGTTCATTGTTTGTTGTTGCTTCACACATACATTTTTTTTGATTATAATATACACTGATAAAAAGTATTCGTCATCTTGCATTTACTGACTACCTTGAATGAACATGTTCGATCGTACAATTTACTAGACTGCTAATGGAATACTCGAATGAAACTATATACTTAGGCTTAAAGTTAGTTTTTTTACCGGCGTGTGGATTTGAGGATTATGCATACACTAGAATATAAAACATAACAAATGACACGTTATAAGAAGTAGCTTCAGCTCATTAAAATAATCGCACGAATAGACGCAAATTAAAATCCTCCGCAACACCACGTTGCCGAACAGAGCTGGGACGGAAATAAAGCGGCATTCAGACGAGACGGCGGGTGCGCGCGTGAGGTGCGACCTCCTGAAAGCGTGGCGGAATGAATGCACATCTCCGTAGTCAATTTAAAAACGCGACAATTGAACTTCCGAAAAAGAGCAAAGCAATCATGGAAAAACTCATCATAAATTGAGTGTGAGCCACGTATATGAATGATAAAGTAACCGGCGGTGGCTACGTACGTAGCTCCCCTCGTTTCCGTCTCAGTAAAAAAACCATTTGAATTTGTGTCGACTGCACAATTTTAATGGAAATAAAGAGCCCCGGGCGAATGCGGTTATGCAAAGCGAAATTTTTCTCTTCCTTTTAATTTTAAGTGTACGTCGGCTAGACAAAAAGTTTCGTGCATTATTTGGAGCCGGTCGGATTGGGAAACTTGCGTAGCGCTTTTGCTTGAATCATCGGTTCATTAGTTAAATGTTTCGCCGGGTTTTATCTAACGATTTTCCCCCGGGCTTGTTGCCCACTTGAAAAAAACAATTGAAGCAAAAGAATAGCGTTTCACTCGTTTCCCTTCATTTTTAGAGTTGCCTTTTATGGCTGTAATAAAGCAAAATCATTTATGGAGATGTTGGCCTCATTTACAGGTTCGATTATATTTAGCTATAAAACTTCAAGTCTTTGTGCAGAATAAGCGGCAAAAAAACTTTCGAACGGTATCAAGAAAATTGAAAATCTGTTTTTGTTTACAATGCGTAAATCGATACAAATATTTTCAAATCGCTATTTGGAATTCCATCATGAGCTATGAAGCTTTCAAGTGTCAATTCAACCATCAAAAAATATAGTTGTATGACATATTTTTCTGGTTTTATAGGTTCCACAAACCGGGTAGTAGCTATTAGTTATATCACCACATTGGAAAATTACAAAAGTAATTAGGTAGGTTAGCTACGATTATAATATCCAGCTTCCTGCAGGAGCAAAAATGTAAATCATAAAGACGACGCTAGTCGCACAATAATGATTGGAAGCCGTCGCGCGTCGCTGATATTATTATTAGAGAGTTCATTGACCGCTGGAAAAAGAACCTCTGCGAGAGATAAAATTAAAACTTTTAGGTCCGTCTGTGAAGTTGCATTTACTTTTTTGCCAACTTGCGGTATATTCATCCGGTTAGTGCAATACCTATTAAAGTATCAACGGTGTCCAGGCTGGTGACACTCCTTTCGAAATTACCACCAATCATTAAACGCAAGGTAATATCACTCTGAGAAGAAATTTCACTAAAGAAATACATATCGTAGGGAATCAATTATTACGTTAGATAAAACTCAATGTCGGCGGTATTGATAAATATAAATTTAAAAAATCCTATCTTGTTTCGTGATTTAATGTTAATTATGGTTTTTTTTTTTTAAGGAAAATCGTCCAGACAAGATTTTTAACAGGATAATAGACATTATGTGGTCATTAATTGGACTCCAATGTACACATAAAAAATATTTTTTAAATACCGAACGAATAATCTAACCATGTTTTTTATAATTTTGGTAAATAATTTATTTATTGTAAGATAGATCAAATCAGTGTTTGTTCCAATACAAAATATAATATACAGACACGATTATTTCAAACATATTTTTCAATGAAATGTAAATTGAAAAATTAAAAAGTATTGGGTTACAATAATTGAATATATAATATACCAATATTAATGGTTATGGCAAATAATTTTTTGAATTATTTTCTGTTTATGAATATTGTCTATTGAAGTGATTTCTGGTAGAATATTATTAAATGGTTTTACGGCCCGGTACACGAAAGATTTCTGTGTGTTTAATTTTTTCTCGTTGGCAATGTAATTAAATTTGCATTTCTCGTCTCATGTCCGTGTATTTCACATTTGTAACGTATGTAATTATAGCTCAAGAAATTGTGCTTAACGATTTTGTGTGGGTAAGAATTGATAAAAAAATAGTAATACGTATTATATGAGTCACTTTGAAAATATAAAATATAATAGTCAAAAATCACAACTAGAGGGCTCTCTCACTATGAATATTACACTATGAAATTTAATATTTGCTTGCGATGCCATTACAATTTGAGTTTAGGCACACAGGTTTTTGAGAAATAAAACCTAGAGAGGACCTCAAAAAAGAGTCTACAGGTGTCGTGAAGAACATCGATAATTTAATTACGTAAGTTTTTAATAATAGTATTTTTCCCGTTTTAGAAATCACATTTCTACTACAATGCTAATCTGTTTCAAAATTAATAATAATATGGTGATAAAACATGTAACAATATAATTGATCGACGTAATGGTAATTATGCTCTTACGTTTTGTACAGAGCAGATAAAACCGCAAGTGTTCGTATTATATGAGTATTTTCAATGTTATTAATATCTATTTCTATTGTGACATTCACGGACATAAAAATGGATTGTGCACGATCTTTGCGGTATGTAAAAACTGGCATGTTAATTAATTAGAATTTACCCAAATTGCTTTTCAAAATAAATAAATTAGGAAATTTCGGTTAATATGCGCTTTTCACTGCGCGGGAATAATTTATAATAATAATAATAATATGAAATAAAATAAAAATAATAATGAAAAATAATAATAAAGAAATATAAAAAAATAAACAAAATAAAAAATAAATAAAAATTTAAGTTATTCTAAATTTTAAGTTATTATGATATGGTGATTGTGTCCTGCCAGAAGTGACCTGCCAGGTAAGTATGATACTGTATATTTATATAAACTAAGAATTAATATTAAGTAGAAATTAAGATTTGTACAGCGCCCTTGAGGTGATTTTTCACAAAAACGGCGCTATACAAATTATCCAAATATTATTATTATTATTAATATTTGGACGATTTGTAAAGGGCCGTTTTTGTGAAAAATCACCTCAAGGGCACTGTACAGATCTTATTTTATATTATTACATATTAATTCCTAGTTAAAATAAGAAAATATACAGGAGCATACTTACCTAGCAGGTCCCATCAGATATACACACTTATTAACTTAAAATTATAATTATGATTTTTATTTTCACATTTATATATTTTTTCCGATTTAGGGCATGGGAGCGAAATTAAAAATGTGAACTTTCTGAATTGGTCGTACAGTACAGGATTTGGTTAAAACTTGAATATCTAAAGGTGATTCGTCGAATGACAGATTATGTTGAGATTATTTTAATAAATTTAAGGATATGATATGTTTATGTTTATATTATGTTACTGAAATTACATTTACTGTATTTTAGTAGAAAAGAATCACTTTGTGGTTTGACATATTTAATGAAAATAAAATAATAACTATTAAAATTTAAATGTTGTTCTTTTATTTTCTCACTATTCTCTTGTATTATTTTATATTGTGTTGTGTTTCTACCCTGACGATGCTTAGGCCAATCGAAAACGGCCAGTCATAAAAAAAAAAAATCTGTGGTGTAAAAAAAAATACGAAGTGTGCGGTTATATATACATACAGAGGGAGAACACAGTATGAAATGATATCAGAGAATAGTGAGAAAATAATAGAACAACATTTAAATTTCAACAACAGAACAGAAAGCTAAACCGGTCGGTCATAAAAATTAAAATTAAATTTGTAGTCTTATACAAAGTTATTAATTTATTTTCATTATATTTATTGGTTGATTTTATATATAGTAGCTAGGTTGGAGATGGTTAAGTCAGTCGTTTATGCCTTTATTAAACTTGTGTGACAGAGGTTAGGTTAGGTGCAGGAAAAAAAAAGTATTTTTTGTTTTTGTTTTGTCTTCTTAATATCCGAAATTAATATTCTAATAATTAATTAGTTAATCAAATCAATGTGTACCATATTTAATACAGCTCGCATAAACGAAGCATTCAAAATATCCAGACAAAGATAATTCATTTGACGAAACAAGCTAATGGTAGGTATTACTTTTCATTAGGCCTACTTCGAGGCACGCAACGGCGGTCCACTCCTCCATTCGAAAAGAGGATATACGTAGGTAGGCATAGTGACTAATGTTCTATACCGCTTGTCTTACCAAGATACAATCTTACATTCCTAGTAAAAATCCTGATCGTAGTGTAAACTTTGCAATAAATCATCTGATCTGTGAAGCAAGCCATTGCTAATTAGAATACCGACCACTGTTGGCATTTGGTCGACTCTGCATAGGCATTGAACCATCGCAGTTCACGTTAAGTTCATTCTACTAAATTATCTATTATCGTGTGTTTACAATTATTTGTTTCCCATAAACAAACTTGTTGCAGTGTCATACAAATTATGCTACAAGTATACAATAGATTACTGAATCCTACACATTTTCTTATCGCTTTACAGATATTCCACAACTATTGCTGTGTACAATGAATAATGTTATCATTATAACTGTAAATAGTGTATATCAACTAATCATGAATGAACAATAACTAATAATAATTTTCAAATAATATTCCCCAGTCAACTTTATAGTTATTGCACAATAAAGACATTTGTATTTTTGTTCGATATCATTAAAAATGTATTAAGTGTGATCAGTTATATGTCTGTGTCGGCATTTATATTTTGCGAAAGGAAGTATTAAAATAAACCCTTTGATTTATCGTTTTTTGTATATTATCAGCCTTCCGACCAAATAACATGTGTTGAATATTAAAACTGGACTATTTGTTTAAATTTTTCGGAGAGATCAATATTACTTTTGTAACATCTGTTATATCTTTACATTTTGAAACATATTTTATCATTAACACGACACAAGAATCATAACAGCCCAGAGCCAGTAGGACTATGTCACCCTTTATTGTGGTATTTTATGAGGCCGGATGGTGTAGGAAACGGAAGGGGATGAGGAATGTCCAGATTTGGTAACCAAAAATAACTAAAGCCATTTCAAACAACGTCTCAATTACTTATGTTGGTTTTTCATTGGGGCAATAATGAGAGTATTTATCAATCTGGAACGTGGCACAAATATACCATCCGTTATTTTAACTAAGCAACTAACCATCACGCCGTTCCTCCGCAGGAGTATTACATACTCTTCTGTTATTCTGACTTTTTACATGATCCGATTCAAGTATTTGATTTACTTGCTCGTGCCATGTCTTCCTCGGGCGTCCTCGACTTCTTCTTCCATTCTCATTCGCATTATATATTCTTGTCGCACTCCTTTCTTTGTTCGTTCGCTGTACATGCCCAAACCATCTATTTTAATTTATCGAAGGAAGCAATCACTTTGTAGCTTGACATTATAATTTAAATAAAAAATATTTTAGTTTTAAGCCACTTTATTTATACACATATAACAATTCGACCGGTTTCGGTTGAACTTAACCTTCTTCAGGAACGTATATATATAAACTGAATAAACTAGTTTATATATATACGTTCCTGAAGAAGGTTAAGTTTAACCGAAACCGGTCGAATTGTTATATGTGTATAAATATAATAATACTTTTAACATGTTAATGTAAATATTTTTTTTATGTTCCTAAAAAAATAAAATAAATAAAAATTAATAAAGTGGCTTAAAACTTTAATTTTTTATTTTTTATTTAAATCATCTATTTTAAATTAATTAAATGTAAAATAACACAATAAATTAAATGTATTTCCGCACACCGCTATTGAACTCGGGACGTCTGGGTTCGTACTCGAGGATCTTAACCGTTCGACCATGGAGGTCCTCACAACATGTGAGATGTGTTGACATATACCTTTAAAATGAAAATGGTCACGGGTCAATGTTTCAAAAGTGTAATTTGTATTACATGGATACATCATAAATCAGTTTCGAGACATTACAATCAATGTAGTGTAGGAAGTATTGACGTAATACTAGTTGTCAGGGTGTACTTGCAATGTAATCTGACACAACGATCAAAAACTAAAAATTTTACAGTTGAATGTAACTAAATTGGTTATGTTAAATATATTAAAGGTACCTACCTACTTAATTGCTTGTTTGGATTTGAAAACATTATTTCATTTTAATAATTTTTTTAACACATCCGTCGGTTCCAATTTGGAAAAGTTCACACTCGTACGTACTTATTTATAGTTAATTAATTAATATTTCCTATTGACTTTTAGTCAAATTCGATATTCGCCATTTGAGTAAGTAACCTGCATGAAATACTTAACATGTCTCGTGGTTCCATGTTATTTATTGGTAAGTTTGATTTACATTACGTTGATAGGTATCAGTTTTTATTACTTGCTTTCATGTTATCAAGGAAGTATCAACATATCAATTGGACGTAGTGATGCAGAAAACATCCAACCCCAAAAAGATGAAACTGAGAAAAAGGCGTTTGAAAATATGACGGTTAAAAGTAATATGCGTAGTCGGCATTTGTAAAGTGAATATCAGTGGTGTTTTTAAATTATTCATGAGCATTATTTTAAATAGTTAATTATAATTCAACAATGTATTTATTAAGAAAAATGTATCTATTTTGTTATTCTACATTTTATAATGTTTTTAAAATACAATTTAAGTAAAATGTTTGCAATGTGCTTTGGTAAAAAAAATAACTACCAAAATCTATTGCATTTGGAGCTCGGATGTTTTCAGTAGGTATAAATCTTGTATTTATCTATTGTAAAACTCGATTTTAACAAATTGTGGGTTGGACGCTTTCTGCACAACTACGTTCAATTGATAATCAGTATTGATTTCAAGTCAAATCCGATATTCGCCCACCGACCAAAAAGGCACATAATTGCTTGAATATTAAGATACGACATGATTTTTTTTTTGGTTTGGCTTTAAATAACACTTAAGTGTTTCTAATTAATTACTCATGGAAGAAACTGGCACAAAGTTTGTTGAAATTAAAATGTTATCTTTTGGCCGCCCACGAAGCAAAAGTTCAATGAATAGTTTAGTAATAGTGTAAAAAAATCATATATGAGTACCTATCTAGAATATGTGCGGGTGTGTATAAAATGCGGAATACGGTCGAGTCTTACTCTCCATATCCCGACACATTGCGATGTTGCATGTTCTATTGATAGACATGAGTAAGCAATGCATTTTGAATATATTATTATTAATTATTACAGATAGTTATGCTTGAGTAAACATAAAAACTTATTAAGACAATTGCCTGCATACATTCCCGGTACGTTTCGTACATTTAGTAAGTAAAGTGATTTCTTTGTACGCGTAAGTGATCGAATTATATTTGTTTATTTCAAAGCTCTGATCAATGCCTTCTTTATAAACCATCATGGTGCTTCGCAGTATTTTAAAGAAAGTGTTATGAAGCCACCGAATACAACCATTTGATGCAGTTTTTTGGCTTAGCTTAAAAACATCGCCTAGTTAAGTATTGTATCTTCAGATGACGGCACGTACATCGTATTAATTATGACTATTGCGAGACGTCGCCTGCCAAAACATCCTCATAAAAAAAACAGAATATTTTTTACATCGTTAACCTAAAAAAAAACGGTATTGACGTTTTCATTCACTAGAACAAATTGATATGTTTTATCTTGTACTCCGCCAATTATATTAAAAACCAAAGTTTTTGAACAAAATTTAATATCTCCGAGACCGCACACAGCGGAGATGAGCAAGGCTCAGGTCACTTCTATCATTAAAGGTCGCGAGGAATTTATCAATTTACATTATGTTAACAGTAGCGAATTTATTGATGATTTGAAAAATACTGGTTTAACGATATTTTAATGAGTGTGTCAAATTGAATAAATAACTTTGCCTTAGCCATAAAAAACTCGTCTCTGCAATGTGGCGCTGTTGTACTAGGTAACTATAGATTTACGATTGTGTGAACGTAGCCTAATGGTGCGAGAATTTTCTGTTTCTATTGAAGAAGTTAAACGTGCGAACTCCCGTATTAGTTCAAATAAATATAAATTACATGTCGTTTATAATCTAACAGGTTTGAAATGTAACCATATAAGGTTAATTTATTAGTTCATTCCTTTTAAAATAAACACTTTTGTGTGGGGTTGTGAATGAGGAATTCAAAGAGTTGGAACTTAACAGGAATTTTTTTTTTGGTACTAAATGGGTGGATCGGGACAGAATTTTTAGTTGGCGGAACGGTGTTCTCTGGGGAACGGCGGAGAACTGCGGGGAACTGCGGGGAGCCGCGGGGAACTGGCTGCAGTACAGGATGACGGACGCCGGCCAGCACACGCTGTTCTATGTGACAATAATGACGTGTTAAATGATATCTTAAAACTGATTGGCGGCTCAAGTCACGTGCGTGGAAACCACCAAAAGTGGATGTAAAACTCGGCTGTTTGCCTCTGGGCACGCATTGAATTCGTAATAGCTGCTGCCGAACACTGAGCACGCTAGATACGAGCGATGTAGCGGGGCTCTCCGCGGCACGCCTTCCAACTGCGAATCTCTGCAGCGCTTCTGATTCCGAGCAGTGTCGAACAGAGAATTATGCATGTTCGACTCTAGCAGCTTTTTAGGCTTGTTTCCGGTGTAATAATAGCTCCATGTTTGGCAGTTGCGAGACTCCCGAGTAGCTCCGGACACTCCTGATTTCCCGATACACAGCCAACCGGTTGTTGATCTGTAAACCTTTCCAGAATATTTTAAAGGCGATTATACTATAGAAATATTGCCACGACAGCATTTTTAAAACGCGATAATTTAGTTTAGAGGGTTATAAATACAATAATTATACATTACGATGAGGCTTCTCTACATAAAGAACTAAAAATGAAGATAAGCGTTCATTTGCTAGAATTTAACTGCCGATGCCAGAAAAAAACACTAAACTAATTAATAATTACATTTTTTTTTCGACATCTAGTCTTATTACTAAATTCCGGTTGTACCTAGGCGCGAGTTGCGTTATTTCCTGTAATAAATAATTATTAATTAGGAAATGTAAACACGTTTAATTTCTGCATGTAGAGACCAATAAGCAATTAGTTCGCCAACCTGTATCACAGGGCAGGTGTTACTGACGTTGTTAGTTTATACTGCAAGTTGTTTGCCTACGAGGTGCTGACGAAGTAGGCTTGCAAAATATACGTTTCTTCGCAAAAGTATCAAACCTGTACCTTCATCACTTTTTGATAAAACATATGTTTTTACCCTTTTGCACGAGTCTCGATATACTCTTCAGAACAATATTAGCGATACTGTTAAAAATACAAGCAGTACAAAAAGGCGGCACAAATTGAATGTCCAGGGTCAAAAAGCATTTTTAAAGACACGTCAAGGATTTTATAGCAAGGGTCGTAAAAAAATAAAGTTGCGTATGTGTCGTTTCTAAAACTGCTTCATAATATACTGGGTGATCCACATATGAGATAAGATGTAGTTTCTTGTTGAAAAATAAAACTGTTCGTAAAGAATAAACATGATGTTGTGAAAGTGTTGTTATTGATAACTAATTATGGTACTGGTGTATTTTTTATGGAAATTAGAATCGTTAAAAATGTTGCGCGTTTATGACTTAATTGGTTTCAACTCGGAACACGTCTCTATTCACGAATCACCCGGCTGTCAAGTTTTGAGGTATCGAGATACTATGTATTATATTATACGACTACTTATTGAAGTTTAATTTGTTAGAAATGTATTCTTGTCCATCGGTGCCTTGACAGCTATGCAGAGAGTTAATTTTCTTAAATGGTCACTTAAAAAAAGGAGTTGACACTTGCATTACAGCCAGGTTATCCATAAAAGAGTCCTGATGGAGATATTAAAGTTTTTACATGTGCGTCCAGTCAACAGGGTTCACGTGTAATATATACACAGGAAGTCACGTCACTGGCGAGAAAACACAGCGGAAATAGGAAACGCTCTGTCAACACATTATGAATTTCAAAGGCTCTGGAATTTTAATTTTAATGTGTAGTCAATAGTCAATATAGGCTGTCAAAGTGTCAGTGCCTCAAGTTAAAATGTATTCAATGAACTCGAACAGTCCCTAAACGGTGTACAAAATAAAATGTTACATTAATATTATTATAATTTTCTTTTTATTATTATCATACCTTCAATAAAAGCACCGGTGGTCATTTTCTCCATAAAAATGGTCATGGCCAACAGATTAAATAATTTAGTAACACTAGAAATAAAGAAAGCCTTTAAAATAAAAAAAGAATATTCTTAATAATCAATAAAATTTGTCCAGTTGTCTAATATTAGGTATATTTCCCGTAAACTCGTAAAATTTCTCATCATTCTTTTATTACATTCTTAGTTGACGTTTTGTCTTTTTTATTTCGTGTTTTTTGTCTCTTTTTCTTTGTTCCTTTGTTATAATTTAAATATTATTTATCTGTTTTCTTACTGTTCTCTTATTTTATTTTATATTGTGCTCTCCCTCTGTATGTACGAGATATTTTTATTTATTTAACTTTTTGTTTCTTACATTATTTTTTTTACATTACCTACCTCACTAGGTCATAAGAACCTGTTCTAAGATAAGTGATAGTCTAAATATAACTATATATATATAATATAAATATATATGTAACCACACACTATGTATTTTTTGTATAGTTTAATTTTTTACCCTGATGATGCTTGGGCTGAGAGAAACTGGTCGGTCATAAAAGATAAAATAAAATCTGTGGTCTTATACAAAGTTATTATTTCATTTTCATTGAATTATTATTGTTGTACGTTTCCATTTACGATTCTCCGATGCTTTTTGCTCTGATCGAAATATGTTTTATGGAAATACATATTTACCAACATTTGTCCGTGAGAAGACATGTGCATACCGCTACTCACTACGTATGTACACGTTATGTACACATCTACATGATATGATGGATAAAGACGAATTAATTATTTCCCCCTAGAATTGCCATTGGTATTTTGATGACAAAAAATTATACCGAGTAAACAATTATGTGGGCAATAAATATTGCGTTTCTCCTTCGGGAATAATTTATTCGCACGCTTTTTCTGAGTTAAATATGGAGTGCACAACGATGCAATGAAAAATAAGGTATTTTTAGTGCGATGAAAGGTAAAATTACAAAAAAATATGAAGGAAATTACAGTAATATTTATGACACTAGGCACATAGACAAAACATTTTCTTAACACTCATAATGTCGATAATATTTAAAAAGCATATTAAATAAAAACAATAAAATCGATTACTTAGAAACCTTTAAGAAATTATAAATAATTCATAACGTTTAACATAGGTACCTACCTACCTTATATGATTTTATTTGCAAGAATGTATTATATCTTATAACTAATAATAAATAGGTACCTAATAGACGTTTTGTGGTTATATAACACGCCGGAAATATATTAATTAAATAAATTGGGTTATAAAAATTTTCTCACAATTTAATGAGCAGTGTAAAAAATCTGAAATACATATTGTATTTTCTTCATTAGAGTTATCGGTATATAGAAAAAATATTATTAGCTTAACGTATTGTGGAACTGCAAAGCGTAGATAATTCAAGTAACGATATCTAAGTAGATTTATTTCGTACTACCAATACTGTTCAATACATCAGTAGCAATGTCAGTTAAATTCGTTAATTATTAATGTTCTCGCACATGGCAAACCAATTTAGCAGATACCTAATATGCCATTAACACACCATTCACTATCGTATTGCTTCTTAAAATATCGCGTTCATCGCTTGAATCAGCTTTAAAATTAACGTGTCAGCACGAAAGTAACTCAAACATTTGTATTTCAGCTTTGTGGTCATAAAATCAAATCAACATAAGAATCCGACTAAAAAAACACCCGCCTTTGATTTATAGATTTAAGATAATTAAACAATAAGATTTCCAAAAAGTCGGTGGTGAGTTTGGTAGTATGGATGCCCTGTGTTATTCTTTATGAATAATATAATTATGGTTGCCGGCGATTACCACGATATGCATGTAAGAATTTGATATTACAAGATATGACATGGTAGTGACTTCTGTTTCGTTTCTAAAATTGGTTTTCTCGGCACGTCTCCCACACCACGCGGACACACAGAACATCAAGGTGTGGACTGCATAATTACCTTACCAGGTGACAATTGAAAATCAATTTGATCGCTTTCTGGCATGCATATCCATCGTGAGAGTTAACAATTATTTGTGCAAGCCACCAATTTATCGAAGTAAAAATTGGAAACAGATATGAACACGAATATTGACAAATATTTTTCGATGAATAAAATTTAAAATGTTTAATTTGAATCTAACGTGAAAAAATTATCTTTAAGAAGATATCGGAGTGAAAATATTAAGTTGAAATATAATTTATAGAAAATTAAAAATGGAAAACCGATTTGTTAAAATGGAGCAATGTGTCGATTTGTTTATAAATTTAAGGTTTATGGTAGATTCACACCAACGTCCGGATCCGCTCAGTGACGATATTGTTCCGCATGAGAGCTTATTGATATGGTATGAATATCAATCAAGGAGTATGTGCCAAGACAAAGTTGTGTGGCAGTATATCCTTCTGCCCACCCTTGTGATATTCAACTACTTAGTTAGTTAAATAATTAATGATTTTTTTTAACCATTTTTTTTGTCACTAAATAATATTTTTAATAATTATTAATTTTTACAAATATTATTTAGGGATAAAATGGTTTTTAATAAAAAAAAATCTGCGAAACAAGTATTTTTACACATCAAAATAATTATTTAACTAACTAAGTATGTAGTTAAATATCACAAGGGTGGGCAGAAGGATATACTGCCACACAACTTTGTATTGGCACATACTCCTTGATTGATATTCATACCATATCAATAAGCTCTCATACGGAACAATATCGTCTTTGAGCGGATCCGGACGTTGGTGTGAATCCAGCTTTAAAGTGATGTTATATTTTGATGACACGTCTGAAGACGGGCCAACTAGAACTTATTTATATTAAGGTAATTATGTACTTGTGTATTTTCTCTGTACTTAAGTTAAATAAATATTAATATTATCTCTTAAATTAGACATTAAGTTTTGTACTGCGCCCTTGAGGTGATCTTTCACAAAAACGACCCTATAAAAATAATCCAAATATTATTATTATTAAGATAGGTGCTAATCCAAAATAGTTGAAAAAACCGAGAATGAAGACTACAGAATCAATAAGCAACGATTGCAATGATGAACTAGAATATTAATAAAAGCATTCGGTCATACATTTGATTAGTAGAAAAGCTACAAAGCATGCCTCACCAGCTAACTCTAGTAAGTGATTGTACTAAATTGGCCAAGTTTGAAGCTTCAACCGACAACTTCAATCACATTAATGCTAAAGAGCTTCTTCATCACGTGGCCGCACTCGCGAGGAGCTACTTGTGTTTTTGGTAATAATGTTTGGCACCTAGTCTGCAAAAGCGCTGCATTTAAGGCGGTCGCCCCTAAGTATTCATGTCACACCGCCATAGCTTCGAAAACCATTTTTGTCGTCAGTGATTAGCACGTGATGTTATCACAAGGACTGACATCCGGTACGATGGTATTGCCATGGTACATATTTAGTTATATTCGCCGCTGGCTAAATGTTTATGTAGCGCAATGAACCCCTCAATTTTTGTTGATTTATTTTTTCTTTAATAACTGCTAATCATTCTTGGGTAATTGTTAAAGCGCTATTTCTGTGAAATATTACCGAAAGGGGCTAAACAACTAACTAAATAACTACTTATCACGCCGTTTTCCACAAGGGTACATTCATACATACTCTTCTGTTATTCTGACTCTTCGCATGGCCCAACTCAAGTATTTGGTTCACTTGATCGTGCCATGTCTTCCAGAGTCAGAATAACAGAAGAGTATGTATGAATGTGAAAGGAGCAAGGAGTGTGTGCCAAGACAGAGTTGTATGGCGGTCCGTCCTCTCTGTCTACCCCTGCCGAGAAACGGCGTGATGGTTAGTTAGTTAAGAAACGAATCTGCTCTCCACCTATCCACCATTAATTTACCTATTCAACTGCTTTTGATACGAGGTACACTCGAGCTTACTGCACCACTTAACAGAAAGAGGATTAGCCGGTGACAAGTGTTGCATACAGGATTTGGATTGTCAGCCATTTTGTCAGCTACACTATACGCGCTGTGTGGATTATCCGCTCCAGCCGCGGTGCTCTATGACATAGAGTCTCTGTGTCATCGAGGCTCGGACACTCATATGGGTGGGTCAGAATGATTATGGTTCAAGTCCAGCGATAATTGTCCTGAGATCGTTGGGTCTACAGTTTAAAAGCGTTTGTGAAATTTGTGGATGTTTTCAAAGCATACCCTTAAAATATTTTGATTGTGCCTACACGAATGAACTTAAATTGACTGTAAAAAGAGATAACTAAGGCTGTATTCATGTTAGAGAATTCGATTGAAAGAAGAAAAATTGTTGATCTTCGATACATAGAAAAATAAATGGATGTGTTCTTCATCTAAGTGAAACATGAAATTTAAAATAACAGTTAAATTACTATTAAAAAAGTAATCACATTTATTTTTTTTATAGTGAATACCGCACGAGAGTTCCGACTCCTCCCAACCATCCAGAGACATTGGGACTATGACATCCCCAATCGGGGTTATGTTGTGAGGCTAAAGGTAGTGGGGAGGGGAAGGAGATTAGGAAGAGGAAGGTTGGGAAGTACCTGGCTATTCAGATCTGGTCACCAAACACTGCTCAAGCCATTTCAGCAACTTTAAACGGTAGTTTTTACCACGGCGATACTTAGAGTATCTACCACTCTGGATCGTGCCGCAAATATACTATATTTTATTTTATAAATATGAATTAAATGTGTTTGAGCACAAATTAATTTGTAGCCTAGTAGTCCGCGAGCGCCATATTGTTTTTATCATCAACAGATTTATTTGTTTTGTTACACATTAAAGCTAGTTTTTCCATCCGGGGACAAATTTGTGTAGTCACCCTTGGGTTTTTGATACACGAGGCAGAATTATGTTTTAACCACCCGGTGGTATACTTAAGTTACAATTTTATTTTATTATGTATTATTATCAATTATGGAATGTATTGCATTGCACTACTCCTGCATACCTTCTGGAATAAAACTTTATTAAGTATTTTTTAGGAATTGTGGAATTGATCCATAATTATTCTGACCTAACCATTTGTGTCATGTACCTGAGTTGATTTGGTTGGAAATTAATCTAAGTTTTGCAGCAATGCAAATGCTGAATCAATGTTCTTGCTGTGTTTGATGAAATACGCCCTGTTGGTGTACGCTTAACTGATAAAGGCTTAACATGCTTGGAGCCAATGGGCAACGCTGAAGACGTACACGTCACGTATGTGTTCAACCGCGTATATCACGTGTACGTAAAAAAAATTATTCCGTCTCATAAGATAAGTAGGATCACTGTACGCGTTGTACTCAATAATATCGAACAAGATCTATTACAAAGTGTATTCATAAAATGAGGAAGCTAATACTCGTAGTTCTATCAAATCTAATCAAAATGAAATAATAACTTTTTGTGAGACCACAGATTTTACTGTAAATTTTTATGACCGCCTAAGCACCACGAGGGTATAAAATTAAACCAAACAAAAGATGAAAAGTTGCGGTTATGTATACTTACAGAGAGAGAGCGCAATATAAAATTAAATAAGAGAACAGTGAGAAAATAATGGAATAACATTAAATTTATAACAAAGGAAAAGAAAGAACAAGACAGATAATATGAAATGAAATAATAAGAAGTTGAAAAAGAAATAAAAACTTCTTGCTGTACGGGAAATATACCTAATTTTGGACTACTGAACAAATTTAACTGATTGTTAAAAATATGACTATTGATTATAATGGCTCTCTTTATATCTAGTGCTTTTAAATTATTTAATCTGTTGCCACCATGTTTTAGAAGAATATGAGCACCGGTGTTTTTATTGGAGGTATCAAATCTATTCGCTTTTGAAGATATACAACCAATATACAGCGTATAAAACCAACTAATCGTTTCGACAAACGCCACACAAATTTCTTTCTCATCCACGTCGATACATACTCTTCTCATATACTGACTTTTAGCATGACCCGATTCAAGTATTTGATTTGTCTGATGGTGCCATGTTTTCCACATTGAAATAATACTGTTGCCTTAGTCCTTCCTCTGCAAGTTCCATGTCTTACTGCCTACGTAAGTAGCATATTCTTATAACAAAACCAGTGCACCGTGATCCGTCTTTGCGAAAGATATAATCAGAGATATGCTGTGCATTAACACCAAGATGTGCGTATATGTGTTTTTATTTGTATTGAACGAGGCGAGATGTTCGAGGAAGATGTTAGCCATTATCCAGCGTGTATTCTTGTGTGCTTACGTTTCATTGCAGTCGACAGACACCCCTTATAATTAAAATATCCGTACAATGAGCACCCTCTAACCAGGCGTCGTTAGCAGAAGAAGAATCGCGGAGCCGAACGCAAGAGGGCTAAGCTTCAATTTAATATTAATAAAATAATAAAAGACACATTCAAAACAGATGCGCGTTAAAAATTTGATTGATGATCTGGCCGCGGCTCGAAGCGGGAGCGGGCGGTGGGGTTTTTCTTTACGACAACCCGCTGTAATGAGCGCAGCACAATATCACACATCATTTACATGTGTTGTGAAGGGTTAGAAATGACATTTGCATCGAAAGTAGGTGTGGATTTCCAAATCTAGGAGGTTTATCTCGCGCCTCGGTGATGCATAACTCTGATTGATTACCTGTGTCAAATTTATTTCTAAATATTTTTTCGACGTGTCTAATGCAGTGAGTAATGTATCTTCCCGACTATTTTTAACACAGACATTTGACTCGTGTTGTGATGGACGCAGAGTTGTTTCGTGCTGAAGCTTGGAAAATGAAACGGATGATAGCAAACCTCCGATAGTAAGGATAGCCAGAATAAAACGAAGACGAAGCAGAAAATTTTTCTAAAAACACTTTATTGATTCTGAAAAGAGTTGTAATAAAGATTTTAGGATGAATGAGAAAATACAACAAAAAAAACAAATTTTCAATGAAAGGGAATATGTACTTCGAGTTTTTAATTTTTTCTATACCGTACAAATTGTCCAACTGTCCGGTACCAGTGGGACTATGACATTAACAATTGAAGTATGTTGTGAGACTTAAGAGAGTTGGGAAGGAAGGAGTTAGAGAAATGTAAGATTGAGAACTGGTCACCAAGCATGGTTAAATCCATTTAAAGCAACGTTTCGATTCTAAAATGGTGGTCTGTCACTAGGGCGATACTGAGAGTATTTGCCACTCTCCTACCGTATCGTCAGATATTTGAAACAAGTCTTAGGAAGTAAATGTTTCAAAATAGTTATTATAATAATTGGATGACTTTTAAAGCGCTGTTTTGGTGAAAGTTAATCAAATCAGGGGCGCTTTTTTGCCAAATCGAACGAAAGATATTGGCAAATAATGTTCAACGAATTTTAATTTGCCTAGTGAACTACGTTATGGTGCATGTAAATGCCTGTAACGCCAAACGTAAGAGGAAATTATTGGGTATTAATAAAGTAATCTGCGAAACAAAGAAATTAAAAAGCGACCCTTTCGCGAAACTGGAGGAAAAAAAATCATCTCGCATTCGCGCGCCTCTGCACCCGTCGCGATGTCGGGTCCAACTCTTGCTCCGCAATTAAAAATGCATAAATCATGCTACGCCACTGCGCAGTCAGCCAGTGGCGGCTCGTTAACCAAGCGAGGGGCGAAGAAATATAAAGGGGGGCAGGGGCATTAGCTTCGTTAATGCCCAAATCGCCCGACCCCATCTCAAAATAGTAAATAATGTGCGCCACTGAAAAATAAATGAACAACCCCCAGTGGAGGGGAGTGGTTGGAGAATGTAATTTTTAAACAACCCTCAGAAGCAGAATGATTCGAGTTGCAGTAATTCTAGCATTAAACGAATCGTGTGAACTCCCCTCTAGAACTATCTAGTCATTTTAAAATAGAGATTTTATAAGAAAAGTAACTCTACGCAAGTTATTTCACGAATTATGTGTAGTCTTAGATGTAAATTATCATTTTGCTTTCGATATAACAACTATCAACGATTGCAAAAATAAAGATTTAAAAAATTCGTCTGAGAAATCACATTTTTGCAATTATCATAATGTGACATAAAATAACATTTCCCCCTTTTTATTAAGTTGTTCATGATATTTTATTATGTAATGAATTTTCCTTGTACGTAAGTACATAAGTACGAGTGTGAAATTTTCAAATTTGTAACTGATGTATGTTTCAATAAAATTATTATCACAATTTGAAAAGGAAATTTTGAAATCCATACAAGCGATTAAGTGATTTAATAATAACTATTTTTTTGACCTTATTTCACTGTTTTTTTTTTATCGTATTGAACATGTGTGACTTAGTAGGGCAGCTTTACAATTACATTCAAATATACCTATGGTTAGTTTTATTACCTTCTGGAAGACAGGTTACGAAGTGGTTACAAGGTGAAACCGGTCCAGTCTTAATAAAAAAAAACATATTTTACACAAGTCATATTATGTTTGATCTATATTTGAAATATGCGAGTAACTCACACCAATTTCATGATTAAATAATGTTTTTTTTTAATATTATTATAAAGGTTTGACTTAAAAAAGTTAAATTTTGTAAAAACTACACTGATGATGTCTAATTTTTTAAATATTTTTAATAACCTGTCAGGTGCGAAAGTTAAGAAATTTCCAAGTTTTTTTTAGCGCTTTCAACGCTTTTCAGACAGTCATCAAAAAGTACAATTCCAAAGAATCGCAATAACAAGCTTCCCATCTTCGCAATTTAAAAAATCTAGAGTCGCCAAGAGACTGTGACTTTATGACTATCCGTGAAACGAAATTTTTCAGTTTTCATCATGGTAAATTAAATCTCTGGTGCACTGGCTAAAATGTGAATTATTGACATTATTACCAATGCAAATATTATCGCGTATGATTCAATAGTACGTGATCGATGCACCAGGAATTCAATATGCAATTCAAATGTGCAGCCAGAATTTTATCGGCAGTATGAACGTGCATGTCGTCTCCTTTTGACATCCATTAATTTCGATACCCATCAAATTATTCTAAATTTTATTCACAAACCATTTGCGAAATACATGTTTCACTCGTATGTATCTGTATCATACTTTTGTAACTAGATTTTTTTTAAATAAAACAACGATTTTCATAATAATATGTTTTTTTTTCAAGCTCTCAGCGATATGCTACTCGATAAAGCGTGCAAATTTTGAATGATAATACAAAAATCATCTAAATAAATTACATGTAAAAGCTCGTTGGAACATCGCAACCGTTTTTTTTACTTACAGCGTGAATCGCTTGTGTGATCTGGCTATCGTAATATTTAGTATTATGACAAAATAAACCAGCGTGGGTACAGCCACTGAAGAGATAAATCGATTTAAGTGTGTTGTGGGCGTATACGTTTACTGGAAGTAAGTTGAATTATCCCTTACTTTTCAGTGAAATTGATGAAATATTTTCAAATATCTACGGGAATTCTTTCTCGAGTAGAAAACCAATTTCATCGGTTTGTCTAAAGCCTAAGAGTGGAAAATTAAAAAATATATATTGGTTTTCTTTCAATTCGGCATAGATCACAATTCTGGAGATTATCTGTTCAGTAGTATAGCCTTATTGTTTGTTTATAACATAATTCGAAATCACTTAACACAAATTGAATTATAAGTATCTATCACTTGGTTGTTAGAAACGGCCTTCTTACCTCCGTGAATAACATTCGAGTTAAGATGTCGCATTAGGATATTTTTATTATCTCATAACTCGGGATTTGTAGTAACTTCATGTTGTGAGCGCACGTATTTCAGTGGTTGCGTAAGCCCCACATCTCTCGTCGTTGGATTGTATCAATTATGATTCTTAGACAGAAGAAGATTGATGTAAAACAGAGGAAAAAGTTTGACAAGAGGAATTTGTGGTATTCCATAGTTAGGCCCGCCCCTGTTACGACGCCGAGACGGAAGAATTTATGTAGGTATGTGGGTATTTAATTTACATGTTTATTTCATAGGACCTCTAAATATCTATTTAATTTCTTGAAACCTTTTGGAAGTATATCCTTATTCCATTGCTTTAAATTAAGTGGTGGAATATAAAGTGAAATTTTCGAGTGTATTACAAAGGGTGAAAAGGGTCCGTGGTTTTGTGGGAAGGAATAACATCTACGTTCAAAGGGGATGATTTCACGGATATGTTTATAATTAATTTCTTGATAATGATAGGAAAATGCTCACTATTTCTCCGCTTGAATTCAAAACTAAAATACCTAAATAATATATAAGAAATATTGTGATGTGAAAATTTTGTCATTTACATTTATTCAATTTTTTTATTAGAATAATACCATATCTACGAATATAAAAACAAGATTACAAAAAAATTGTTAGGGTGAAAAGGCAAAAGACGAGACGGAGATTAATTCAGGTGTGTATATAACCTTGTGAAATATAAGTATATGGTAGATCAAATAAATATATGATTTACCTCTATTTGAATCTTATCTAAATGTGTTAATTTTATATTTGCCTTGACGAAAGCATGTCCCGAAACCTACCAGTTGCACTGTTAATTTTAAATAAATAATCCATCTTTAAAATTTTATAAATTTGCGTAGGATAGGAGCTACTTAATATTGTTACAAATGCCCTTGAATAATATGTGTGTAATAGAATTCATGGATCCATGCCACGGTAATGGAAAAGTGCCTCTAATTTATCAATGTGATTCCTTCTCGACAAAGAAATTCTACATACAAATGTGAACCCACGTTTGCGATTGTATTGTAAAAAATAATATTCATCCATCAACTATCAACATTCTCGAACAAATTATGTGTAGAGCTGTCCATACTGTTCAATTAAGTCCCACGCCCAATTTGACATTCGAACCGCCTTACATTATTGTCAAACGAATGATATCATTAAAATAATCTCACTATCGATACAATAATGGGGTATTCCGTGCCCATATTCGATTCCGTCAGGCCACGAAGATGATAGAATAATGAGTGTCTAGTAAACCTGTGCCGGTCAATATCGGTTGACATAAAGATTGGGCAACCTCGTGTAGGAGACTTCCTGCGGCGGTTTTTATAGCTCGGGTAATAAACGCGTGTTTTTATTAGTACCCCACTGGCGTTACTGCTCCGGAGCTGCGGGTTCCCCATTTAGAGCCGCGCTGGAGGACTCAATCCGCTCCGCGCAATCCGTGCTCCGATATAGGCGCTCCGGGGCCTTTCTTCGCCCTCACACCTCGCACCGCGCACCTCACTCCGCCAACCTCACACCTCACACCTCTCACCTGACACCTGACACCTTTCACCGCCTCTTTATATTTTACATATTTTTTAGTGCAAACTTAGTTGTTTTTCTTTTTTCATAAAAATGTTCATGACATCTTTAAGGCAAATACAAAATTATATATATATTCTGGCTGTGGTTAGGAATTTCTTTAGGAGTGATAGGAGTATTCATGATCATACTCTTGATGATGTGGAAATACAAATTCTTCTACCAGTACGATCAGAAGGTCAAAAAAATACATGTGGTTGAGAATTATACTTACAGATTGACACACTTAACTTTGCCTCTCCTTTCGAGACAAAGCCAGTGAACTTATTTTGTATTCCATATATAAGAAGAAATACATTAAAAAAAAGAAAGGATGCAAGGCTGATGTAAGCGTAATGAATAGGTTCAAGAAAGAGGCCCTTAGAGGGGTTGGGCATGTAGAGTGAATGAACGAAGAAAGGAGTATGAAAAGAATACATGCTGCGAAAGTGAATGAAAGAAGAAGTCGGGGACGCCCGAGTAAGACATGACAGTTGAATCGGGACATGCGAATAGTCCGAATAACAGAAGAGTGTGTATGAGACGATGTATGAAGATAAATGAAGCAAGGAGGGTGTGCCAAGACGGAGTTGTATGGCAGTCCGTCCTCCCTGCGTACGCCTGCGAGGAAACGGCGTGATGGTTAGTTAGTTTTTTTTTTAATTTCATGTTTGCTTTACTTGCCCTGAAGATGTCGTGTGCGAGCGACGCAACAAGTTGGCACAAAGAATATTTAAAAAAAAATAAAGAAATGAGTGGTTAATTAAATATTAAACAATATCAATCAATTAAAATGAATTTCCACAAATTATTTTTGACTGTGTTTGGGTGTAAAGAATTATACCACATTTTGTAAAATTGTATCATTTTGTTATTTTGAGTTTCATTTTTTATTGTGTGCTACATTGCCCAACCTCTACCGAAATGACATTTTATTATTATAATCAATAACTACTCCGCATTTTGAATGAGAAGGATGCATAAAAACGTGATTGACGCTCATACAGCGAAACTTCATTAAAAAATAATTAAAACTGTCGTTTAAACGACAAAAAAAATACACTCTTAATAAACTGCCATCCTCTTTGACAAGTCAGCAAAACCACATTGTTAAAAAAATCACTAATCCGTTAATTACCGCACGGTCAAAACACCTAACTCCATATAACGATGTTGGGAAGGTATATTAATAATACATATGACCGACCGATAAAACACTATCAACTGGTTGTATCTCCAATGGGAAACGAACAAATTCTCTTGATTGATGGACGCTTAACAGAATTCAAAATGCTAATCACGAAGCGAAAAATTCCGCCACGGCGCATTTCCAAAGCCTATCCATCGCGGACACTGAGCAGATAATCCCTAGAAAAGTGATTCATTTCGATTTTAAAGACACCCGATGTCGTTATTTTACGTAAGTCTTTTTGACTCCTAGGCTTCAGACAGGTCAATAAAATTGATTATTTGTTCAAGAAAGAGTTTCAATATTTTAAAATGTTTTTTTTCATTAAAAATTAGTTATATCGGTAAATTAACCCGCAATGTCAATTATTAGAAACAAATAACATCTCAGATGTTAAACTTATCACAGTTTTTCAAAATTCGTCAATCATCTTATTGAAAAAGATCAGACTTTCAATAAAAGCGCCGGTGCCCATATTCTCCATAAAAATGGTCATGGCAACAGATTAAATAATTTAGAAATAAAGAAAGCCATTAAAATTAATAATCAGGTAAATTTGTCCGGTAGTCCGATATTAGGTATATTTCCCGTAAACTCATACAATTACTCATTATTCTTTAATCACCTTCACAGTTGACGTTTAGCCTATTTCATTTCATTTTATATTTTTCTTTCTCTCTGTTCCTTTGCTATAATTTTAAATTTTATTCTATTGTTTTCTCATTGTTTTGTTATTTTATTATATTTTTTTCTCCCTCTGGATTATTTATATGATTGCTCAATTTGTATTTATTCAAAGCGAAACCAGTCGGTTATAAAAATTCAAATAATATCCGTGGTCTTATACAAGGTTATTTTTTCATTTTAACTGAAAATTAGTTAAATTAGAAACACAGACACACCCACAAAACATTTCTATCGGTTTATTCGTTCGGTGGTCGCAGGGTGTTGCAGTAATGGTCGCAAAGATTTAATCTGTCCGTTAACTGGTGCTAACATTTGCGCTGTTTTGATGGTTTAGATTAACTGACTCGGCGGGGTGATTCGGTCTTGGCGTACAACGCACAACCTCTGACGTTGTGTTCCGAGAGATCGAGCCTCCTTTGCATGTCACAGGGGCCGCGCGCCCACCAAAATAGATAAAATGTTAATTTTCCGTTTCAATTGGTTAGTCATTGCTTTATTCCCGGTGAATACGTTTCAATCGTTAATTGGTAAATACGATACATGAAACTTCCAAGTATTTGAAAAGGATTCACTGTCATAAAAGAACGGACACGTGTGATTTTGAATGAATTTCTCGTAAACTTGTCGAGACGGGCTTTTTTATTTTTATTCTATTTTTAAAAGAAAGACAAACATTCCCTGGTTACGAATAACCAGAAAATATTTAAAAACTCCTACTATCATCATAATAAGCGGAAAAAGTTGCTTGTGCGATGATGGAGGAGTTGGACTTACACATTTTCCTTTGTATTCTTACAATTAACTAGTTTTACCATCCGGTTTCGCTCTAACGATCTATTTTTAAAAATATTTAAAAAAAAACAATAATGTGCTTTGTCTTATTATTTCATATCAGTTAAAATATATTTTTAAAGGTCTATAGCTCGTGGTACAAATGACATGGTGACGTGTAAAACACAGCTACATTGAACTGTGAAAACCAAGTCAAAACGCTGTGTAAATTTCATGACGTCAGAGCTCAACATAAAAAAAAGTTTTGTGTGCTTTGTAAAACAACTTCTGATAATTTTAAAATTGTTATTTTAATATTGATACCTACTAAAGTGATGTTATATATTTATTATGAAAAACTTATATATTGGGCGCATTAAGCTTAATGGTACAAATATGACCAAGGGAGGGTCAGTTTAATAACAATTTTTCCAAAAAATAAAAATTTATGTTACATTAGAATTAATCCTTTAAAGCTTTATGTTTATCGAGTTAATATTGATTTTCAACTTAAATATGAAACAGAAAAATACTCAGAATCCTACTCTATCCCCTGTCAATTCAGCCACTCAGACCTTATAACATTCAACGATGGTAGCCAAATCGGAAGAAATTAATAAAAAATAAAATTGAAATTTTTCAAAATGAAGAATGAGATCGATTGAAAATGTACCGTTTCTCTCTTTTTATAAGGTACGGTGGCTGAATTGCAGAAGCATTACTTCCAGATAGAGTAGAAGTTCCGATTCCTGTTCGAAAGCTGGTGACCGTCATATAGCTTTTTGTTCCATATTTACATTGAAGATTATTGATATTAATTCAATCATTGATAAAAAATATATCTGTCTATTCTGCAATGATTGAATATATTGGAGTTTACTTTCCTCTGTAGATATATTTTTGCATACCAATACAAAGACGGCTGCCTATGTCGAAAGAAATTGTGAAATAAATAATATTAATAATTTTCAAAGAAATATGTGATAAATAAAAATGACAGTATGAAATAGGTTTCGGTAGTTCAAATGGCAGATTCTGTAATCCCGGATATAGCAGAGGTTTCAAGTTCAAGTCTCGATCGCAAATTATTTTTTATTTTTTTCGGTGTCTTTTTCTGTTTTACATTTCATTGAAAATTATTGATATTGTTTCAATAAAGAGATAAATTTGAGATGGCATCTTATTTTAGCTCGACCTTTCTTTAAAAAAAAGGACAGATGACACGCATGTGCAATTTAGTGATGACTTACAGCTACAAAAATACCAGCTCGACCATAACTGTATTTTAATATAGAGATTTCTTTAACAACATTTATCTTCAATCAAACAGCTAATAGCAGGTTTTTGGCGCTTGTTAGCGCGACTCTAACAATGGGCAGTAAAAATAGCTCCTTGAGTAACGTCTTGTTATTAAAACCTATTAATTGCTGATAGTGTATAGTAGACAGATCGACAAGTTCCTGGGAAGGTCGTGCGTCATCGCGTCATCGCGTGAGCTTCATAAAGGTGTCGTCGCTAGTAAATGATCCGTTGATATCTACCTGCCTTATTTCAATGTGCTATAAATAATTAATGATTTTTTTCCCCTTTTTTAACACGTTCAGTGTGTTTATTCTGAGAAACCATGAATAAGAAGTTGATCATTCCTTTTAATGCAGCGCTTTGAAGATTATGGATAAATTAATGTTATAAATGGATTTAAAATAAAATAGAAAACTGCTTGAACGTGTTGGAATATAGCCCGCTCAATGCTATTGGAGAATTGTGTGAGACTAAGAGAATGGTTGGAAAGAAGGAGAAAGGATGATTGGTATAAGCTGGTTCTTCAGACCTATTCAATAAGCCAATATTAATATATGTAGAAATGTTAATTATTTTAATTTTGTTGGATGTTCCTCAAATATATGTGAAATGAAAATTCATCACAACGTTGTAATTATTTATTCCTCCCGACGCCAATGAATCTAATTATCTATTATATGATCGCTTGGTCGATGAATTTGCCTATTTCCACCTGACAGCTGCCTAAATAAAACAACATCAAAGTTATCAAAAGTAAGTACCAATTATTAGATATTCAAATACCCAATAATATTCATTGTGAAAGTATCACTTATCTGTTTTTAATGACCTATTGATATTCAATAAGAACATGTCCACATTATGACTTGTGAATGACAACTTAAGGACCTTAATCTCTTGGCCATTGTTTCGGAATTATAATTGTTGTTGAAAGGAACGGCGAGTTATATTTAGGTATTGTCCATGGAAACCGGCAGTAGGCTCCATTGTAATAATACGCCGCATAAAGACTATAAAAAACTTATATTATGCATTATTACATTGAATAATGGTACAAATATGACCAAGGGAGGGTCATGTCTTTTTAATAACAATTTTTCCAAAAAATAAAAATTATGCTTACATTAGAATTAACTTTAAAGCTTTTATGTTTATCGTATTTATATTAATAATTGAAATAATATCAATAATTTTCAACTTAAATATGAAACAGAAAAAATATAACGGTCGCGACTGAGACACGTACTCAGAACTTCTACTCTATCCGGGAGTAACGCTTCTGTCAATTCAGCCACCTAGACCTTATAACATCCAACGATGGTAGCCAAATCGGAAGAAAAATTAATAAAAATAAAATTGAAAATTTTCAAATGAAGAATGAGATCGATTGAAAATACCGTTTTCTTATAAGGTATCGGTGGCTGAATTGGCAGAAGCATTACTTCCAGATAGAGTAGAAGTTCCGATTCCTGTCTCGGTTGCGACCGTCATATATTTTTGTTCCATATTTACATTGAAGATTATTGATATTAATTCAATCATTGATAAAAAATATATCTGTCTATTCAGATTTTAGTTACTGGTATGCAAGAATGTGAAGTTTTTCCTTAGTGGTCTGCATTTTCTAACATTTAGAAAACAAATATAATGATTTAAGAATTCTTAATCCGACACACCCAACGCCCAACAGTTAAAAACCTTCCACTTCCAACGCTAAAGCTATTACTGGAGCCCAACCCAATGCAGCAAAAGTTTGGAATATTTTCTCCTTAAATGGATTCAAAATCTTACGAAGGATTTACTAACAAGAAACAAACATACTTTCAGTGTACAAGTGCCGCACTACGCGACCGTTACATTAGATATGTATTTTCTATTACCAAGACATATTAATACCGAGTACATACCGCATGCGAGGCTGGTCGCAACCATAGCGGTACCCTGATGTGGTGTTTCTCCCACAAACCTCATTCATTAGAACTGCTGTCGAATAATTATGATAAATCACCGTTCAAAATTGGTTGTTTTTTTAAGTACACTTTGAGCGTGTCACCGTTTTCATTTTCATCATTTAATAAACACATACGTCACAGTTTTATGACAATGTGGCGTTTGTGGTCGGTGGCGATAAGCAATAATGTTTGGGGAGGGTGAGATTTGGAGATCAATGAGGGATCACTCCAATTAAAAGTGACATCTTAACGACAACTCGTTTATAAGTAGGCGTCCCAACCCTCGGAATATTATTGATAACCTCATTAATTAATCACTGGACGTTTACTGCCGTTTGATCCATTCCATCGTGATAAAGACAGACTTTGTGAGATGTAATAACTGGAAATGGAGAAATATGTTTTTTGATATTGGAAGCCAAGTTTTGCATACTAAATTCAAACTCCTCTAAATCACACAATTTAATTAGGTACCTACCCAGTGGCGTGAATTGCTATTCAACGATGGGAAATCTGTAGTTTTTTAAATGACTTATTTGAAGAAGATATTCGATGTTAAATGATTACTCTAAAAAGCGAAAATTCATAATTTTATGAACTTATAGTGAAAGTAGAATGAATGCTGTAAAAATGAGACCCCTAAGGCGTGTGTCCGGTAAAACAATGTTTGACCGCATTAAAAATGTGGATATCCAGAAAGAATCCAAGGCTGATGAAAGCGAAATGAATGGGATCAAGAAAGGGACGCTTATATGGTTCGAGGATGTAGAACGAATGAACTAAGAAAGTAGTATGAAAAAATATATGATGCGAAAGTGAATGAAAGAAGAAGTCGGGTACGCCCGAGGAAGACATAGCACGATCTAGTGAATCAAATACTTGATTCGGGGCATGTGAAGAGTCAGAATAACAGAAGCGTATGTATGAATGTGAATGAAGCAAGGAGTGTGTGCCAAGACAGAGTTGTATGGCGGTCCGTCTTATTTGCATACCCTTTGCTGGGAAACGGCATGATAGTTAGTCACTGTGTTAAAAGATTTTTTTTCTCTATATTTATTTGCCTGTGATATTGACCATAGTTTCTACAAAGTTAATTGTCTCATGTTAATAAACATGTTTAAGCACTCATAGTTCCATAAAAAAATTCTATATTCTACAGCACAGCTGATCCTTTTGGTCGACACATAATAATGCTTGAACATTTTAATATATTCGTTCAAGCTATTGGTTCCGATCAAAACACTCCTATTGTACGTAAAAAATACATTAATTACGACCAGTCAACCTTTTTTCATGCTAAATTAAGCCGTAACACCAGGTGCCTTCACAGGTGCATACAAATGTAAGTGGGTACCTACAGGATGCTCTCGCAATTACATCTAAAACAGTTCTCTTATATAATTTGGCGAAATTACATAAAAAACCTTGGGAATCTCGATCATTGATCGCGCTGCTAAAATGAGACTGACGCTCAACAGGTCAACCACAACAAAATTAAGGGTTTCAATTAAAAGCAAATATTAAACATTTCAAAGAGTAAAAAATACAAGTACAGTTATAAATTATTTTTTTCGTTGAGAGCAATTACTTTGTGGTTTGACATATTTAATGAAATGGAAAAAAAAATACTTTGTAAAAGACCACAGATTTTATTTTCATTTTATGACCGGCCGGTTTCGCTTAGCCTAAGATTCATCAGGGTACACAATTAAACTAAATACAAAGTGTGCGGTTATTATACAATAAGAGAACAGTGAGAAAACACAATAAACTGAATAATAGGATAGAGTGTGCTCTAGTAGACATTTTTATTGATGATTTGTACAGTTTCAGAAAGTATGTCCTGCTATTACTTAAAGGTGTGTAATAACGATTGGGCTGATTATATGGTGTATAATATTTGTCTATCTGTGTGTGTTTTCTTAAATTTGTCTATCTGTTTGTGTTTTCTTTTATTTGTCTATCTGTATGTGTTTTCTTTTATTTGTATTTTTTAACATTGATTGAGTTTTTGTAATTTTTTTATATTTGATGTATCCTAACAAAGATCGTTCACTAACTGGCTTTTTATAACTGGATGTTTCCACGTAAGTAAGAACATTTGTTAAAACGCAGTATGAATAAATAAAATAATAACATTTAAATTATAAAAAAAGGAACAGAGAGAAAGAGGCAAAATGTCATCTGAGAAGGTGATTAAAGAATAATGATAAATTTTGAATAATTATGATAGAGTTTACAGGAAATATACCTAATATTGGACTATTGGACAAATTTCACTGATTATTAAGAATTTCAATGTTGAAAATTAAAATAAAATTGTGGTCTTATGCAAGGTTGCTTTTACATTTCACTACAATTAAGATTTATAAAATAGCAATGACCTTAAATCTGAATGAGTATTTTTTTTTGTACTTATGTTGTATTTTGAAACAGCCTGTTGCTGCGTGAAGGAATCCAGACAATGGTGGAATAATAAATCCAGAGATTTATTCAACTTCCTTGGTGGCCGGACAAGAGCCCTGCCCGGGGATTACTACAAAGAAAAATATTTAATAAATACGTGAATGGGTGTAAGAAGAGGCGAGGGAGAAGTGGAAGGTGGAAGGTGTGTGTGTCCGACCATCCATAAGGATTATCGCGAGATGCTGTTTACAAGATTAAGTACTGGACCCCTGGAGGATTCTACTGTGAAGCGAGCGGTAAAGGCGCTTTTGTAACTCGCCGTAGTTGTGCGTAGGTAGGTATACCTACATAATTTATATCCTACCTATCTTCTTGGTCCAGTAGTCAGATGCTTTGAGATGAAGATCTAGCCAGATTGAAAACTAAACACGTTGTGAAAATTTGACTGGGAACGCTAATTTGGCAGTGAATAAATAATATTATTAAAATATTATGTATGTGCTGTTCTTTCTCTGTTTCTCTTTTTTCTCACCTCGTGTTATGTACTTTTTTGTAATTGGACAATAGTCCGTTAGTTTATAAATATATAAATAAATTTTGTGTATTTCGGGGTTAAGATTAAGATTGCGTAGATTTTTTTTAATATTTATTTAACTTCAGCATTTATATGAAAAGAAAGATTGGCTACTTTTCAGATACCATTACTTTAGTTTCGGCGGTTAAAGCTATATTCAAACTGTGTTCATTCAATTTTTAAACCAAACCCTAAAAAGATCGAATCAGCTGTATAATACAGAAAAAATGCTATCCGAAAACCAGTTTTTACGGCCTGCGTAGTCGATGGGTAAGACGCTCGACTGCGAATTCAAAGGTCGCGGGCTCAAACCTGGCGTGCGCAAATACATTTTATTCAATTAATATGTGTCATAACCTCGCAACACATTTAATTCGTATAAAATGTTAGATAGTACCTTAATTTGCATTGTAGATACTCTAAGTATCGCCCTGGTGAAAGACCACCATTCAGAATCGAAACTTTGCTTGAAATGGTTTTAGCCGTGTTTGGTGACTAGATCTGAATAGCCAGGTACTTCCCAACCTTCTTCTTCCCCATCTCCTTCCCCTCTCCACTACCTTCAACCTTACAACATATTCCAATTGGGAATCCCACAGTCTCACTCGCTCCAGACGGTTGGGAGCAGTTGGGACTCTTGTACGGTATTTACTATAGAGAATCGTAAATATTTAGTTCTACAAATTTAAGGCAAAACCATAAATAAATTCTCGTTTTCGTACTAATATTGCTCAAACCGTTATTTTTCACTTACACATACATTATAAAATAAAGTGTGTACTTGTATTATTAAATTTATTTTGACCGGTCAGTAGCTGAGTGGATAAACGCGTCGGATTCCCACCCGGGCGTCGTGGGTTTAATTTATCTGTTGGCTAAGTCTTCCATCATTATACAAGCAACACCTTCCATTCATTATGATGGTAGTAGAAGTTTTTCAAATACTGTCTGGTTATTCGTAATCCGGGAATATTTGCAACTAATAATAGTTTTTATTTTTAATATATATGTTATGGCAAACGACGATATTAGAATATTTGAAAATGAGTTGGAAGGTCATAAGATGATGACTTACGCTTTTAACGTCCACTTATTTAACCCTTATGTGACTGAAAGGGTACCCGGGTACCCTCTTCGTTTTACAACATAGATTTTTTCAAATGTTCCAGTAAGTCTAACTGGCTGAAACATCCTGACTTCTCCACAATAGTGAAAATGAACAATTGAACATAACCGTTGGATATGTGGAGGGCGGTATGTTAGCGAAAAACGAATAAGCATAATTTACAACTTCTGATGACCAAAAGAGTACCCAGGTACCCTCATAATAATAATAATAATGATATTGCTTGGATGATTTGTATAGCGCCATTTTTGTGAAAAATCACCTCAAGGGCGCTGTGTTTTATATGATTTTTTTAAGCTTGTCAGTATTTATGAATTATATTATCTTATTTTAAATGATAAATATGATGTACTGTTGTATTCATAGTATATCACCTTTATCCTTAATACATTTTTTAATCAACTATTTAATTAAAAACCCCAAGAAAAGATAGTACTGGGTGAAATTCCTATCCACTTCCCCAAGTATTGAACTGAGTCGAAAAATATTACGTCATAAAAGCGGTCCAGCAAATGATATACTGTAAAAGAAACCATCATATCAATTTTAAAAAGGTGTAATTTTCTTCAGTCACATAAGGGTTAGGCAGCCGCGTTCATAATTCAGGTAGGCACTCCTGTTTAAAATAATATTCCCGGACAAAGCCGAAGAATCGGGAGGTAACCCCGGACAATGAGATTGTCATGTCGGCAGAGTGTCCGGTGACACCAGTGTTATCACAGCGGTCCGTCGGCCAAATGAGATTTGGAGAGAAAATAACGAAATAATACAGCCCACACGTCCGACAATGTTGTCAAATAAGATTTCTTCTCGCCAAAGCTTGATTCGAGTTGAAAGGATATTTTGCGAACATTCCGACTCGTATTATTTGTTGCTCACAGAAAGCCGGCTAGATACAGAATACAGAGAATTCACAGATACATCGGATGTGACTCCATTGCTTTTATCTTTACGGAACGAAAGTAAACAGATTTTTTTTTCCAGAGAAATTTTCGGCTTTGTCGTAACAATGATAATCCCGCATACAAAAGACGCGGTCACGAACTTCTACTCCCACAAAGGGATGTTAAAATTGAATGTTATCGTCGACTATTGTCGCCAAATTACCGCAAACATTCACTACCCGTGTATTTTGTTGTTTTTTTATTCGGTGAAAGTCTCTCTACGTATGGTTTTTTTTTTATGGCTAGGATAAAATAAACTATGCAGAAATATTCTTGCACAACGCTTTATTTGCATTCAAGGCAAACTGGTTTCATATAAAACCGTGTTTTCTTCAGGCAGAATAAAAAAAGGACTAAAAAAGCAATCGTGTCGTGTAAAATAATAAGATATTTTTTTAGAGAGCATTCACTATGTGGTTCGACATATTTTAAGAAATGAAATAAAATACTTTTTAAAAGACCACAGATATTATTTTAACTTTTATAACCGACCGGCTTCGCGTAGTCTAAGCATCATCAGGGTACAGAATTAAAATAAACAATTATTTTAAATATATTATTCTACTGTTTTCTCATTGTTCTGTTATTTTATTTTACATTTTTTTCTCCCTCTGTATGTATATATAACCGCACACTTTTTATTTTTTTTGTTTAGTTTAATTTTGTACCCTGATGATGCTTAGACTAAGCGAAACCGGTCGGTTATAAAAATAAGAATAATATCCGTGGTCTTATATAAAGTAATTTTTGATTTCTTTAAAACAATAAAATGTTTTAAATATCTGTTTCCAAAACGCGTCGGCTCTAAGCTCGCTAGTAATATATATTATTATTTTTAAACTGACCTTTCGATATGATTTTTGTACCCACTATTGAGAATGATTTTATCGACTGACAGTAGGAAATCCCTATCACTGCCATATTTCAAAGCCAATAAAAATAAATATTCTCACGTCTTGAGGTCATGCCGAAGTAATATGTACAAAACGATAGACGAATTACATAACTAGTTATCTAAAAATAAACGAAATTGGCATTCACGGTACGAAATATCCCAACAAGAATTGACCATTTCACCAACGGTAGCATTATTCACTCCTACTACTATTCGGAATGAAAAATAGTGGTCCTTAGTTATCTAAATGATTTATATGAAGGTACATAAATCTCATATTTATTGATATGTTAAACACATATTTAGAGCAGCATTCGTATGGAGTAGTGTTGTATAAGTACCCTACTTATGGGTGTTAGCAAAGTTCAGAAATACCCCAATTAGAATTCGCCAGGTTACCAACCAACGGTGGGAGTATTCAACTCTGAATGAAATATAATCGGGTTCAATTTTAGACAGACCTACTTAGAGTGTTCTACGTTACATGTAGGTACGTATATCTCATGTCCAGTGATATGTTGAATATGTAAACATGTATACATTATAAGTAGAAAGTGGCATGCGTGTAGGATAGTTTCGTATCAGTGCAGTGAACCTATAGTTATGGGTGTTAACAAAGTTCGGTGATGACACAGCAAGGGGGTGTTCAGTTTCAGGCGGGAAGCCCTTCAACGGCTGACCCGAACACCGGACTAGGGAAATATGTAACAAGTTACAAGTTACGATTACATAAATGCGTTTAGTCAGTACGAGAATATAATAATATAATAAGCCGACGGGGAGTGTTGGCTCCGCCGCCGGCCAACCAGAAGCGAGTTGACATTTCCAGTTGACTTGTTCGGTTGACTATAAGAATGACGAGGTATTCACTGTCCACTAACCGGCTTATGTATCGCCCGGGTGATGAAAGAACGACCGCGAGAATGGTTCAGTTACGTTGGCAATAATATTTGAGAAATAAACTGTTGTTTTCAACGATACAGCCGAAGTTGACCTTGTGATGGGATAGCGATTTTTTCCCAACTTTAAGGATGGGTCTTTTGACCGCGAAGAATATTATTACGGCTGTGATGGCATAATTGTTTATTATGTGAGTTTTATTGGTAATAATGTTGTTTCCAAGCAATGGCTTAATTTGATCATTTTAAAAGTCAGAACAGAGTCAAAATTATCAATTTGTCGTTAAGTAAACTCGTATTGAAATGTAATCATAATACAATTTGAATTAAAAGTAACTTTGTTTTAACACCACTTTATTGGAAACATACACCAACGGGTTTCGGCTCTTCGGAACCTTCTTTAGTGTTGAATAATTATGTACATATTTATAACACAAGAATATTTATATATACATATTTATAATACAATACAACCGGTTGGTGTATGTACCCAATAAAGTGGTGTTAAACCAAAGTTACTTTTATTTCAAATGTGATTTTGTATTTCCACAAACTGAGTGCTTCATGTCAAAATTTGAAATCATAATACTCACGGTATTGCCCTGGCAGACGCCCACTATAAAGCTAGCACTAGAAGCCTTAACTATGTTTAGTAACCAGTAGTAAAATACCACTGTGTCTAAATCCTGCCTCGTTTTCTTCTGCCTCTAAGATATCTCCGTCTACTTTATAAAGAAGATTGTGGTAATAATGACCAGGTCAGGTAAATTAAGTTAGTTTGCATTTAGCAGATATTTGTAAAAAATAATAACTTTAATGGTCAAGTGATTGGGCAATACTTTTGTTCGGCCGTGAGATGTTAAAACTTTACTTGTTTTATACGCTTATATAATCAAACATCGTGCCTTAATTTGTTGACTATAATGGTATTTTATTATCTGGCGGTGAGGTTTCCTAAAGAGAAATAATTGAGGTGTACACATGTTAGTATTTGCTTGTTGCCTCTCTTTGCTATTAGGTATCTGGCAAAACATTGCGCAGATGCACTGGATACTTTTATCACGCAAATTAAGATAAGTTATGAAAAACAAATGTCAAATATTTTAATACGGAGACACGAGAAGATAACTATACCTTGTCATATATTATTTGAATTTACAATTCAGTTCCTTAATAAAGCGGGGTGATTTTTAACAAAAACGACGCTTAACACATTATTAATTTATTATTCTGAATAACCACCACTTGTCAATGTTATAAATTTGTTTAGTAATTATTATAAATCATTTTGAAGATCCCTGATTCATTTCCACTTGATGACCCTTATATAATAGTTAAGTGGCAAAAAAATGGTGATGACTCATCTAAGTTCATACAACTTAGGTAAGTAGGTGTAATTTCTTCGAAAAGATTCTAGATCATTTTTGTGCAATGTTCACATTTGGTTTTGGGTGTTATTACCAAAATAAAAGCAATGATAATAATAAATAATATTTGGACGATTTGTATAGCGCCGTTTTTGTGAAAAATCACTTGAAGGGCGCTGAATGTTAAATCATCACTAAAATGGACACCTGTTGACATCTCGGGTCTTACTTTGAGTAAAATGGAGCATACTAACGAAAATATATAAATGTGTACACTACAATTAAAATAGACATAACCATATTAAGAATGTATCGAGTTTATTCAGAGTATAATACAGCCCATTGTGTTTTACCACTCGGTAATCCTGCTACAAACAATACGTTTTTGAGCCACCTAAAAAGCTGTTCGATAATCCGAGCAAAACCTAAAACGAAGTTGTAACACACACGGAAACCCTAAACATTATACGGAATCTGTAAATGGTTATGTTACACGGGCATTGTAAAAGTGTGACGAAGTGGGACGGCGTAGTACACGTGTTGAGACGTGGGAAACTCTGCGACGCCCGAATGTTGACTCTGCTCAGTCATCTTCGATTTCCAACATGGCGAACTGGAAACCCGTGCCATTTTTCTCGCACATTTATTATATCGTCACCGGAAAGGCAAAAGACCCGAAGCGCACTTTTTAGAAGTTTACACCAGAGCACTTCAAAGTTTTTTAGTTTTACAATAAAATTCATACGCCTTCAGTACCTGGTTGGATTTTGAAAAACGAAGATGACTCAGGTAACTAATACCTTAAGCGACAAAAAGCTACACAAGTCCCAAACTTGTGTCGCTTGAGTCAACCCTCTTCCAAGTGGTAAATATATTTGAGAAGGCTGAAGGGCCACAAAAGCCTTCAGAATTAAACGAGAGTCAGAGCATTCGACGCAGAAAAAAAGCTGATCAAAACTGCATTTTTAACTCATTATTGACCAAAGTATCACTTGAACCATTTTGCCTTTCCAGCGGCGATATAGACATTATATTAATATATTAATTTACATTTGTGTCAGTATATGTCAATATATTAATTTATATTTGTGTCAGGCACCTCACTGCCATGCCATATGTCAACACGCGTCACTTCTGTGCGAGGATGGAAACGAGGGAAGTTGGTTGTGATATTTTACAAGCCATGGGTTGAAATCTTTTGTATGAAGAATTTTTTTTAGTCGTAAAAGCTTAAAAATACTCCCTATTTGTGAAGCCTCAATTGTAAAATTATTGTTTAAAAGCATCAAATTGTTTTTGCAATAATTTAAAATTATTGTGAAAATGGTTTGATTTTTCAAATTCGCAAAAATTTTAGTAATACAATTGTATTTGAATGTTATAATTACGAGTAGTGGTTGGTTTTGGTAGAAAAAATATTTTTATTAAAATATCAAGTGTGCTATAAATTCATTTTAATAAAATAATATAATGTACTCGCAACACGTAAAAGTGCACAAAGGCATGAAAACCGTATTTATTTTGATTTAAGCTTCCAAAAAGTTACCACCCGAAGAAGCCATAAACTTGTTCACCATTAATTCATATCTGTAGGATGTATAAACTAGGAATGCGTTATCGCTTCTGCATATTATTTTTTTTGAATATCCCTCTTTTCACATAACACTCGTCGAAATCAAGGGTAAAAATTAATTAAAAACATAATCACCCTGAATTTTCTTTCACTTACTGCCAGGTACGATATAACTCAAAATGTTATCAGTTGGCATTTTAACTATTTATGTGGATTAAAGCCTTCTGGAGACTTTTACATTTATTACCTGATAAAAAGTTTTCGTATGTAAAAAAATGATCGAGTACTAAAAATACTACTCCATACTAAAAAAATACTCGAGGTCATTTTGTACCCTCGCTGTTTTTTTTATTTATTTTTGAAGTTAAAGAGTATATTTAATTTGCAAAAAAGCTATGTTCTAAGCAGTCTTTTATTTTAAAATATTACAAATAGTGGTTGTTATTATTATTTACTATACTCAATGTTCTTCGTGAGTACGTGCGAGTTTCTTTAAATTTGGAACTGTGGATAAAATTTATCAAAAATATTTTTTTTTTCAAATCCAGACAGGCGATTAAGTAGGTACCTACCCATAATACAATACAACTGAGTGACATTTAATCGTCAGATCTTTAATTTTTCATCGTTTTATCAGATCACATTGCAAGCCAAGTTAAGAAAGAGTATTTTATTTTGATTTTCAATTGTGATTGCTCTGAAGATGTTGAACATTTAATGAAACTATTTGATATCTTTAAAAAATATATATATGATTAAGTGAATGAAAGAAAGTTATTTCGCAATTTACAATAATACGAATAATCACAAATAAAATAATCTAGGCAATTTAAAGAATGTAATATATGGTTTCTTTAGTTTTTTTAACAACCTGAACTTTGCCCGTTTGTAAATCAAAATGAAATAAAGTATGCTACTTCAACGGATATGAATGGGTCAGGCGGCAAAAATGTGTACAATACAAAAGTTGAACTTCATTCAAACCTGAACTGACTATGGAGATAGCTTGACTGGTTACCACCTACCACCGGTTCATATCGCGTCTGATGTAGTAACATGTTCTACCTTCAGCTGTGAATTTTTTACCACACTGTAGGGTTGATACAGAAAAGTGCTAAAAGTCCTCCAATACATAAATCTTATTATTCTCTCGAAAGTGAAAATTTTTGGGGGTTTTCATGGTATCATAAAACTGTAACTGAAATTTCAACGTTTCGAAGTTTAGCCTTTCCACCGTCGGAATTTTTATCGGTCTTTGACCCCTCGTGGTGAAAAATAGTGTGTGTATAAATGCAAGTATTTTGCACAGCCCAAAATATACCGAAATACTTATAACTGCACTCTAACTGTACCCGTTAACACCGTGCACAAACTGCATCGGTGCCATGAATATTACAGTAACTTTGAAAATAGGAATAAAATCATTGAATTAAGCCTCATACCCAAAATGGCAGTTTCGTAGCATAGGCATTTTCGAACGTTATACCTAAAATTCCAGAATGCATTTCACTAAGAATTTAATAGATTATTGCTATAAAATTGCATTCACTGGAAACCTCAGACATTTTCTTAACTACCTGTATAGAATCAGCAAATAAATTATTTTAAGTTTTTTTTTGTACTAGAAAGTCAAAAAGTACGTATTTTCATGTTTAGTATTCTAGTTTACTACTTTAGTTACTGCTAGTAAATTAGGTTGGTATTACAAAATTAATAACTGGGCACATTTAAATACTTTTCAAGAATCAAGTAAAAATAGCAATAACTGTATTTTCTTGCTGATAAAAATTGAGATTTATTCAGTTGGATGCGCTGATTTTTGTTTTGAGTGGCAACCCTATTCCCGGCTGTACAGAGATATGCACACCTGCCCAGGGATGCCAACCGCACGCCGTGGGTGGGAAGGGAATACTCGATAACGCGAAAGTTTGAAGTCTGGAAAATTTGTTAGACGGAAAGGCGGTTTGGGAACGAACCGGGAGGAAGTGTTACACGCGCGGTACAAATGTTTGGAGATGGAAATTTCGCACACGGGGAGTTGCCGGTTGCCTCAATCGGGAAACTTCGCTGCAGCACTGCCAATCCGTTTAGCATGGGATTGATTTATCTCCCTTGTCTTACAACTTACAGCGATAGGTTGGTGTGATCTCCAAAGGCTTGAACACTATTATTATTATCGCCGACGCGTTTGTAGGAAGGTTTTTCGCTCGATGGTTAACTTGGTTTGGAAATAGGTACTTTCCGCGCAATTGTGGTATAACTGCTTTGTGCTTTGCTTTCATGTTTTAGTATGATATTGAAAGATGAGAATTTTTTTCATTTTTGGTAAGTAATTTTTGTAATATTTTAATTGAAACATCATGTAACTCACTCAAACTAATTAATTATTAACACCTACCTCAGAATAGGTTTTAATGACTTAGTGAGGTAGGTAATGTAAATAAATAATGTAAGAAACAAAAAGTTAACAAATTAAAATAAATTTGTTTTTTTAAATAGAATTTTTAAAAATAACGAGAGTGGAACGCCTTACTTCTCCGTATTGGCATATACTTCTTGTTTTATCAATCACATCATACCATACTGTTCTCATGATATAGCACGATCAAGTGAATCAAATACTTGAATCAGTCCTGTGAAGAGTCAGAATAATAGAAGAGTATGCATGAGACGGTGTATGAATATGAATAAAGCAAGGAGTGTGTGCCAAGACAGAGTTGTATGGTGATCCGTCCTCTCTGCTTACCCCGGCGGGGAAACGGCGTGTTGGTTACTTCAGTTAGTTAGTCATACTCTTATTTTATATTCAGGTACCAACTCTTGACATAACCTAACTTAAGCGTCTATTTCACTGGATTGTGCCATGCTTCCTGAGGCGCTTCCGATTTATCCTTCTATCGACTGCTTTCTTCGTTGATCCTATTCTGATTCAGGTACGTATTTATGTAAGTAAGATAGTAAATAAGTAAGTATAGAGGTAAAGAACTTACTGCGTTAGTGTAGAAAGGCGCTTGGTCTCCGGCCAGCGCCGGGAAGTACGCCGCCATGCCCGCGGCCGCCGCGGCGTCCGAGTAGGGCGCGGAGTACATGGAGAGCGGCACGCCGGCGCTGGCCAGGCGCTGGTAGCTGAGCAGCTCGTACTGGCACGAGCACACGGTCTGCCCGGTGACGGGGTCTTGGAAGATGGGCCGCCCCGTATCGCAGCAGCAGCGCGGCGGCGGCGGCGGCGGCGAGGGCCGGCCCGGCGCCGGGACGCTGCCGGCGCTGGGCGGCGCAGCCGGCGGTGAGGCGGACGCCGGAGACACGGCGGCGCTCTGCAAAATCCGGAGATTAATTTGCCTTAAAACGCGCTGTCAGCTCTCCTGATCGGGGACATGGGGATCAGGAACAGATACTCTCGGAGGTTTACATGGTGTGTTCAGTGATACTGGTTTTCTATCAACTAATTAAAGCTTAAAAAAACTACCGTATTGGTCCTACAGACGAGCGATTTTAATCCGTATTTTCCAAAAAGAACATGTCAGAACATTGGACCATCCAACCTTTGTTCCTTTGGTGTCATTTTTCTGATCCCTCTCGATATGTTTAATTTAGCTAGGACGGAAAAATCAGTCTGTAGGCCACGTGTTCCGTTGAATCTGTCTATCTGATATACGCGTCGTTTATGTGAAAGGCGAAAAGGTTGCAACAGAGCCGTCAACTATACTCGTCTAATCGAAAAGTTTTCATTTAGCGAGACAAAACCAAATATTTGTCCATTGAAAAATAATATTTGAATGCTGATTGACATATTAACTTAATACTTAAAAACTTGACACTGCAAACATCACGAAAACATCTGTTACTTATGATTCCACAATAGGATGATGGTATTCGGGAGAAAGGGTGGGCGGAGAGAGACGCGCGGAGCTCTCATCTTAACCAGAATGATAGCAATCCCACGAGGCAGGTAGTGAAAGGGTGCGCCACAAGTCAGTGTTCACTGCCTGCCTTGTAGTTCAAACATTGTGAACGATTGGTTCATTTTAAAAATAGCGCAAAAGGTGAATCGCAATCGGTAGGCAGGTACCTCCCAGTATAATTAGCAAAGACATGGGCTATGTTAGGTAAGTACACGAGCAAGGTATTTTGCAATAATATTTAAAAGCAGAAAGCATGATACTAGATAATTTACAAAAAAAAAATTGATACATAAAAAAAATATATACATAAAAAAAATCAATAAAATTAAATTATAATATGGTGATAAAAAACCTAATAATTAAATGGGAATTATAATAATAACTAATTAAATATATATAAACATTGCATTGGAAGTATACTTGTGTTTGAGTATAATATTTGATGTCGAAGGTAGGTAAGTAGTTTACTCTATATAAAGGGAAACTGGTTTATAAAACACGAGTAGACCGCATTTATCCAACCCCCTTCAATCATTGAGATCTCTCTTTGTGCGGTAGGTACAAAATATTAAATACATACGTATTTTGATAATATCTATTAGTTCAAAGAGGCGCACATAATACCCTCTAACCCTACAATATGTATGTGTGTGCGTGTGGGTTCTATAAAATGCACGCCTCAGTTGAATTTACATTGAAATATACAACGTGAAAGGAGGCGTGTTCAAATATAATATTAAAATGACATTTAAAACACATTAAGGATATGTATTAATCTGTACTGAGTGGCCGGGTATAGACAAAGAGAGAGTCAGCGTATTAACGCGTTGGTACATTTCAGTAGCGTGCAGTCCATAAAGGCTAAAAATATGTACCTAGCCCCAAAAAAACGTGCAAAAAATAAACTAAAAGATAAAGAAAAAGTATGAAAAATTTCTGATCAATGCTTTTTTTCATGATTCTATGTAAATATTTTTTCAGAATCGTTCTACAATAATATTTTTTTTACTTTGAAAAATTTATTCTTTTTAGTTCCAGCTTTCCTTGTGGTCATATATTTGATTTCCTTTAACTGTTTTTTGTTGTGGGATACATACAGCAAGTCATGCATCCGCATACTATTTGGACGAAAGGCGGTGAAATAGTCACCTTATTGCTAGTAATTTTGGCACTTCATTTTTAGAATGTTCATTTTTAAATTATAGACTCAACATTATTCCTCCATTATTTTTTTTATTAATTTTTAAAAATCTTTGTTTTTTGTTTAGAAACATACCCTAAGTTAAATGCTAACATAGCGAAAATAATTTTAAAAAGCATCAATAATTCCTTAATTGGATAAATATCACTATCTCGTGTTAACGTTAATGCGAATTTTACGTCGTTTTATCAATTGATTTTGCTTGCTGAGTTTTTCCTATGTATTATATAATACCGCTTAGAGTTTCATTCGCGTATATACCTATTGTCATATAAATATTTTGACGTAAGTCGTTCGATATTCAAATTATAAAAGAATTTACACAAAGCCTACGTTGGTCATAGAGCGATGCACGCCACTGGTAGATTTACCTTTCAGCCTAGGCACGAGTATCTTCCCGATCGCAGGGAAACCGTAATATGTGTTTTTTGGTAGCAGCCTCAGTAACTTCCACGCATTGAAATCAAACGGCGAACAAAGACCGCTAACGACAGAGTACTAAATACATCTCAAACAGTGGACACGACAAAACATTACAAAGTGACTTAAGTGAACCGATCTTTTCAATTCTTGAATGCTCATGATTCCATTTAAGGCGGCTTATCTCCGTTTCGGAGGTAATTTCACTTCAATGCTTACCGACGCAGGGCAATTCAAAGCTAATTATCATTTCATTAAGATTTTACGATTATGGATTTCTTCATTTCCAGCGCGAGTAGGTACCTATTTCTTCTACCCAATGATGGCGGGTACCTTACCAGGTGAGGCGGAGTTACCTCGCCGGCCGCGGCGACTCTGCCGCGGCCGGCAACGTCTTTGAAATTGACGTTATGATTGAATGCACAGAGCACACAGCAAGCAATACACCACATTTATCAATTAAGGCATTATCGCCTTCCACCCATTTGAAATAAAACATAATTTATTAATAGCGTTTCTTGCACGATCATAGCGCTTGAACAACACTTCTACATAATGCTGTGATACTCATCACACGTCGCCTTAGCTATGTAATTAAAATGAAAATTTACAACCCTTATTAAAATGTATTGTCATATACAGCTTTCAGGCTGCTCTTTTTAAGGTATAAATTATTCAATGTTGTATTAAGTCCGAGAAACCTGAGTTTTTTTATGGCCGCATATTTTTAAATGTCACCCACAATCGCAATAAAAACTTTATGTCCAGAAGATCAGTCTTAAATGTAGCACTAAATCCTAATTAACTTTTATTTTGTAGTGTTTTAATGTCAACGTACAAAGATGTTCTAAAAAAAGATGATTCGAGTGGATTAAAAATGGTATTATATAAAAGCTGATTAAAAATCGATTGAATTAGGAAACCGCCAGTCACCACAACAGTAACATGTTAATATTTGTATTTTTTAAGGAACCTTAATGAAAGCCTCTATTTTAATAAAACTTATGTTCGATAGAAAATAATTATAGAATTTCACACTTTTGTTTTACACTAATTTATTTAATATTTTCGTAGAAAACAATCACTTTGTTTGTGGTTTGATATATTTAATTCAAACTTAAATATAACTTTGAATATTATTATTAAGTAATAATTTGACATTTTGCCTCTTTCATTTCATATTATATGTCTCTTTCTCTCTATTCCTTTGCTATAGTTTAAATGTTATTATTTTGTTTTCTTAATGTTTTCTTATTTTGTTTTATATTGTGTTCTCCCTCTGTATATATGAGTATATATAACCGCACACTGTGTATTTTAAGCGAAACCGGTCGGTCATAAAAATTAAAATAAAATCTGTGGTCTTGTACAAAGTTATCATTACATTTTCATTAATTCCTTTAATTTTTGTATTTCAAGGCAGCAAAACAACACCACAAGATTACATTTTCCTTTTGAATAGTTTCCCAGAGAGGTTATTAAACAGGATGGGCCTTATTCAAAACCTTATGAAAACAGAACTAATGTATTATTTGCATTGGAATTAATAATACTGTCCAGGTGGTTTTGGCGAAGTAAGAAAGGCTCGGCAAGGATGATCTCGTTGAAACTTGTATGCGGCACAAAGGGACAGATAAAAATACCCATTGTTGTTCGCCCGGAGAACGGCAGTAAAAAATATTAATATAATCCATTTTGTCAACAAATCTGTCGCGGTTATTATTTCCATCTCCGGTGAGCGAAATATTGTCCCAGAGCATTAAATGCCCGAAATAAACTATTTTATTCGCACAGCTGCGCACTGGGACATTGTTCCGGCCTGGGCGCGCAGGACCGCGCGTTGGTGCAAGCCTCCGAGCGCAGGGAATGTGCAGTGAATGTGCAGCGTGTGTGCGCACGTTTTATTTAACATCTCAAGTGCCATTGACGGATTACTTTAATATTATTACGATGACAATATGATCCACGTAATGTTTAATGCAGAATTTTTCAAGTTTGTAATGCACGGGATTGAATATACCATTCTCAGGAGTATTATAATATGGGATTGTGTACCTGAAGGACAATAATCGCACTTACAATTACTTGATTTGGTTTTATTATGAATAATGTGTTTTGATGATAAAGTCTTTAGAAATGCTGAGGAAGAATATGTTAAAGTATTTGGGTAAGTTTCTCCTTACTTATGTATGAAGTAGCTAGGTAGGTATATCCCTAATAATTATTACAAGCGTTCAAACATCTCACAGTCGATTTCAAGCAAAATGTTATTTACACCCGTACCTACATTATTGCAGTTGCGCAATTAGAGATGATCCAAATAACGAACTCTAAGGATTGTGTCTATTGATGTATACGTATCTTCGATAATGATGTCCTTGCGAAATGTCACTGAGAAACGGACTTTTGTCTTGTTTACTTGTTTTTAATGAAAAGAGGGTAGAAATTGTATACCTTGTTCAAATATGAACACCCAAAAAGTTTTACAATGCTATATTTATTAAATAAAAGGTGTGTTTTTTTTTTCAATTTCATTGTAATTTTTTTTTCCTAAGTTAAATAACAAGACAGCGCCCTCGAAGTGATTTTTCACAAAAACGGCGCTATACAAATTATCTTAAATGTTTCTGTCTGCAAAATCTGATTTCATAAAATCCTTAAGAATTGTTTCGTTCGATGAAAATGAACCACACTTGCAACTTTTGTCCCGACAACTTATACTCCTCGATATTCTCATTCAGCCATTTTCTCACACTAAGACACTGTTGTGTTATTCTGACCGTCCCAGAATCTTTCTGCCGTAAATATTGCAAAAGAAGATAATATTTAAAATATATTAACGTATAAAATAAAGCAGTCAGAAGAGTGCGAGCAGTCAGTCCCCACTAATGCGCCGTTAAAAATGAAAGCTTTCTACAAAACTTTGGCCGATATTATTTATTGCCTAAATTGTGGCGTCGATAATAAAAGAACAACATTTCGGTGAGTTGGCAAATCGGGTTGTTTACTTTGTTGATACACATAAAACTTTATATAGGGCTCACAATACGGCGGGTCCGCCGAACAATGCCAACGGGGGCCTGAATGGGTTTTGTTTATATGTACGCTGCTGATACCGGCAATAAATCATTTTTGGTTGTCATTGTTGGAAAATTACTTATTTCAAACTTGGCTGTAACGCTCGAACTTGGGAACTCCGTCAAAAACTTCAACCATCCAAGTGGGTATTCAAGTTACCATGTTGATTTTGGCAGATGCAAAAACGCCGCCGTACTTTTTATCATCAAACTTTAACACGCTTCAATTCGATGAATAAATAATTATTTTGCATATTTTTAGACCTAAGATTTAGAACACAGGCCATTTCACTTAGCGAGAATTCCTCCGAAAAGTGAGGCATACCTATTCTTAACCTCGAGCTTTTGAACTTTAAATAAATACAAATATAAATAACGAACCCACTATATAGTAGCAACCGAGTACGTATTCATTTCAAATGTTTGTGTTCGTTAGGAGTAACTGTTTTATAAAGCAGTTGGTACTTGCTGTCGCTATCGCGTTTTTACTGTGTTAAATTGTACAGGAACAGTGATTTTCATTCAAACTTTTTTCAACCATGATTTTATTTTATTGGTTAATATTTTAGATTTTAAAAGTATTATGCGACAACTTTCGTGGAAGAGTAGTAAGATCTTTGGCTCGGACCCCAGTGGAATGCACTCTCAGTATCGCCCTAGAAAGAGACCTTTATAAAGCATCAAAATTATAATCATTTAGATAGGTTCTTCCTATCATTATTTTTCTCCTTCACCTTCCTTTGCCTCACTTTCTTCAGGCTCTTACGGTTACCCAAATTAAGAATGCCCCATTGCCATTAGCTCAGAGTAGTTGGGACTCTTGTGCGGCATCAAAGAAACCTACATTAATAAAAGTTCACAACAAAAACAAGGTACTTTAAATAATTAATTACGCGGTCATATTTAAAGCCGGTTATTATCTAATTTGACGAATTATCGGCCCGTTTTTAGCCTTGCCAATTTTATGCTCGGGAGATAAAACCAAAATTTACTTCTCAGAACGGGTTTCTAAAACTCTCACATGATGGCGACCTCTGTCGACTTTTCCTCGAGGAGATGATAAAACCGTATTATCAGTTTTGTGAGAACAGATATTTTACCGATGGTGATATGACGACGTATTTCATTAATTTTTTTCGATTACGTTTTGTAAGAATAAGATGGCTATCGGCTGATATGATGTTACATTTTTCGACTTCAACACTCTTTGACACCCGTGTTTCTATATGCCGACCGATAAAGTAATATTTTAAAACCAGATTACGATAAAGTCGTTCTTTGATCTATGTTTTGTTATCTGCGACATACTCGACTGGAATACAAATGTTCTAATACAGCCCTACTCACAATGCCGACAGCAATAATGCCCACTGAAGTCAGATAAAACGCTGTGATTTCGTGTCACATGTTATGACTTCACTGTACTCACTATTAGTAGGAACCGAAATCGTTATCTAAAAAGAAGCATAATTTGGTTTTATCTGTTCATGCATTATGTAATTTTGCACACATCTCAGGGCTTCTCAACGTTCTGCAATGATACAAATAAACATATAGTCACAGAACTTATGTATGTGTTGTATATTATTCATGTCTAATATATTTAGTATACTTATCATGAATCTACTTTTGAAGATTTCTCAGTGCCTCTCAACGTTCTGCAAATATCCTAATTAAATCTAGTGACAGAGAATGCAATGGGGTATTTTCACAAATGAGGAATTCTGTTAAAATATTGAAGGTTCATTGTTCTGATTTTAATTGTCTCATTTAAAATGTAAGATGTCAATATTTTAATTTTCATTAAAGAAATTAATTTAAAAACGCCTCAAAATAGCTAATTACTACACGGTTTGAATTTGACTACGACGTAGGTACCTCTACTAGTTGCTACGTCACAAACGCCTTCCGCAAGAACACAAATGAACACGTCGTTTAGGCGGAAAATCAAAATAAGCATAATTTGTAATAATGTATTCGTAAAATACAAACACCACTACTTTCGTAATAATTTATTTTTATAGTGAAAAAATCGTAATGTTAATTTGGTATGTATCTACGAATGTGTAGTAAAATATGCATATTCTTTATAAAACATTGCTTACTTCATGAGTCTTTCAAGGTTCTGCGAAATTCTTATAAAACCACTAGCAACAGACAGATTAACGGTTAGTTTTCCGTGTTTGTAATAAAATGAATTCAAGTAATAAAATATCTCATGGGAACTAAAATCACTCAACGTTGAGTGGAAGACTAACTACTCGTATCTCAGAAAGCAATAATTAATATTACTTATCTACTCAAGAATTTATGTCGATTCGTGTGTGGTCAATATATTTTTAATCAAATTATATGATGTAGGTAAGTACCTGACTACTGAGGTAGGTACATTTCCACACACGGAGAATAATAATAAAATAAATTTAAAAAAAAAAAAACAGATATGGTTCTTTGACGAATTTTAACAACACTCACGAGAATGCGTGAATGATCATTTGAACTAAGTATTGATATGCTAAAACAAATAATTAATTTAAAACACGGGGAGCCGAGCTAAGTGGCATTTGACAATGTTGTAAATAACGGAAACTTTATGGCTAAATTAAATAGCGATAAAAATCCGAAGATTTTATTACCTTCAGTCTACATTAGTAAAATCACATTGTAATGCGTTGGGTAACCGACGTGCTAACTTTCTTCTAGCTCTTTTACTGGCGGCTGCGGAAAAGAGAAAGAGACATTCTATCCCCTTCGCGGCGCATCGGTATCATGGTAGAAATATTTGTAAAATTTATACTAGAGTTTCCGTTCGCGTTGATTCAGCTTAAGTGTTCCTCGAGGCAAAGCAATCGTCGCGCCGTCATAAAGTAGAAAGAGTGTTTGTAATGGGAGGTTATCGCCAGCCACCATCTCCAGTGTGGAAGTATCCAAAGCTCAGAGTCAGAGCCCCGCCATCTAAAGACATTCGCATTTTTGGTTCGAATTTGTCCCGATGATAATGAGTCGTTAAGGCACGGTTCGGACAAGGTGTAACATTTCCTAAAATAATATACGACATGTCTGTTGGCAATTCGTTCCAGTGTTGAAAGTACGCTCACTATCTGACGTTTTAGCTGTGTTTAGTTGACTAGGCGTATGTCTATAAAAATAAACACGTTGGACAAAATGCAGTTATAATATCATGTGTCATTTGTATGTTTATAATCGAGGAACGTTTTACTAACGAGGTTTGGCCATATATAGAGATACCTGCGTGATTACTAAAGTCGAACAAGCTGGTCGTGACTGACCTCAAATTGAGGTTTACGGAATATTCTGTCTGCGCCATTCATGCATCTTCATTTGACAGGTAGATACTATTATACTATGCATATGCAGAAGGGAAAAATCTCAGTATATTTGAAAATCTGATTTATTTCATTTATGACAAATGAAACTAAAATAAGTATCAAAATTATATTTTTTCAATTTCATCAGCATCGTAAAGGAAAACATCCAGTAATGACTTGAAGGATGAAGAATTTGTTCACAAAACCGTTTGCCATTGTAATTTAGTATTTCGGAGAAGAAATGTGTTAGGTACCACAATACTGTTTTTCAGTATATCCGCTTACAGAATTTAAAAAAAGTCTTTATATGGCAGGCAGGTACATGAAAACATAAGTACACCCCAATTATAATCGTTTTCAATGTGATTTTCAGATGTGTAGAAATTTTTAAATTTTATTTTCGAAGGCGACCGGCTTCTCCGCTTGCAGCGTGCTTCGCTGGCAAACAAACAATTAAATGAATGGCGTATCGCCTAGATTCGTGTTCTGTTTAGTTTTCTGTATTTGACGGTATTAATTAAGGAGATGAATCGTCTAACAGGCGGTCGGAATTCAGCAAAAAACACGCAATTTTCACACTACTTCGTGGAGCCACAACACATTGCTCTGGGAACCAATAAAAAGGAGGAATAGACAAAGGCATTAATCATTATCAGATAAGCCTGTTCTCATGCAAGTTGTTAATATTTAAAAAAATCAACAAGATTCTTCGAGTTTTGCTACTTAGACGCGAATTCACAGTTCTCAGTAAGTTAGTTTGTATTTGATGCCAATTAATGTTTATGTTTATGACACGTACGTAGCTCGTGTATTCCGACTGAGTACTTGCTAAAGTAGACACCTGTAATTAAAGCACGAACCGCTATTATCTGTTCAGTGTTTTCTACACATTGAGGTTTACTGGCTCTAATAAATTACTAAAAATGATAACGGCTTAATTAACGACGATTCAATCAGAAAGTTGCCCTGGGAAATTATAAGTCAAGTTCTCAGTATCACTTACTGTTGAATGTGATGTCAATTCATGTTTTTGATTACACTTAATTACATAGCCGAATAATAAATGCATAAAATTAGATTACTTTGACGTATTGTAAGACATTTTTTTAGTTTTAACAAGTAAGTGTTACATTCGATTGAAAATCCTAAATACTGATTTATTTGACAGCAGAGCTGTTAACAGCGGGCTCATGTAAATATTCACTTATAAATGTTTTCTTAAAAATATGATTATTATATTTCATACATATGTCTTCAAACTTAGCCGCCTGCCTTCGATTTATCTAGCTAAGTAGGCAGAGAGCTAGTACATACGTAAGTATCCGCACATGCCGGTATATATAATAGATACCTATGTGTTCGCGGAAGATAGCGATTATCATTGTTAAAACACACGGTGCTTTTTAATGGCTAATAGGTTAATGTCACTGAGTGGTTTCAGATGTGTAATGTTGATAAGGCGGTCGAGCCTACACATGTAGGTATTCTTCTGTTTGCCGAACATCATATACATCGGTTGCACGTATGTGCATATTCTATTGAACTAAAATCGCAGAGTTGAACTTACTGTAAAAACACAATTATTTAAGAAATATATTAATTACATTGAAAAAAATACGAATCGAGGCAAAACATATTTTGATGCTACCCAGACTTTAGACCCTTTAACAGCATGCATGGTCGAGTGGTAAGACGCTCGAACACGAATCCATAGGTGGAAGAGTGAAACCCGGAATAATTTTATGAATATGTGTCATAACACATTTAATTCATATAATGTAATATTTATTACATTTGTGGCACGTTCCTGAGTGTTAGATACTCTTAGTATCGCCCTGATGAAGGACCACCATTCAGATATAAAACGTTGCTTGAAATGAATTTAGCAATGTTTGGTGACCAGATCTGAATAGCCAGATACTTCCTAACCTTTCTCTTCCCTATCTTCCTCATCTCCTTCCACTCCTCACTACATTCAGCCTCACAACATACCCCGATTGGGGATACCATGGTCTCACTGGCTCTAGACGGTTAGGAGCATACATATATATGATTTCGGAATCTATCATTTTCTGGAAGGGCGCGTTCACTAATTCCGCTACGTCGCAGTATGATGAGGTTTTTATCAAATACATTGTTTCGGGAAATCATTAATACTTTTTCAACTTTTTCTGTGAGAGGCATCAATGTACCTTTATTTTTTTAACAAAAATAATGTAATAGTAATAATAAGCAATCGAACCCTAACTAAATTGCAAACTCGGATGGTGTCACGGAAAAAAATGACTTTTGTAATGTTCGAAAAAAACTTATGATATTAATTTATGAAACAGGATAATATTTTTAAAACAATCTGAATAAGAAAAAAAAAAAACAAATTAAAAAGATTAATATGCGACCAAGAAAATATGCTTTCACCTTAGTCAACACAAAAAGCATTCATCATCTAAAAATGTAGTTACTGCGTCTCAGCTAGTAGCTTGCTTTGTAGAGTACTACCACTTAGAGCTCCGTTGATACGTCTCTTTCTGTTACATGCGTTGTTGATGAGAAAGCGGGAGAAGTTACAACGGATCTTTGGTGATCATGCTTGATTTTTTGCTCGATTTGTTTCTGACTATACGCTACATCAGCATCACACAGATGTCGATGTAAACCTGTAAATATATATATATATACGAGCATATATCGACGTGACTCTTAGTGAAACAAATTGTAAGTTGAAAATTAAATACATGGGTAGCTAATAATTATTGATTATTTTATCTGTATATACATGTGTCTTAAAATTAATTACTTTACTTGCTTTCAATAAGCACTGATGTGACGTGTAAAACCTGAATGCAAAAATACAACCTGTATTGCAATGTTGTTTGTTGATTATTTCTGACCATAGTGACTTGCGATTTGTAAAATGTATATTTAGAAAAATATAACTAACAAATATAGGTGCACAGCACTGAAAGCAATTGATTTATAATTTGAAAGTCCTTTCGTATGCCCGTTCTTTTCCACTTGGAAAATGACAGATTAGAAAAACTTGCATGATGCTTTTTTTACATCGTCATCATCGCTGATAAAATAAACAAGTGGCGGTGGAAAGAGGCGTATGTGTGGTGAGACCATACACGAGTGTACTATAAATGAACAAATTTAAAAAAGAATGCAAGGTCGATGCATTAATTCATTATGTTTAAATATAAGGACGCTTTGACGATTTCGGACGTGTAGAGCGGATGGCCCAAGAAAATACTACTCGTATATAATAGTCAATGGAAGGTTTTGTGACATGACACCCCCTCTGCGTAGACAGATTTTAGTTAAAGGCAATTTATTTTCGCCTAGCGCTTCTATCATTTGCTGTTGGTGAAAAATGAGGGGCTTTGGTTACGACAGAGATAACACGTTTTTAGATATTCAAATAAGTTGTAGTCTTGAAGATAATCAGCGATTACGAACTTATAGATTCTTATAAGCTGTGGTTACGATGATGCAACGCAATCACTTGTGACTAAAATGCAAACGCATCATTTAAAAAAAAAAAAAAATATTTAGTAGAGGCTATTCAGAAAAAAATAGCTTCGTACTTATTTTCCTTTTCTTAATCAAGGTACCCATATAAGTGGGTCAGTTTTCGTGATAAGGAATTTATTATAATAACATATAGTTATATTGCGGCATTGACGTGAAGGTGGGAAGCAATATAAACATTGGGTGGACCGTGGTAGATGGCAGAGTAAAGGTGCTAGATACACCTTTGCCCAAAACAGACATCTATCTTCTCGCCTTCCTTTTTTGCTATTGTAACGTTATCGAGACTAATAAATACTTATTTTTCTACTCTGGAAAACTTACTTAATAAGTTTCTCACCTTACCTTGTGACAAGTACAGTAATAACTCGATCAAGAGAACTTTAATAAAGGAAACCCACATAGGTAAAATTATTTTTTTTCAAACTTTCATTTTGATTTTCCGTGCTCTTTTATATTTATTGTTTGGTTTCAGTTTTATTTATTTTATATTAGTACATCAAAGTTCACAAAGTGTCTAATTATAATTGATATTATTTTTGACTTATTTACAATAACTTATATCCTCCTTGATATTACTAACGAATTTTATATGGTTCTTGCAGACTATTTTAAATTTATTTATTGGCATAATTTTGATGGTTTCCGGCAGCGCATTATAACATTTCATCCCTTTATAAAGTAAGCTGTTTTGGCTTTATTCTTTTTTGGTAGTGTGATTTCTTCGCATGTCTTTGTATTATGTTTGTGAATATCCACGTTGTAGATAATTTTGAACGTGTAGAACGATAATTCTTGTATTTATCGAGAAAGTGCGAATTAAGAAAAACGTATTGAGAAAATGGTCATGAAAGGAAAATATTGTAATAGTCGTGTTCAACTAATAATATTAAGTTGGGAAGTTCAAGAAGTCAGGGAGAATACATCTACCCTTCCTATGTTTCACTTAATATGATAAGGAAGCTTCCGATAACGTACTGTTCTGTGCAACCTTTCTACTCCGTCATTCGAGGTGTTACTATCTACGCACATGTACACTCCTACTTGAACAACGAAAGAGCCGCACTCCTATGTGTATTCACGTCATTCTTTTTTAAAAGTAAACATGAATATACATACTCGTATATATAAATATCGTGTAGTTCTGTACGATAACGTATCGTTTTCATTTGATCCCGCCGCCAAATCAATGATCGCTCAGTCACGGCACTGATTCCACAGTGACACAAATCGATTATTATTATTATTTATTGATTATTGATTTCAAAATAGATTTTTTATCTTTTTTTTTTCAAAATGTAAAAAAAGTTAGTGACGATAAAATCTCAAGAACGAAAAAAATGAGAAATTTATTGAATTATTTAACGGAAATTAAAACGAAAAAAATTGCACCAATCTAAAACATTTTTCTGAAAATCACTCCCTACATTTTTCAATATGGTTCTCAGAATGTCGTAATATAGAACCTAGCACAGCACGATTACATTACATTTCTTCTTTTTTTTAAAGAAAGACAAACATTTCCGGGTAACGAACAACCTGATAATATTTTTAAAACTCCTACTACCATCATAATAAGCGGAGAATGTTGCTGGTGCAATGATGGAGGACTTAGCCAGCAGATGACTCGAACCCACGACGCCCGGGTGGGAATCCGACGCGTCTGTCCACTCAGCTACAGACCGGTCTGGGTAAAATGAACAAATCATCAAGTTGGCTACCGAAAGAGAACAGTCACAACACTTATAAATGATTGTATCAATTATTATTGGCGTTACAATTGGTATGATAGCCGGGGTATCGATATATTACATGTGTTTGCTATTTGCCAAGGCTACGATCTACGATGGCTATTGATGAAGAGATACTAAATCAAGAAAATTAATTACTCATCGACATCTTGAAATCGTTTACACTGTCAATTCACGTATCGTACTCGCTTTAAAACATGTAGGTGGCAATTGTTTTTTTTTCAATGTTTTGCTATCTTATAGATTTTTTTTTTCGGAATTTAAAATATTTGTTTATTATTAGGCATTATATTTCCCACTGGTTTATAGATATAAAAAATCTTATTATATCAGCAACAAAACATTTTATTCTGTTCTGCGATGAAAAAAGAGAAATTAAAAAAAAAATTAAAACTCAAACACGAGAATTTACTGCATGCTACCAGTAGTTAAGTAGGTGTAGGTACTTAATTTTATGAAAATTAGAGGTTTGAGTATTGTTTCACTTTATTGTTCGGACATGTTTTCGACATTCGAGAATAAGTTAAAATTGAAAATTTACGCCACAATTGTACTATCTATCGTAAGCTAGATCAGTTTTTTAATTAGCTTTAATAACAGGAGTAATGAGCGCGTTAGCTGTCGATGGAGAGGCGTATAAATTATGGAAAAGCAAACCGTATTTCCATGTCCGAGCGATGTGGGGCCAGATAGGAGAGTGGGGCGGTGTGTTGTGAAGTTTGGTTTATTACAGCTGGCTGTTTCCACGTGGAAGTGCCGGGCCCCTATCTTTCGAGACATGAAAACCGACACGGAAACACAGAAGTATGTCGCAAAAATAGGCGATCTAAAAAATATTAAAAATAAACCTTTATTTTTGTTTAATTTTCAGTACTACTATTTTTTTGTCATTATATATATGTAGCCAGTAGAGTAATGTCGCTAAAATACATTATAAAGGTAGGTAAATTATTAGGTTGGTAGGAATTTCAAAAGGTTATTTGAAAAAAAATACTAATTTTAATTATCATCGATTTCAAAGTTGAAAAGTTCACATTAGTACGTACGTACTCTCAAAGGAAATAATTTAGAAAAAATATCCGTTTTATTCACTATTTTTTTTTAAAGAACACAAAACGTTTACTAGTTTCTTTGCATGATAAAATAATACTCGAAAATACCTGAAAAAAATGATATCAAGAAGGATGGTTTTTAGAAAATTGTATTCCGGGAAAATTGCTAAAATCAGACAAAAAAGTCAAGTCACGTCAATCGTTGCCATATGACTAACAAGGCTCCTCCACGCTTTTTACTGTTTTTTTCCGCATTCATTCCTATCAGCGCAATTATGTTTAGATATCAGTACACCTTCAAAACATAAAAGACTTCTTACAGAATAAATGTTTTTTAATTTTTTTACATCAGCTTTGTAACTTTTTACGGTACCCGTTTGGATGGCGATCGTCTCCCAGGCCCCGATGTAGATTCGGAATTTATCACGTTGATTTGACGACTAGGTTCTAACTGCTTCTACTTGATAGTACTTTGTATTTTAGTGTGTGACAAAAACGAAAACCGGTGACTTTTTATTTTCTTACATCAACGACCCGAGCCTTTCTAATACCAATAAATCATTAACTGGTTCTTAGATAAGACGTTGTATAAATAATTATAATTGATTTTAAACTAGCGGTCAGTTAGGCTGATACTTTACGGACATGTGTAAAGTATTCTCAGATTTTACAACGTTTGTGTTTGTTTACCAACTTGACTAGTTAGGTAGCGTCTGGTTATATGCAGGTAGATAAAAAGCTTTTGTTTGATAAAAACATTTTTTATTCACATTTTGTCATAGATTACCAGGTTCCACATTAATTTTTGGGTACAATCCAATAGGTTAACATTAAGTTAAAGTGTAAAACTATGCAGGAGATAACTAAATTCAATTCTAGTCGGAGTATTGAATTAATTTTGTCAAAAATACAGGTTTCAGTGTACCTATATATATAGATATTAACAAATAAAAGAAACACATTAAAAATGGATAGGCATTTCTAGGATACATTGAAGTAGAAACATTATAATGCTGTCAGGAATCAAGAAGGTAGGTACGGTCCGAGTCTCGAAAAGCAGTGGATTTCTACCAAAGGGCGGGAGGAGCGTTTTGACACTCACTGGAAGTGTTGACTGACCGGTTTCAGGCCGGCCGTTAATTTTATCAGGGCATATTATCGTGTTTGTAAAAGGAAAATAAGTAATATTTTAGCCTAATCGCCTCAATCTACCGCTTCTCGTGGATAGAAACATTCGTTAACAGTTATTTATAATTATAATGAATTACGAAAAATTAATTAAAATTCTATAGTTATCTACCTAGTATTAAACTCGTATTTGAATCGCCCCAATATATTTTCTGATGTCATAAAATTTTACATCAAAATGGTTATAAATTTGAAATGAATATATTCAAACCACTTTTTATAATCAATCAAAGTTGTGAATTTCGAGAATATTTTTGTATTTTCTTGATTATAGTAATATTATAATTTAACAGCTTGACGACTACAATCCGGGACATTGTTTCTGCACGCGAAATTAATCGGTTATACAACGTTCATTTTTAATTGACTTTGTATCAAGAGACTACCAATACGGGATATATAATTTGAAGAAGCCTTCTTTCAAACCTACAACTATGAACCATTGATTAGATTACTCTAAAAAAATGGGCCATGACGAGTGTTTGCTTTTAATAAGAGCAAACAGTTTTTAAAATACCATTCCAGACCTACGTGAAATACTAAAATTACAATATATCATACATACCTTGGCGTTTAGCTTCCGTTCGGACTTTATCGGCCAACTATTCTCCATACCGGTTAGTTGAAATCCCCCCACCCGCCCCCCGCGCCACTTCTGTAATCCCAGCGTGCGTTGTCACCGTTATATTAGAGACTATTTACACGGCAGCGCGGTAGCGGCCGCTGATTCACTAATCCCGACACGGCCGGCTAAGTCACTCAAATCATTCATACACTCGTTCGTTGTGAATCTTCATAACCGTCTCAGAGCGGGTCCTTAGGTCTTCAAAGGTGTATTGGAAACTCAACTCCAATATATGTCAAACTACTCCCATTCTTGAATAATACAAATTGCCAATACGTATTATTATTCAACGTTATAAGGCCAGGTGGTTTAATCCTAAAACCGTTGCTTAGCCGAATTTAAATTCGGCCAAAACTTCACATTTTGAACTCCGTTCTAAAATTCAGAGGTATTTGGAACGTTATACTAAATATATATATTTATTAATATTGAAACTTCTTATGAAAGCAAGGAGTGAATCTGGGTCTTGAAGAGACACATACTGTGGGAGGATGAAAACACAGGGGCTGGCAAATAATTCCACAGCCGAGCTGTTAAACACAAGAACGAGTCGTAGAAACGACCCATTACCATGTGACCATTTCACGGCTGTGCACCGGTGCCGAAGGGATTAATGATGCAAGTTCCTTGGATCATCTTCCATTTAAATATCGGTAGAACAAGGATAACATTCCCATCTGACGTCTGTGCTCCAAAGACTGCAATCCGATTGTCAATATAGAGGAATCTATCAAACGGCCGCCCGTACATGTATAGACTTCAAAATAATAGTTTTAAATGCTACTCGTAGAACTAAGTTAATAAGACGAAGTCTAGGTTTATTATAAAATTCGCTTATCCCCGACTTTAGGGTGAAAGTGTGCGGACTTTATAACTCACACAACAAAACCAATACATAGAAAGCCATATAATTATTATTTAAATAAATTCAAATGAGTTTCAAGTTCAAATCTTTGTTTTCAAATAGGTGTGACACGGCGATAATTTTTCTTCGTATCTTGTATCCATTCCACTGAATAATTAATTAGCAATAATATTTTTGTGTCCTTATCGTCGGCTTCAATTATAACAACTGATGGGTAAGTACTAGGTGTACCATTGAGTTGCATGTTTACAATTTTATTGTGAAATTATGCACCTACCACTCAAATTTACGTTTTTTTTTCATTGCACACCTATCAATACAAACAAAATATTTTTTATGTCCTGAACAAATCCGAATCTGAAGAAATATTTTTCTTTGAATATTGAATGCTCCATTAAGATTTTTATGGTGAATCTTGACTTTTAATCGAGCATTTTTTGTAGTTTGTACAAATTGTTTTTTTTTTCGAATTGTATTTTTTAGAATGTGTATATAATCAGTCAATTATTTGGATGCATACAAAGTTAGAATTAACAAACATATTTTTGATTGTTTATAAATATCTGCTATAAAATTTGTGTTCGGAAAAATCGCTAAATTGGAAGAACGTCATCTACTTTGACGTTGAAGTCTGTAGACAGTTTTCAAAGCTATAAGCGTTGTTCAGGTGTTCAGCTGATAACCATTATGTGTCCAAGTCATGTTCTTCCGCTTCCTATTGAGAGAGTGTTTTATTAATGACTACTTTTTCTATCAACAATTACACAAACACTACTTTACCCGTCTAGTTACAATGCGTGTGATTCTACTCGATCACGCACAGCGCACGCGCCTTTCCGCTCTCCATAATGAAAAGGTACCTACGGACACTAATACAAGGTACCTACTCACCGCCAATACGCGCGTTCTACGTACCGAGGAAGGATCGCCTCGGGCGTCCACTTTCTGGTTTTGCTAACAATTTTTAAATTGAGCATTTGTTATTTTTTTTAAAACACATGGAATTACATAAATACAAGTTCTGTTAACAACTGTTTGTTTATCGGGTTGTGGCTTTAGGCAACTTTTAACGATGGAGAGATTATACGAAATGGCACTGTTAACCAATCGAAAATAATGACAAACATATTTACAGGTATATTTATAAGCATCAAAGGAAGAAGATGTCCAGGATACCCCAAGAAGAGATCATTTCATTTGTTTTTCTTCATTTTTTTAAAAGAAAGACAAACATTCCCGGGTTACGAATAACTTGACGATATTTTAAAAACTCCTACTGCCATCATAATAAGCGAAAAATGTTGCTTGTGCAATGATGGAGGACTTAGCTATCAGAGGAATTGAACTCACGCCCGGATGGTAATCCGACGCGCTCGTCTACTCAGCTACTGGCCGGTCATCAGGTGGTTTGGATGTACATGCCGAATGGACGGAGAAATAATTACCAGGAGAATATATGACGTAGAAGTGATTGGAGAAAAAACTCATTGATATCCCAGGAAGATGGACACGATTTAGTGGATAAAATACTTGGGCTAGAATAATAGTGGAGTACCTATGTGTTAATATGAATGAAGCGAGGAATTGCGTGGGATTCCATCTCGTATGCCTACCCCCGTGAGTAAATGGGGTAATTGATGAATGATGATGTTAGGTTAGGTTAATATAGATGATTGAAAAGCATGCAAGAGGAGAGAATTTGAAACAGTAGAAATCTGAAATGAAAATAACGGTGCGGTATAAACGCAGAATCTAGTTAACTTGAGGCACGAAAATTGGTAAATGTATTTAAAGCTTTAGAAAATCCAAGTCCGTGACTGGCGGAAAAAATAGCGAAACGACACGAAGAGGTGAACACGAAAGGACATAGGCGCTGGGCGGGTAGGTGTGAATCTTGTGGGACTGTTATGAAAGCGTTCGTCCTTTTCGCCTGCCGCTGCCGTGTATGTGTGCGTGCCGGCCGCGGTCGTGCGCCCGTGGAGCCCGTGGAGCCCGCGACGACAAGGTTCATTGTTCTTGTCGGACAAGTGAACGTCGAACGGAAATGATAATTGCTAATACACGTGAGGAGGTGAAACACCTTCGACGGATTCGGGCGCAATAAAAAGTCGGAAGTCATCCGACGTTACTTTTCAATCTGCATTCAAAAGCGCCAATCGCACGATAAAAGCCTCTTCAGCAAACTGGCGGGTACCACTATCGGTAAACGTGCAATAGTTGTCCTTATTTAGGGATTGTGATAATTCAATATTTGAGTCTGTAAACTGGCCAGGTATCTCCGAACACGTAGGTACTTATAAAAAATGTATGGTAATTTAATATTAAATTAAACAAAAATATTGTCATTGTGATATTTTCTGCACCCTTCAAAGGCTTTAGCAAAAAAAAAAATTTTAAACCTTCTAATTTTTGCTGAATCTCACAGCCTTTTATTTATCTATTCAAAGAGAGAGGAAATTTAGTATTTGGTCTGAATGAAAATGATATTGTAGTGATTTGATGCTTATAATATTAATAATATTTGGATAATTTGTATAGCGCCGTTTTTGTGAAAAATCACCTCAAGGGCGCATTATGATGCCCACAAGCTTTCTACTTTACTGAACACTGGTCGATTTGCTAGTCTATCTATTGCAATTACGCCATATCAGCCTCGTTATATTATAATGGAAAAAAAGTTATATTTTGAAGGAAACAATTTTTTTAAATTTTCATAGGTGTGTGGTAAAATCTGGCTTATATTCTTGCTTCTAAAGTTCGATTATTTTGCAACAAAATAATAATTTGAGGCTGAAGCGCCATTTGGGGAAGTTTACACCAGAGCACTTTAAAGTATTACAATAAAATTCATAAGTCTTCAGTACCTGGTTGGATTTTGAAAATAAAAGTTAACTGAATGCTCTCACTGAGTTACATGTAGCGAGAAAAAGCTTAAAAATACCCAAACTTGTGTCGCTTGAATCAAGCCTTCTTCCAAATGGTAAATGGTTGGAAGGTTGGATGACTGAAGAGCCACAAATATTCAGAATCAAACGAGAGTCGGAGCATTCGATGTAGTCAAAACTGCATATTTAACTCATTTTTGACCGAAGTGTCGCTTAAGCCCTTTTGCCTTTCCAGCGACGGTATATTTCTACAGCTAGTTGATATTTCGTCATTTCAACCAGATTAATATAATAATTTTGATCGGTTTATATTGTAATTATTTTAGACGAAATCTGAAAACAATTATCTACCTACATTACATTAGTACTATTCTTGAAATGTGGTTGATTTGACAGTTTCTTAAATGCGTCAACACCGCGGTTTTACATCGAAATACATTTATGCTCACAAAATGATCTTTCAAGGATTGTATTTTAAGGAAAATACCTATCTACCCTACACATATTAGAGTTTTGGTTGATTTTTCAGCCTCCAAAGTGCGATCACCCCGCGGTATTTCCTCAAATTAATAATTAAATTCGGCATGAGCGTCGCGACAAGCGGGACGAGCAGAGGTGGTCAGGTGGTGTTAACGCGAGCACCGCTGCCTCGGCGGACAGACCTGATGATAAAATCGTAATTAGTGAAAAATCCGATCGCCGGCGTGTCGCCCGCTGACGCTGCGTGTCGCGAGGTTACCTTGTCGCCGACACGACTGCCCAACGCGATTGCGCTGTGCCGCGCGGTGCGCTCTCGCCCCGGTCTAGCCCGCCGTCTGCCTGGACCACCGAAGGATCGCCGTTAATTTTTATCATAACCGCCTAAGCATTGTTTAGTTTTGTTATTTTTGCGTTGTCCACCGTTACAACCGAGTAAAATAATAAGCAGAACTTGGCGTATGCAGCGTAAAGTCGTACGCCAAAACTTTTTACTCATCATTGCACGAAACACTAACCACACAAACTGTTTCATATTATATCGTACGTAATACCTGGCCACTACCTACTATCTTTAATGTGTTATTGAATGAAGTGGTGTATTTAATGCATATTTTATTTCCCGGATTCTCCCGTGACTTGGATTAAAGTATATATTTTAATTGAAATTAGAATTAACTTAGCATTATTGTTTTTTTTTTATATTTAAATAATATCAATAATCAACAGCACGAAAATACTAAACAGAAAAAGTCAGGAAATAAAAAGACATCGGTCACAACCGAGACAATATAATATCAATAATTTTCAGTGCAAAGTATGAGATCGAATAAAAATGACGGTTTTTGATAAGGTCCCAATGGCTGAATTAATTGAAGCGTTACTTCTCAGTGTCTCGGTTTTTACCATTTTCTTTTTATTTCATATTTTAGTATTGTTGATTATTGATAATTTGTTAATATTTACATATTTTAACTTCAAATTCTAACAAATTTGACATAAAACGCGAAAAAATAAATGAAGGTATATTTCAGCTCTATTTCTTAACAAATCAATTTATTTTTTAAATATTTTGATTAAAATGACATATCGTGCAGAACAAATTAATTTCGTTGATCTGCAGGTTACAGACTGCAAGAGGTTTGCAATTTTCACTGCCCGGATCTCACCGCTTAAAAAATGTTCGCTGCTTTAGACAAACTGATTTCCGCTTCCAAGTAAAGATGGCTGAATTACATTGGCACGTAATGCTAATACGCCTGTAAAGTTTCGTTTAAAAATATGTACTACATCTGACTTTTTTGCTTTGGGTGAGCTTGGATCAAAGGACATTTAATCTTTATGTGGGCAGCAAAAAAATATTTTTGAATTTCGAATCATACATTTTACTGTTTTACTAGGTTTAACATAAGTTTTGCGATTGCAGCATGATGTCATATCTTACGTTTGCTTTGGTCATCTTAGACGTCTTTATGGTAGGGACACATCAACTACAGTACGCAATACTACATTAATCATCCTTGGCTCTGCTCATATAATGCGCTGATTTTTATCAATATTATCAGCGACATGTTTCAAGGCTAATTATTGCAGAATTCTCGACACTTAAATAGAATAAAGCTCGGATATGCATCGCAAGCAAATTATGGTTATGAAGATTGAAGAAAATTGAAAAAAATCAACTTGTCAGTTGTTTGCTCCCTAACTTTGATGATTTTTCAAAATTAAGATTGTTTTCTTGATATTCTTTAAGAAGAAGACGGGAATATCAAATAAGTATTGCTGAGATATATAATTTTTTAATATAAAATTGATGAAAAAATGCATTTTTTTTATTATATACGAGTACTCAATATATTAGGTTTTTTCATAATATGACGATCATCAACATTTAATTTCACTAGGTGACATGTCTTCTTTCTTTTTGACTTGCTCTAATAACTCTATATTCTATAAAAAATAATCCACCAAATAATTAGAAAAAAAATGCAGCGGATTATGAACAATTTGTTTTTTGTTGTTGTGGTGTATGGTTGAAACAAAATGTTAAATCAAGCTATCAAACTGTTTTCCTGAGAAATTTTATTTTGGCACACAGTTTGAACTTTAACAAAGATGCAACACGATTTTGAAACGAACTAATGTTTTCGGAATATCGCTTGAATCAGTATCTACGGTAATAATTTTTATTGTCCAGTGGTGTGTAGTGATTCACCTTACCATACCGATAGACATGAATTAAGAATATATTTTTGCAGCTCGACCTGTGAATAAAGCACGTGAGCGTTTATTTAAATGTTGTTTATAGTTTTAGTAACACGAGAGTCGGAATACCGCAATATCCCTAGACAAAATTAGAAAGACATTAGGAACTCGGAGAAAAATCACCAATCGTGTCGCAACTTTGAGATATTATGTGCGTCAAAACAAGAAGGAAGTAAATACAAACATAAATTGATAAACTGTTTATTTTAGTTTCGTAATACGTATAAATTGTTTATTGTTCTAACTAGGTGTATATGTCTTGTTTTCCTGTTAAATATACGTTTCTTTTTAATGCTAATGGGGGAATCAGTTATTGACGTCATTCAGTAAAAATTTTGGAAGACGTCAGTTAACATAAAATAATATGGAATATTATTAACAACTTTTCATCGCCGAATAAACTTTAATTAAGAACATTTTTTTTAATCCTGTGCAATTTTAAAATTAACAAAATTTTGATACCTTTTAAATTGAAAAAAAAACCTTGGTTTTACGTTTAACACATTTATCTACGTACGTTAATAAGATATTTAATAAATAAATAGTTTTTAAACGATTTATCTGAAACAATAAAGTGCAAAAGCATTGTTTGCTGAGATATTGTCGTAATTCAGCTCGCATCTAGTTTCATTGTGGAGAGTACCTACCTAAATATAATTTATTGATTCCGGCATTTAAACATAAACTCACACCTTTTCGTTCAAATTGCGTACCTACCTATATCAAGCGCTTATTATCCAATTACTCGTGTTT
>JAGWCC010001314.1:0-34086 GCA_022651775.1 Drusus annulatus
TTTTACATAAACTTCATTAAACAATATTTTCTGTGGACTTCATTATAAATGTAATTGCAATTTTCAGACTTATTTTCCCATTTAATATAATTCATTTAAAATATCAATGACTTCAAATGCGTTAAGTACACAATAAACAACACGCAGAGACTACATTGAATTCATTTGGACTAAAATTTGTTATGGAAGATTTGTCAAATGTAAATGTTATTATAAATTTTATTGCAATTTTCAGACTTATTTTCCCATCTAATATAATTCATTTAAAATATCAATAACTTCAAATGCGTTACGTACACAATAAAAAACACGCAGAGACTACATTGAATTCATTTGGACTAAAATTTGTTATGTTATTATAAATTTTATTGCAATTTTCAGACTTATTTTCCCATCTAGTATAATTCATTTAAAATATCAATAACTTCGAATGAGTTATGTACACAATAAACGACATCCAAAGACTACATTGAATTCATTTGGACTAGAATTTGTTATGAAATTGGCCACCATGTCCATATTATAATTAAAGAGAATATAATAAGCTGTGGACATGTTTGTCCTAGCAGCACTATGCGGCGACTCTATTATGTAAATTTTATTTTTTTTAAATGTTATGAGCTAAGAAATACGAGAGGCTCAGAAACACAAATGACGATAAATATTGCACCAAGTTAATGTAACCTGAAATCACCCTAGGAATTTTTATAATCACAAATTTCACATGTAGTTGTAAGAAATGGAAAATGTATTACGTGTGACTTAAGTAATAATAAAATAAAATTAAGTAGCTATAATCTGAATGAAAAAAAAAACTAATAAAAAAAGAAAAAAAACTTTTTTTGTGAGTAGTACAGGAGTATGTTCCGAGGCGTACATCTCTATCCCTAACTGTGCAAAGGGGAAGGGAAGGAGGTTTAGGACGATATCACCTGGAATAGAAGAACCCAATTAGATTCAGCCAAGAAAGATGATGAATAAACTGTAGATTAATTATTTTAAGTTTATTCTAGATTTTTTAAATTTTGTTATTAAAAGTCAATTAGACAATTTACATTTGGGAATTTTTCTGATATTAAAAGGAAAATATATTTTTTTTTATTGCACTTCATTATAAAAACATACAATTAAATTAATAATAATATTGTTATTGGGTGATTTAATAAAACAAATTTGTAACTTTATTAAAATGGAATTCCACCACGAATTAACAGTTTCAAAATTAGAAATAATTGTTATTGGGACCCGGGAGGCCGCCTTTCCTTTGAAAAGTACAAAAATTCCATCAATTTCACTATAAAATTGATCGGAATATTTTATTACAAGTCACGTCCAAGTCTTTTACAACCGTTTGTCCGTTTGATAGATTCCCATATCAAAATGGACAGAATGCCGTCTAAAGCACAGGTTGGAGTCGGTGGGTGAATGATTCAGGTGGGAATGCTGTATTCTACCAGTATTTCGATGAAAGGTGCTCCAAAGAACTAGCACCATTGATCCCTTTGACACTGGTACACAGCAGGGAGACACGCTTAACGTGGGCCCATTTGCTCAACAACTCGGCCTCTGTTTTTCCTCGCTCCTACAATACGGTTATCTTCAAGACCTAAATTCACTACTTCCTTTCCTTATAAAGACCCTCCATACAGCTTCCTATCCCCAAATATAGCGCATGTATAATTTAGACACTGGACTCATACACAAATATTGTCAAAAATATTATCAGAGGAATTTAGCAAATTATTATGTGTATGCATATGTGTGTGTGTTTACCTGCATGAGTCTTGAGCAACCCACTGGCGAGCCTAGTCATCCAGCATCTTAAGCAAATCCTCCCTTGTCACCTTCTTGACTGATGCTCTTTCAAACAATTCTATATACCTCATTGTTAAATCGATCCTTATGATATCTGTTGAATAAATGTCAGGTATTAAATTTCACAACATCAAATAACTTATTTTAAGGTGTTATAAAGACCAATCATTACAAAAGGTCTTCAATTTTTAGCTGTAAAGTTTTGCATAGCAACTATAGTTGTTTCCAGTGCACTACAAAACTACTTCGCAAAAATGGTTTTATTAGTGATTAATTTGATCAAAAAAGCACGTAAATAATTCATTCCGCACAAGAAAGTTTAATTATTTTGAATATAATCATATTCAACATATTTCGAACGAGTTTTCACAAAAAATGTGTTGGTGAAATAAAAAAGTTAACTTTAAAATGACAATTCGATAAGAATTAAATTTAACCTTTTATTATGTCGTATTTCGTTGGAACGCCCCCGTTATGCAGCATCATCATTTTTATATAGGGGCCCCAATGAACATTATTCATAATCTTATTATTTTGGTCCATTATGTATCTTATCAGATATTTTGTATTCTGGCTTTCGAAAAGTTTTCAGCGCGTCCTCTCAAGTGTCATCTTACGGCCAATAATGGTACCATTTAATGGCGCTAAAAGAAAACATAAAATGTCTATTAAAAAAAAATCTAAATACAATCAATAATAATAACGGTTTATTTATATACGTATCAACACTATTAAATGAAATTTATCCAATAATTTATCAATATTTTGATTTTTGGCAAAATACATTTTAAAAAAGGTAATAAAGGTCTGTCTGCACAATTTCTTTTGAGGCAGCTTGTGTTTAGATCTGCTGTCAAAAAAATATACCAGTCCATGAAATTTGTAAAGTAAGATTATATAAATACCAACTATTGTTATTTTCGTATATAAATCTATGTTCAGTGTTTGTATTTAAAAAAAAAACCTTCAGCCAATTTATTTTAGTTATTTTTTTAGCTTTTTTAAGGTCATTGGGTAATATTTTATAGAAAGAATTGAAAATAAAACAAAAAACATTATTTATTTGATAATCTGTCTTCGCAAAGTCATAGGTAATCTGTTAAATAAATTTTTTTAAATATATATACACCCAAAAAGCCTTATTTTAAATTATTATTCGAATCATCAATTTTTTTTTAATCCACCATACCCGAGCCAAAATCAACGGATTAAATACGTAGCTAATAGTATGTAAATTATATAATACATTACCTAATTATAGCTTTAATCTTAATTTTATTATAAATCACTAAACCTCCATATATTATCGAAAAACAGTATTTCAAAACTTAGTTTCTGATATATCTTTGTTCCTATAAATTTTTTTTTCTACATATTTCTCCCTATTTATGTGATTAAACCTAAATGGAAGAAGAAATCGAGGACGCCCGAGAAAGACATGGCACGATCAAGTAAATCAAATACATACTTGAATCGGGTCATGTGAAGAGTCAGAATAACAGAAAAGTATGTATGAAACGATATATGAATGTGAATGAAGCAAGGAGTGTGTGCCAAGACAGAGTTTTTTTTAAATTTTTTTATTTATTTATTAATGAAGAAAAAATACAGATACAGACAGTAAATTAATAACAAGTATATAAATACATACACTGGAGAATTAGCCTGTATCACAAACATTTCTTACTGATTTACATATTGTAGCTGATAAATGCATCTCTACCGAATATTTGTTTACAAATTTAAAGGGAAATAAAAGTAAATCGATTAATTAAGGGTTACAGAGAGAGAAGAAAAATTAAGAAAAAATAAAGAAAATGCAGTGTCTAAGAAAGAATAAGTGAAAGAATAAGAAAGTTATATGGCAGTCCGTCCTCTCTGCCTACCCCTGCGGAGAAACGGCGTGATAGTTAGTTAGTTAGTTAAGCCTGCAAACATTAATCTTCTGTAAACTTTATATTTGTGTTTTTACTAAACAATACTTAAGATGAGAGAAATATTAACTTGCATTCATATAATATTTTGTAATTAAGTGGCGAGGGAAAGAAGACGAGGAAGAGGAGGGCTGGAAGTTTCGTGATTTTTGGATTTAGTAACTTAACACGACTAGAGTCACTACTAACAATATTTCGATGCTGAATGGTGGTCTCTTACTCTTTCCAGGGCAATACTGAAAGTATTTACCACTTTCGGGCCAGGTGTAAATATGTAAAGTTTTATTTTTTTTGCTTTAATTTCGTTCACGATAATGTATAACTATAGTTTGGCGGAAGAAAATTCTCAAAAATGTAAACTATTCCGAATGTTAACTTAGGTTGGGGTGTTTCAAACTTTTGTCGTATTAGATATTGCCACAATTCATCGATTAACGCCATTTTTTAAAGATTCGATTTTTCCCGCATAATAGCATGAACCATAAGCTAGCCAGCTGATTACAATGACAGAAAAACTTTGAAGCGGACATAGAATCGGCGTTTAATTAATGTATTGATGTCAAATTTGGCAAAAATTTGAAACAATCCGCACTTCACTTTTGAAAAAGCAAAATTTCTTACACGGATTAAATAACTTTTTATTTGTTTACATCTGGTTTCGAATCAATGACCTCTAGTTTCAAACTGAAGAGCTTATAGCTCTACCAAGGAGGTCGTCACACATACCATATAACCGATCTGCACACAAACTATTACTATAAAAGTTATCTGTTTTTCGTGTATTAAAATTTTGTATTTTATTTTTAATTTACGTTTAATTTTAAACACACAAAACATCTGTGTGAACAGACCTTGAGGATGGCGAAGGTAAGAAAACAATATTATTGCTTTTTTCCATAGAAAGCGAAAATTGTCTATGAATTTTACCGTGACATTTGGGACGAGCTGTTTGATTGCTGTAAATTGAAATATTCGATTAGTTTTAATGCCAATTAGTGCGAGTATTAGTTTAATTTCTATACCGCTACCTACAAACAAGTCAATGGTAAGTAATTTCACTGCTAACGGTCCATAAATCATCGAATCCACAGTCGTAGTTCATTTTTTTAGACTCGAGACGTATTGGCCAACCGACGAAATGAATTCGTTTCAATAATACATAAACAACAAACACAGTTTCATTGCTCATGCATTTCTGTTGGAGATTTCGTGCTATGCTGTATGAAATGCGAACATCGAAGTACAGAACCAATACAATGGACATGTCCTGTATTATCTACATGGTGATTCATCTACAACAGCTGATCGAGTTCGATTAACTTTACTTTTGTGCTATGAAGTTGTTGTTTTTCGGTTGACATTTTCCTTTGACTAAATTTTCTCGCTAACGTTTCATCCTTGTGATGAGTTACTTAAACAATTATTCATAATGCATTGTGTACGCCCGTTCCCTTTGTGTTCCTTTTCTTAACGTCTGTCATCTCATCAAGCATTATTACTACATGTCAAGTTTCTAATGTAGCTTCTTAGTAGATAAATAATATTATTACAATGATACATTTTTAATTTTACTAGCCCATTTTTGATAGAAGCCCTCGAGTTAAAGGCAATGCATTTTTAATATTGCCACAGTCTCATTCATGACATTAATATCGTCAGCGCTCTTCGTTTGAGGTTTCCTCTCCTATTTTTGACCCGCAATCCCCAGCTGAAGAGGCTCTACTGGTCATTATTCTTTCTCGCTACGTGGCTAGCATTATGGTCTCTCAAGTTTATGCCAACAATCCTTCTCCGTGTATCTGTGTGCAACTCTTCATCACATCTTCTGTGAATACTCCAGTTTGCATTCTGTATGCGGGGATGCATTGGTTGAAGACGCAGTTCTTCAGTGCCAGAGGGTTTCTTATGTCTATCACAATTTTTAATCAAATTTTTGAAGAATGCAACAGCGGTCGGTTTTAGATTGAATATTTCTTCATACCCATAAATATTATCAAATAATAGTTGTACAACTTTGCTTCCGCAATTTTTTCCAAAATTCGACGATTTATTGTAAAAAAATGGTTATACATTTATGATTCAAAGTATTGCCCATCGCTGGCCACTACTTTCTCCCATCTTTTGGGCAGTGTACGAATCCCGCGTTGAAAAAACTTGTCATCTTTTGAAACGATCCACGAATCGATCCAATTTTTTACTTCTTCATAAGACCGGAAGTGCTGGTCAGCCAGGTCGTGTGCCATTGATCGAAACAAGTGATAGTCAGAGGGAGCAACGTCTAGAGAATACGGCGGGTGGGGTAGGACTTCCCATTTCAAGGTTTCCAAGTATGTCTTGACCACTTTCGCAATATGGGGTCGAGCATTGTCATGCTACAAAATCATTTTACGTGTCTTTCGTTGTATTGCGGCTATTTGTCTTTCAATGCTCGGCTCAAACCCTTTAATTGTATTCGATAACGATCGCCTGTGATTGTTTCAGTCGGTTTTAACAGCTCAATACACTACGCTGAGCTGGTCCCACCAAATACTTGCTTGTTGAGTCACTCCCAATGATCGTGCCAATTCCCCTTGACTTTGACACGAGTCGTGATCAAGTAATGCCTCCAATTCCAAACGTTGGTCTTCTGCTATCTCCCTCCAATTTCTTATGCCTAAGGCTGTAGTGTTCGTCTCAATACCATTTAACCACCTATGTTTAGGTCTCCTAACACTCCCAGCTTTTTTATAAAAAGCCACTTTGGTGGTCGGAAAATTTCCATACCTGGAACGACCTATTAGAGCCATCTCAGCTTTATGAATATTGTTGTTGACGGCTCTTCAAATAATTGGTAAAGGTTCAGGTTGTACATTCTTCCACCAGACACCATCTTCTTAGTATGGTTTCAAAGATTCTTCTCTCATATTCACTTCTCATATTCTATACTCTCGCTACTTTTTGAGGGCCCACCACTCCAAGTCTCGTTTTTAAATATAGATGGAGATCGTAGTAGCATCTGTGAGCCAGGGTGTTTCTTCTGTTGATTCCTGGCTTACGTCGTTTTGCGGTGAGAGAAGACTTCTAATGAAAATAAACTGACTGCCTCAAATTCACATTCGTGAAGTGGTGACAGTAGCGTTGATGAAATGCAAGCAGGCTTGTATTTCATCATGACTTTGTTCACTCCGAAGCTCATTTCATTTATGGTTTTCTAATCACAATGAATGCTTCTTTCGGGGAGGTTAGATATATGGATCCCGTGGTGTGCACCCATTGAAGATCAAGACCACAAGGTGATCCCCTTGCATGGCTACATGCAAGGGGATCGCCTTGCCTAAGCCCCGATTGAATCTTTATATATATATTTATCGTTTGTAGTATTATCGTATTTGATATTTGTTCGGTTTTCTAGATCCAGTGTGTTTAATTGTGTCACATGCTGCTTTTAAATCAGCGAAGTCTTTATTGGATTCGAGGCATCTTTCAAAAATTGTTGCACGGCAGAGAAAACTTATAGAATCTCCCCGAATTTGTTGTTCTGGCCGGACTTCAATGCTCGACTACAGTTACTGTAATCCTCAAGTTCAACAGACTTGACAGCCTAGCGAGTGGAATCTTTCGCCACAGACTCACCGCTCCAATCTGTTAGATTTGGTTTGAATCACTGATGATTCTCGAACGACTGCCTGGTGACAACATCTACAGCCATTGATTAGAATCCCCCAAATGAAAAGCAAAAGAGAAAAGTGTGACATGTCTGCAGATTGAGGATAAAATTGGTATCTTCCTGTACACGGCTGTCTGCTGACTTCCAGCCCAGATGTGCCGGGAAAATCTGAGAAGTCCATCCATTTGCGATGGATGGCTTTGAATAATCATTATTCCTCGTGTCCTTTTGTGCTCTCTAGCATATACTTTGCAGGAATTCAAAAGCTCATTAGAGCTTTTATAGATACAATCACCATGTCCTCAGGATAACTTACAGATTTACCATCGAGGTGATTTCCGATCCTGCTTGCACCCTCAGATGACCTTTGATAAAAAGCACTACAAATTTGAGCTTCTCGAGGTTTCCATTTTGAAATATCATTATTAATAATGCTCATGACCCAGCCCTTCTGTATGTACTAAATCGTCCATCTATCGGCAACAATCATAAATTCGTAATAAGTAACTTACTGACCATCATGCCGTTTCTCCGCAGAGGACAGACCGCCGTACAACTCTGTCTTGGCACACACTCCTTGCTTCATTAACATTCATAGATCGTCTGAGACACACTCTTCTGTTATTCTGACTCTTCACATAGCCCAACTCAAATATTTGATTCACTTGATCGTGCCATGTCTTCTTCGGGTGTCCCCGACTCGTTCTTCCATTCACTTTCGCATCATATATTCTTTTCATACTCCTTTCTTCGTTCATTTGCTCTGATGCCTAAACCATCTAAGCCTCTTTATCCTATTCATTACGCTTACATCAGCCTTGCATTCTTTCCGAATATCCACATGTTTAACACATTCACACATGGTTTTACCGCACATACGCCTCAGGGATCTCATTTCTACAGCATTCAGTCTACTTTCATTCTTCCTCTGCCAGTTCCATGTCTCACTGCTATATATCAGGGTTGGTATAAGCACTCCATTTTAGACTGCTAGCTTCACTTTTTTGGTCAATTTTTGTTTGGCGCCAACAATGTTCAGTCCTCCATTAATGGAGTTTCCTGCATTCACCCTTCTTTCAATATCCTTATCAGCCTTTCCGTCTATCACAAACATACTTCATACATCGTAAGAAGTATAAATATATTTATTAATAAGTATAACAAGTTCCTGCAAACTTTGATTCAAATGTTCCTCAATGTTTGCATCTACAAGTCACCCTGTTTACTAGCGTTGTGACAGTTTTGAAAGAACTGTTTCAAAGAAGTACTTCTTTTGACAGCAGTCCCAACTTCATTCATTTTTCATTGAACAAATACTTCAATTGAAGTTGGTTAAGTTGGTACTTCCAAATGAACGATCTATGGCATCTACTTCGAACTTCAATTTTTCATTCGTTCGAAAGACTGAAATATTGCATCATCCACAGTTCAATTGTTCATTCCCTTCTTCCTTCGATTTTAGTTCGAAGAATGAATGAAGCAATGAAGTATCTTTTTAGTTATCTGTTCCCTCGCACGTACCCGTGACAGTTGCTTATGATTTCTGTGCTTGTTTTGTCTATAGGACTATATAATCTCTACCTAAAATTATGGATGGCCGTTCAACGAGAAAGTGAAATATGGGCTTATTTTAAGGAAGTTGGGGTTTACCAGGCCAAATGCAACTTTTGTTCTAAAGTTATATCCATAAAGGGAGGCAATGCCTGTAATATGAATCGTCATTTGCGCAATATTCTCACTATTGCTAACCAAACTGTCAAACTGTGTACAGTAAGAAATATTCAAATTGTACCTCAAGCCCTGAAAAACGTTCACATCGCTCTTACAGAAACTGGAAATTTCGCAATTACTACATTTGCTTTACATTACTACATTTTGCTTTGCTGTACATCATTCCTTTTAAGGCATGATACCGCCAACAATTCAAACATATGGGCAGCTGTCATATAGAAACAATAGACAAGAAACTAGTAATAGACAATTCATCAACACACACATAGAAGAAAGAAAGAAGTAGTTTTCTACACGGTAGAATTTTTGCTGTATAATAATGGAGGAGTGGGTTATGTGGTTGGGAGAGCTGTCCCGAATAAAACTATTAAGAAAAAAACGTGGCTATTTTTTGGTACATTTATCGCTAGCCACCCTCCCCCCCCGCCCGACGAGGAATTCTCCGATTGATCTGTTACTTCGATTGAACTGTTCACCGTGAAGGGTTCATTTTGAAGAACTAGCAATTCGTGAAGCATTCACAAATCTGTAAAGCTTTTCCCATCGCTACTGTTTACGAACTAGTTTAGTGACTTATCAGTCGAGAGCATCATCCTCCATTTTTTAATAGATGATTACCTGTTCTGTTGTTTTGTTAAAAAAATAAACTGAACTAACATATTTTTAGTTATTAATAATAAAAGAATACTTTGTTTAAAAACCACAAAATTTATTATAATGAAGGCCAACCGGTTTAAAAGAAAAATACAGAGTTAACAGGTATATATATACATACAAAAAATATTGATAGAGTATTTTTGTACCTATATATACCTGTTAACTCTGTATTTTTCTTTAGTTATTATATGTGCCCTGACGAAACTTGATCCAAGCGAAACCGGTTGGCCTTCATTATAATAAATTTTGTGGTTTTAAAACAAAGTATTCTTTTATTATTAATATAATGTCTAACCACCATGTGATTGCTTCTTACGAAAAAATATTTTTAGTAATTCAAATATCGATGGCCAGAGGCGTGCACTCTATACAGGCACATAAGTACTGCCTACCCATGGATTAAATAAAAAAATCTACAACTTAATATGTGCGAAGTTCAGCTAATCGCACACGCCGCGAGCGCCCCACTGACTGTCCTATTATAGCGTGTTAAAAGCTGTAACTACATATGCCCAAACGCCGCCAACGTCAGAGTGGAATTTATATGTTTACTAGACTATACAAAATATGTACCCAACCATCACGGATTTGCGACAAAGACAGCAATAAACAAAAACAGTGGAGTTATAATGTACATACGTGATGATTGTGAAGTTACTAATATTGCTGAAGTAAACATAAAACTTGTAAATTGTTTAAATATAGAATTTAAATTTAAAAATAATATTTATAGAGTTATAACAATATACCAAACACATAATTCAAGCATAACAAACTTCACAAATGAAATTTGTCAATATCTTAATACACTATCAAAAAAAAATTACGATTTTATGTGGTGACTTAGTTTACCAGAAAAAATAAGATTAATTAATGATGATCCTAAAGAATTCAAAACACAATTAAAAAACTACACTAAAAACTTAAAATAAATATCTTTGAAAAATCATTGCAGCAAATTATTAGTAACTAAATAAATAACACCCCCTCATACACACAAGCATTGCTTTTTTTATGAGGGTAATTTATAATGAAATGTTTACATTTAAAAATATATATATTGATATAACACTACTATGTATTATGTTTGATAATAATAAAAAAAAAAATTTTAAAAAATGTAAGCTGTGTGCGCGTTCAAGTAGCACGTTTGTGTTATTATCTTTGTTAGTGTCTAGGCAGTGCTTTTACAGAACAAATGCCAAAGCAATCAGTGACATCTGTTGGTATCTATCTCGATTATCAATTAACTCGCTGTTTTGCCTACTGCCTAACCTGCTCAAAAACTTTGTGCCTGCCACTGTCGATGGCTTAAAGCCAGGATATTGAACTAACTAACTAACCATCACGCATTTTTTCGCAGGGGTAGGCAGATAGGACGGACTGCCATACAACTCTGTCTTGGCACACACTCCTTGCTTCATTTACATTCATACATCGTCTCATACATACTCTTCTGTTATTCTATCTCTTCACATGACCCGATTCAAGTATTTGATTTACTTGATCGTGCCATGTCTTTCTCGGGCGTCCTCGACTTCTTCTTCCATTCACTTTCGCATCATATATTCTTTTCACACTCCTTTCTTCGTTCATTCGCTCTACATGCCCAAACCATCTAAGCGTCCCTTTCTTGATCCTATTCATTACGCTCACATCAGCCTTGCATTCTTTCTGAATCTCCACATTTTTAATACGCCAAGATATTGTATCTCCATAAACCGTTATTTCGAGATAAACAAAGTAAAAATTTGATTTAAAATGTAAATTCCTTTAAAATGGTGTGGGTTAGCGATGTCGCATTTTTACTCATACAGATTTGGGTTCTCCTTATTAGTGACCAGTTCATTACTCATTTTCACCACAAAGTGGAAATATTTTAATGGCTTTAAGCCATTACTGTAATTGGGAATTCTTCTACCGATTTTATAAAGAAGCAAACACGACAACTGATGACAGCCTGCTGTTTATTAACTGTTTATTTTTTGTCAAGACTTAAGTCAAATCAAAGTAACTAGTAGAGCAATGTCTACTAATGAGCACAGGCCTACTGTTGACTGTATCACCATATAATGTGTATAAAATTGTGATGGGAAATGCCCCCGCTGACAGTGAACTTGCCTTCCAGTAGATCGGCACCCCTGGTGCGGTGCAGTAGCGGCAGACACCACTATGCTGCTTCTACAGAACGAGGAAGGCTCCCCCCCTGACACGGAGGGGCAGAGCACCTCCCAGAGAGAGATGGCCGATGACTCTGCAGGTACTATAATGTCTATTTAACTTAACTAACTATCAACTAGTAGTGAAAATGTGAACTTATTGTCAGGTGGCAATTTCATCTAAACCGGATATTTTGTGAGAATTAAAAGAATCTGGCGTTTTCTGAATACAGGTTGACATGGATTTTTTTAGTTCTTCACAATTATTAATTGTACCATAATATTAATTTTTGTACAATAGTAGGAATAAACAAATTGTTACTCACAGATTTAAAATGGTATTTCTCCCTTGGTAAATAGTTTTAGATTTGCCACGTGTGCACTGCGGGCTTACTGCCTGACGACTGACGACTGACTCAATAATGTCAAAAGAAATTATTTTAAAGCTCGGTCGGTGTCCTCTTTCAAAAATGTTGATGTGCTCCAATTTTGCTCTCAAAATATTATATTACTGTTGTTGTTAGTTGGCTATTATTTTTATTATTACTTTGCAAGTTTTAAAAATATATTTATTACCACGTTGCTGCTACAAAAACTGTAGCAAAATCCATCTCGGTGATCATTTGAAGACTGCAGTCAATGCCAGACAACGCGCCACTAGATTCATGTGAACGCCTGCATATATCACCAAAACCCGTAGCAATATTTTTGACACTACCGCCCGCAGTTCGGGCTATAATTCTCGCCCGCGATAAGCCCCCGCCGCGGGAAAAAACCCGCACCCCGAAATAACGCTTCGTGTGTAGAGTCACATAAGAAAATGTACACAACTAACTCTTGCGGGGCAGGAAATTTCCCGCACTATAAAAAAACCGTTCCGTGTGAACACGCTCTTAATGATGGAGCAGGTGTTTCGGGTTTTTGTAAACTGCAAATCATATTTTTGGTGCTTATAATGCTATGGAAACTAATAGTAAAACAGTAGTAATAATATCATCACCGGAAAGGCAAAAGGGCTGAAGCGCCATTTTGAAAAATTTACACCAGAGCTAGCGGTGGAAAAAACTTAAAACTTTTGTGAACGCTTCACGAACTACAAGTTCTTTAAAATGAACCCTTCACGGTGAAAGCTTCAATTAAAGTAACCGTTCAATCGCTCGATTCGCACCGTATAACCAATTCCTCGGCAAAAATAAAATTTTATGGAGCTATTTTCTAGCGATATTCTGGGACCGAAAAACTGTGGAACCGGTTCCAACTGCCGCAGAATGAAGTACTTCTTTGTAGTAGTCCGCACATTCGCCCAGTGAGGAATGTGTGCAGTGTGAACTGCCACAAAATGAAATAGTTCTTTGTAGTCGAACTACAATTGAAGTGTGAACTACCGAACTATCTCAATGCTCTCACTGAGTTACCTGAAGCTACCAAAAGCCAAAAAAGTCCCAAACTTGTGTCGCTTGAGTCGAACCTTCTCTCAAATGGTAAATATATTTTAGATGGCTGAAGGGCCACAAAAGTTTTCAAAATCAAAGGAAAGTCAGAGCAATCGATGCAGTAAAAAGAATTGATCAAAACTGCATATTTAACTCATTTTTGACTAAAGTGTCACTTCAGCCCTCCTTTCCAGCGACGATATAGTTGTACCATTTTTTTTATTCATTATGATTTTTTAAACACACTGATGTAAGCAGCGCTATCATTTTAGTAGAAAACTCCAAAGAACACGATAGCGCTTCTCAGCATTGAAATGGTTAAGAAGAACAGTTAAACAGCAGTTAATAGAATCATGCCCCGAAGTTGTAATTAATTACATTGTATAAAATGTATGTACTTGACTTTTACTAATTATGTACATATATATATTGGCGCTTTTGGATTTTTATGATTCCCTTTCATTATTGCCATTCAATACGCTTTCTGTTATACAAAAGCATTACTTTGTACTACATAAAAATAACAAGAAGCCATTTAAGAGCTAAAACTATTGGCTGTCAGCAGCTATTACTACAACTTTCAGCAGGATCCAGCTGAAAGTTTGATAAATAAATCTGCTTTATTTCCTGAAGGTCCCGAAGAGATGTCTTCGACCCTGTCCAGCGAGACGGACTCGGAGTCCACGATGGTGTCCTCGGGCCAGGTGTCCCTGTCGGATAGCCAGGCGTCTGATGCGCACAACGACTCGACAGGCACGCTGGTGCCCCCCGCCGCACTCAGCCCGAGGGCTGAGAGCTCGCTCTTTATGCCCGAGCACAGCAGCATGATGGCCATCCTCCCCACACGCGGCACCATGCTGCCGTGGGGGGCGCACAAGGAGCGGCCCAGCCACTCGCCGGCCGCCGTGGACACTGACCTGAAGCCCGGCGAGTTTGTCATGCGGACGCTGTTTGTCGAGTTCACCATTCAGGCCGAGAGGAAGATGGAGATTGTGATGACCGAACCATTGGTATTTATTTTTACATATTTTTGTATACTGATACTTGTGATGCGTGCCATCAATCTGTATCAATGTTGACACCATTTTTAATGTTTTTTTAATAACTAATTACTGACCTCATTTCCAATTCCGAAAATATACACACATATATTTCACTACAGTTAATAGATGAAAAAATATCCTTTTGGGAGAGATGGCTTCCTAGACTTCAGAATCAAAAAAAAACTTGACTTCAATTATATGTTTGTCATTTATATAGCTCGTTAATTCTCGATGGCCACTTCCGTGACGTGCATTGCTCTGTACAGATACGTCAAAACTGAGCTGTGTATATAATCATTTCTAGTCACTTTCGGTCCATAGTGAGAGAATTCCACTGTCCAGAATGTCGATACTTGCTAACTCAAGACATAATGATTTTTGTCATTCTTTACGACTCTACCAAAACCTTGTTCAGGCTTCGACTTAAATCTTCTTTCAAATGTATATTTTGGTCATTGCTTCATTAAAATATTATGTATGTGCTGTTCTTTCTCTGTTGCTCTTTTTTCCCATTTTGTTGCAAGTTTTTTTTTTGTACAACAATGATCTGTTCATTTATAAATAAAAAAATAATAGTGAAACAGAAAGTGTGACGGCTTATATGGAAACGATCATTAAGTGACGTTGTGTTTGTTTGTTTGTTTTTATATTTTTATTTAGATGTATGAAAATTATTTTTTCACACATCTAGTAAGAAATTTTTTTTATTCATTTCACAATAGTAGAACGAAGCACATAAGGTAACTTCTTACCTTAAATGCAAGTAAAACCAAATATTTAAACTTCAGTATGAACATGAGAGGTCAGCCAAAGTCCTACCCTGATATTGTTATGCACGCATGTGACGCTACCAGAGAAAACCATTGCAACTGTGAGGCAATCAAACATACACATACTATTAAGTATCTAGGCATAACAAATGACGATAAGCTTTGTTGGGAATCGCACATGGAAATTTTAACGGAACGTGTTAAAAAATATATTTACTGTTTTAAATACTAAGGAATGTACTTGAACTGAAAGAGTTGCGTAGTGTATACTTTGCCTTATGTCAAAGCCATATAGGATATGGAATAGCTGGTTGGGGGGGGGGAGTTGCTATTACCTTGCTAGGTCCTCTTATAAAAATACAAAGAGTAATTTTACGAATTATATTTAGAAAGCCCTTCAGGCACTTAACAACGCTACTCTTTCAACTTTTAGGAATCCTCAATATCAGACAGTTATATCTTAAAATAGTGTTAAAAATAACTCATTCTTCAAAATCTTTAATGAATATCACACATAATAAAAATACAAGGGCCAAACAACAAGAAAGATATTTAGTACCTAAATACAATACAGCTTTTGCACAAAGACACCATATGTACATCGTGCCTCACACTTATAACAAACTCCCACCACAGACTGTAGCCATCACCAATATGTATTCCTTTAATCAAAACATTACTAAATGGCTAATGAGTAAGGACCGCAAGGAAATTGAAGACCTCCTAAAATAGCACTTGAAATTCTTCACCATGACACGCGTAACAAATATCATAATTTTTTTTTAATTATTCTACTTGTACTCATTGTCACTTACCTCAGAACAGGTTCTTATGACCTAGTGAGGTAGGTAATGTAAAAAAATAATGTAAGAAAAAAAACACATATATAAGTAGATATAAATTGAAATCTTAGTATGTATAAAAATCATAGGTTTTTCTTTATATATTCAGCACAAATCCTATGAAAAGTGCCAAGTCTTGAGGCTTGTGTGTATGCTTACCTTAAAGGCAAAAGGTTTTTTTCTCTTCCCTTCTATATAGAAGGATCTTTGCAATATCTCAATTGACCTGGTGTCTGTTTGAATCGAATTAATTGCAGGAAAAGCCCCTCTCCAAAACACTACAAAGAGGCGAAGACCCTCAACTGGATCAAATCCTTTGTGCCTTCGGGACGGTGGCAGAGCACTGCCTGCCCTCCCTGCTGCGGGCCCTCTTTGGCTGGCTCGAAAGGCAAATGCAGCACTCGCTGCACGTCAGCGACCAAGCCAAGAAACCACAGCAAGAGAAAAATAAAAGGTAAGATTGTTTCCTGTGGTTAAGTCAAGGAAGTGTTTATTTAATTTTTAGGTTTTTTACTTTTATTTAAACAATAATTATTATTTTAATTTTTTAAAAAACAGTTTTTAGTTTAGTGGCTTCTCCACAGTTTGATAATGCCCTCAGAAGGCGAAACAGCTGTCACGCGTAAAAATAATTACATCGCAGAGCTTTTAACTAAAAACTGTTTTTTAAAAAATTAAAATAATAATAATTATTGTTTAAATAAAAGTAAAAAACCTAAAAATTAAAATGGAGTTCTACAAAATAAACTTTAAAACCATAAATAAAATGTTTATTTAATGTTGTTCATAAAACTAAATTAATAATAACTTTTGATAGTGACTAATATTTCAGATATACGAGTATGTGGCAACTAAACAGCTTACATTTCTCTAGCAGTGTTTTATTTATAAATTTATTTACGCCCGTTAAAGGCTTTTTCACAAATATTTACATTTTAATATAGTAAACTACTCAAAAGCAGTGCAAACCACAATATAAAAAGATCAATATGAAAAGAAAAAATATATATAGTAGTGAGTAGGATGTACATACAGAGTTAAATGGTATAATTAAATAAATTAACTCTAATATACAAACAAAACTTTACTGAGGCGTGCTTATATTGTGATATTGATGTATTAAATATATCAACAACATCGGAGTATTTGTTTTCCAGTTTTAGAAGAACGTTATGTGAAAGTTGTCTTGAAGTGTAATTCTAAAGAAGTATATGTGTTGATTGATTGCAGCATAATGTACATTGTGTCGGGCAGCGGGCCCGTGGCAGAGGCGGTGGAGCGTAGCGCCGAGGAGCTGCAGGCCGAGCGTCGCGACCTCGCCGTGGAGTTCCTGTTCTGCCTAGGACTGATCGAGGTGCTCAAGCAGCTCACCTTCCACCCAGGACACGAGGACCTCGTGCAGTACATCGAGAACCTGGCCTTCAAACACTTCAACTACAAAGAAGGGTAAGTTCTAAATATTATAAATTTACATTTTGAATGTGGAAATCAGAAAAATTATTATTTCCCAGATGTTGAATTCGTCCCATAGGAGTGTAATTTTGTGAGGTTGAAGTAGAATTGTCACAATAGTATGGTCGGTACTGCCTTGTAACTGTCCTGCCAGGAATATGAAATTCAATTAAATATAATAGTTCAGGGCTGTCAATCATTGAATTTATAATTTGATATAACCAAGTGAAGTTGGTAATTATTCTACATTCAGATAATTTTAATAAATTAAGGTGACGAAGAAGATAATCACAATTGATACATTCCCTTAATATGCCCATTCTGAAGTTAAATGAACAACAAGTATGGTCTAAGAATCTCACGGCTAATTGTGTTTTGCTTGTGAGGTATTATACTCCTTCATTGCGGCTATCTGGTCAAATCCACGGTCGCTGAGTATTTTCTACAACCTGCCCATTTCTTTGGATCTGAGCCTAAAGAACTGGGATAGCCCAAAACCTATCAAGCTTGCGCAATCACAGGGAAAATCCACTAGAACCCATTCAATATTAATTTGCCCTGACGATGGACAATGTAAGGTTGTCCGAAACGTCAGGCCAAGAAGGAGGATGAAGCGCCACATGACTTATTATCCTAAAAGTCAAACCACACCCAAGATTTTGATTCAAGGCTAACGTTTTCGAGTCATATAGTGCAGCTTACTTCAACATGCTACTAACTTCTTGGTTTTGTAATCAGAAGGTGCAAAGAGTTTATTAGCACAAATGCGATGACAGCCCTCTTCAATGGAGTGATCAGAAGCAAGTTGGAGTACGCTAGCACTATCTGGGCTCCACATCACACCAAATATATAAATATGGCGCACATGGAACTACTAGAGGAGACAAATTATCAAAGTTTAGAGACTAGGCGCAATGCTGGTCTCATGACAATAGGCTTTAAGATTATAAACCACCTAGTTGATTCCATAACTGTTGTCCATACCTCTTGGCATGCTACTGCTTATTCGTGCCTGAGAAATACTGCCCAGCAGAAACCATGCCATGTTTAGCATACCCTACGGTCTGACAGATGTTTTAGCACAGCATAGCATGACAAGAGGTATAATTCTATTTAATAGATCATGTATATATATATTTATATATATATACAAAACTTATTAATTTAAAAATGTTAAAATTTTATATTTTTTTGTTGTTTTCCATTGTACTGGATGTGATATCTCCTGTACAATAATAAAACATATTTAAAAAAACACAATATTTCAACATGTGTCTAAATCCTTTATTTGATGTTTGGTTTCCAGTATCCAATCTAGTCCCAATGCAGCCAACATTCACATCATAGCCGATCTGTATGCTGAAGTCATTGGCGTCTTGGCCCAGTCTAGGTTCATGGCTGTCCGCAAGAGGTTTACCGCCGAGTTAAAGGTACATCAATATTTTAATAATATTTTTTGTTTTATTATAGAGACAATCTTATTGGGCATGCTAATAACTCTCCCTGTTTCCAGGAACTAAAGAGCCGAGAACCTTCCACACACACCACTCAAAGTATCATCTCGCTCCTGATGGGAATGAAATTCTTCCGCGTGAAAATGGTGCCCATAGAAGAGTTTGAGGCATCGTTCCAGTTTCTGCAAGAGTGCGCCCAGTACTTCCTTGATGTCAAAGACAAAGATGTTAAACACGCCCTCGCCGGACTCTTTGTCGAGATATTGGTTCCCGTCGCTGCTGTAAGTATCTTAAACAAACATAACATGCATTTTACATTGGACGTAGTTATGCAGGAAGCATCCAACCCCAAAAAGATGAAACTGAGAAAAAGGCGTTTGAAAATATGGCGATACAAAAGCATATTACGGCATTTGTAAAGTGAATATCATTGTTTTTTCTTTATGAGAATCATTGTAAATATGTCATTTATAATCTATCAATGTATTTATTAAAAAAAAAAAGAATTTACTATGTTATCCTACATATTAATGTTTTAAAACTTCAATTTAAGTCAGATATCTGCAGTGTGGGTTAGGTTAGGTGTTTTCAGCAGATAGAAATCTCGTTTTTATCTATAGGAAAACATGTAAAACTCGATTTTGGCAAATTGTGGGTTGTATACTCAGAGCAATAATATACAAGAGAGAGCGCTGCTGTAGTCAATTTTGATGAGTTTTGCCAGACTCGGCTAGACCTGGACGTGGCTAGGACTAGGGTATTTATACATCCATTATGAATGGATGTATAAATATGTCATGTCGACATAATGTTTTTGTTTATTCATACAACCACTTTTTCACAGTATTGTTATAAACAAAAATATATCATATAACCTAAAAAACCGTTGACTTATGTCCATTTATGTCGCATATGAAAACGTGTGGGCGGAGTCAACAGAGACGCGGGACATGAAAAACATCCTTACAGTACTTTAAAGTGGTGTGATAATTTGGGAAAATTTCCTGTCTCTTTCTTTCACATGGTGTACGATGTAAAAACCCGGAGAAAGTGATTTATCCCAAATTTGTATAGGTTGGGTAAAAAGAATTAGCTCTCTCTCCATATATGTATTGTTACTCCAAAGTTGCATAACTACGTCCAATTAATGGTAGACAAAGATAACCCTGACATAAGAACTCAGTTATAATGACAAAATACTGTTTCGATCATCATCAAGTCAACAATCTCTTGTGCCTCTCTCACCGAAGGTTCAACCTTGAAAAGACAGGAGGGAAAGATTCTTATATATTTTAATAATTTTTCCAAAACAGTTATTTTGTTTGCTCTAATGAATTATGTTTTTACACTTAATAAAAAAACATAATATTTGTTTTCTAGTCGGTGAAGAATGAAGTGAGCGTCCCGTGTTTGAAAAACTTTGTTGAGATGCTCTACAGCCAGACGGTGGACTACAGCATCAAGTCCAAGCACCGGCTGGCCCTGTTCCCTCTGGTGACCTGCTTGCTCTGCGTCTCCCAGAAGACCTTCTTCCTAGCCAACTGGTACTACTTCCTGGCCATGTGTCTCCACAACCTGAAGAATAGGGACCCCAAGATGTGCCGAGTGGCTCTAGGTAACCCCAATCACCAGAATCACATTTATCTTTCCGTCCATCTCTGTATAGCTTTTAAAAAAGATAATTAATAATCATGTATTGTTTCATAGTGCTTTCACACAAACGAAGTATTGAATTCCGTTTAAACTTAAGCTTTAGGCGCACAGTGAATCGGACCACCCCAATGATGTAAAATATAATTGTCTGTTTCGTTTCAGAATCTCTTTACCGCCTTTTGTGGGTTTACATGATAAGGATAAAGTGTGAGAGCAATTCAGCGACGCAGTCTCGCTTGCAGAGCATCGTCAACTCTTTGTTTCCTAAGGGATCAAAGGGCGTTGTCCCTAGAGATACCCCCTTAAACATTTTTGTCAAGATTATTCAATTCATCGCTCAAGAGAGGCTGGACTTTGCCATGCGAGAAATAGTGTTTGACCTTTTGATGGTGGGTCGACCCATCAAGATGATTTTGACTCCAGAGAGGATGTCTATAGGCCTGCGAGCCTTTCTGGTGGTGGCCGACAGTCTGCAGCAGAAAGAGGGAGAACCCCCCATGCCCCGCACCACGGGGACCATGCCCTCGGGGAACACTCTCCGTGTGAAGAAGACATTTCTCAATAAGGTGCTAACAGATGAAACTGCCCGCTCCATCGGAATGAGCGCCTACTTCCCGTACGTCCGAAGGATTCTCGTTGACATCCTGAGAGCTCTGGACCTGCACTACGGCCGGCCTCTCATCATGACCAATACACAGAACATCACCAAGGAGCAGGAGATAAACACGGGTGACAGGAAGCCTCGAATCGATCTATTCCGCACGTGTGTGGCCGCTGTGCCGAGGCTGATTCCCGATGGGATGAGCGGAGTGGAGCTGGTGGAGATGTTGTCTCGCCTGACGGTGCACATGGACGAGGAGTTGAGGGGCCTCGCATACCAAAGCCTCCAGACCCTGGTTGTTGATTTTCCTGATTGGAGGCAGGGCGTTCTCGGGGGATTTACCCAGTTCTTAGCCAAAGAAGTGCAGGTATGTATTATTCACATACATTTCATTTTGGAATATCTTCATTAGCTGTCAGTGTTGCCACTTTAATGTGTTTCATTTCAGGATACATTCCCTCAACTGGTGGACAATGGCCTGCGCATGCTGCTGCAGCTGGTGACAAGCTGGAAGAACAGCGTGCCCCCCGCAGCGGTCGGCGTGGTTCCCGCGGCCCCCGAGCCCTCGGCCTCCGTGGTGCGTGTGGTGGAGGCGCTGGCCATCGCCATGCTGTGCCAGTGTCGCCTGTACCCGAGGAAGCTGGCTGTTCATATCTTAAGGTCAGTATTGTTTCTTACGTAAATTTAATGTATCTCAATTACGCTTGTCTTACATAATAACATTTCATTTACGAGTATATGTTATCCCATGTTTTTATAATATTGTCAAGATAGTATATATTTTGCCCTAATAAAGGAACGGTTGTTCCAAAACCGGTCGGCGTATAAAATAAAAAGTGCTTAAAACAAAGTTTTATTATTTCTTTCAAATACTAAATGCATATTTTTATACATTGTAATTAAAAAAAAAACATAAAACTAGACCTGTACAACACCAAGCTCACTCAAGCAAATTTTTCATTGTCGATTAATAAGGTAGAGGGGAATTCACAATAATTCTTGCACTTTGAACTTCAGTCAATCAGAAAAGCTGAATTAACTTTATCACTTTACACTGGTTTTTTTTTCTAGGGAGGCCAAGCTGCTGCTGGAGAAGCTAGGCGGCCTGGAGGAGTCCAGCGTGGTGGACGCCATGGACGCGTGCTGCCCGCTGCTCGCCCAGTACTGTCTGCCAATGCTGCCGCCCGTGGAAAAGCAGGCTCTGGTGGCCGCCTCGCAGCTCGACCTACAGTGGTTCTGCGACCCGCCGCACACTGTCTGGACACCGGGTGCGTGTTCCAAATGTATCTAGTATATCACTACGCCTTTCTCCGCAGGTTTAGACAGAAAGGATGGATGGGTACCAGACAATTCGGTCTTGGCACACGTACCTTGCTTCATCAGCTTCGTCCAGACGGCACGCGGCTGGTGTGTGAGGCAGTTCAGAACAACAAATTATATTCACACTGTTTGCATTTTTTTTTAATTATTCACTTATAATACTTTTTAAGTACCAACACCTTAAATGTCTTCAATTTTATTTACTTTTTTGCTTTAACAAATTTGTTCATATTTATACATACTTATCTGGATTTTTACACCCTTAACTTCTAATAAATTGTTTTTTAATCTTCAATTTTTTACCCATATCTGAACATTTTTTAATGATTTATGATAACAATCATGATTTTAGATAGTTTTTATCTTCCTTTGTCATGACCCAACTCAAGTATTTATTGACATGAATTAACTACTATTGTTGTGAATAAATCATTTATATTGATTGTAGTTTTATGTATTGAAATGCATAAAACTACAATCCATAAGCTAAAAACAAACTGCCAAAAACTTTGCTGGCATTTCGGACTCTATTGACGACAGTGTGTCAAACTTCTCATTCAGTCATGCAAAGTTAATCATGTTAAATAGATTCCTCAGGTCTACCGCCGTAAGTCACAATAGGTCGTTTTGGTCTCAGTGAAGTTATCGGTTTGGATGTGGGTTAGACCAAATTATAGCTAGTCAAGTTTGGTTAGAAATAGCCATAAAGTTGCCCTTAAGCCTTTGGATTCCATTTCATTGGGAATAATGTATATGTTTGCAGGGATGTACGATGAAAACAACGGCAAGAATAGCGGCGGTGCCGCAGGCGCAGTGGGCGCCGACCCGTGGGATGCGCTACTGTTTGGGCTCATGCACCGCAGCGGCGTGCCTGCCACGTGCCCCATGACCATGCCACGCCTGGCCCATCCTGTACGCGCGCATCAACGCTCTCTACGTAGTCATCGATCCCACGTGAGTCATACAGCAATTGTATTATTCTTTTTCATTTCTGATTTGTTATGGTTTTTACGGGACACTCACACCCGTGAATTGACTAATTGGTCACCAACCTCCTACTCAGGGATCTTAATAAGGATAAGATTTGTAAATGAAACAGTGACTTTGTAAGAAGGTTGGTAGATAACTGATTCACTGAGCCAATGAATCGCACCCCGTTATTAAAAAGTACTCATCTACACAAAAAAATATTCAGTAAGATTTCTTATCAGGGGCCATCAACCAAATGCAGTCATAAAAAATATTATACGTATTTACATACATGTATGTTACTTCTCTTTGATTGTAAGCAATAAACTTAAAATCTACCTAAGATCAATGACAAACTATGCATCAACCAATAAACTAGCTTAGATCAAGTTAGATAGAATCATTAACTTATAATACTTGAATATTGATGTTTTTAAATACCAACATGTTAACTGTCTTCAATATGATTTCCTTCACTTTGCAAATTTGTTAATATGAATACTTAGCTTATAGTAGAAAGAAGAAGTCCGGGATGCCCGAGGAAGACATGGCACGATCAAGTGAATCAAATACTTGAGTCGGGCCATGTGAAGAATCAGAATAACAGAAGAGTATGTATGAGACAATATAATGAATGTATAATATAAGAATGGGAATGAAGCAAGGAGTGTGTATCAAGACAGAGTTGTATGGCGGTCCATCCTCTCTGCCTACCCCTGCGGAGAAACGGCATGTTGGTTATTGAGGGTTCGTTAATTAGCTTCAAGTGAATTGTTTTTTCAATCTGTTGATGTACACATGCAGTTATACCCATATCTCAACCTTTTCTCTCATGATTTATAGTGATTATCATGATTTTAGATAGTTTTAACTTGTATACATATTATTTTATTTTCTCCTTATTATATTAGGTTAGGTAATTTAGTTGAAGCGCACTTGAGGTGAAATATCACAAAACTGCGCAAGATGCGCTGTTATTATTAGGAGAATAGCTCCAAAAATGTGGTCCATCTAAGCAAAGTGATGTTGAGAATTATACAAGAAAACTAGCATAATAAATGTCCCACCCGCCGTAATATTCAAATGACCCGATTAGAATTGTAAAATTATATCTGGTTTGGCTGTATCTAGGCCCGTGAGCGACAACCGCGCCTCCCTCCTCCGTGGCGCCACGGCGCCGCGCAAACCGGCGAACGAGCGCGACATGTACATGCACGTGTGGAAGAACTACCTCACTCTCGCGTTCGGCGTGGTGCCCGCCACTCCTAGCTCCGTGGTGCGTTGCGCAAGTCCCGACCTCAGCCTCAGGTATGTTCTCCTAACCTAACCCACAGTGACCCGGATTCAAAACTATAATAAATGTAATTTTACTGACACAACAACTTATCAATGTTTTCACAATGGTTTCCATTTTTTTTCTCGTATCCACATATATATATATATAAACTTCTTGTCGATATTGTCCATCGTCTTTATGTGTCCCGTAGACTGATGTTGTGTTTTATAGTATATACGTATTTTGGTGTTTTGTAGATGTACCTACCTACCTACTGTTGTATTTTGTTGGGCTTATTTTTGATTGGTTGGCTTTTTCTTAATTATTGTTTTTGTTACTAACCAAGAAAGTACCAATTTTCTCCAACTCTTTTACTCCAGTCCACATAATTAGCAAGCAGCCCCTTGACCCACTTATAACTGAGTCATTTTCGATACATTTAATTAGGTGCACATTTTTATAAAACATTTTCAAAAGACATTTTAAAATTACAAAATGATGAGTTATTTATTTTATATTTGCAAAAACAGTTTTACACCAAAACATTGCAAAAAATACAAAACATGGTAATCATAATTACACAAAGATTAGATATACACATAATATAGTTAGAACTTAATAGCTAGTTCTTGCTATTAAGTTTTTACTGTTGATCACTGAAAGCTCACATTCAGAAAATATTATATGACACGCCCTTGAGTTGATATTTCACAAAAATGGCGCTATATAAATTATTCAAGTATTATTAGTATTACACAACTGCTTTCGTAGAGTAAATGATTTTATACTATTCTTTCAATGATTGATACCAACTTTTTCAGATGACTACAAACATTTCAAATAAACTCAACTCAATACAATAAGAAGAACTGTGACACATTAAATACACGTTGTACCTACTACAAGAGAATTTAAAATTATACGGACAGAGATTTATTAAAACCACTGTGTAATTGTTAATAAAATATTTTGGCGGTGATAATACTAACATGCACGCATATGAACTAACAGAATAACACTCTTAATACGATGCGTTGGAACCTAACTAAGCCCGGTTTAGCCCATCGTTGGACGCACCAAGGAAAAGGTGAATATGAGGCTTGAATGTCAAAAATTTACGGTAGTTCTATATATTCGAACCACCAGAGAATTTTGAACAGTGAAGACTTTGTTGACCAAAGCGTTTTACGGTACCATCACAAGTATTGCTTTTGTATTATCTGTTGTCCCTAGCACTTTATGTTTTCATTAAAATATTATTATATTTTATAACTTCTGCTCCCCTTCCCCTCATGAACGAAAGACGCACTAAAAATCATATAGACTCATCTACGAAGCGTTTCACGCATGAAAAAAATTATATTAATTTCTTCTTATTATTATATTTGAGTCTCTGCATATTACAGATTTATTTGTAAATTCTATGTGTGTAGTTAGGAAAATGTCTAAGGTTTCCAGTGAATAAAATTATTTCACTGTAATATCTTAAATTCTATATGAAACGCATACTGGAACTTTAGGTAAAACGTTCAGAAATGCCTTCGCTGGTTTTCAAACTGCACTTTTACTGAAATTTTAGTATGTTTTTCATAGAATATAAAAAAATTACAGCTTACAATTTTTATTCACTGGAAACCTTAGACATTTTCCTATCTGCCCATGTAGAATTTACAGATAAGTCATGTGCAATATTCCTTGTATTAGAATGCTACAAAGTGACGTTTAGCGCCATTGTTGGGTGCTGAACCTTAACTTAAGAAAATTGTATTGAATATCTTTCAACAGTTATTTTGCAAAAAGTTTATAGCAGAACAGGAATGAAAGAATGCACTCGTTTACAACTTCTAACTCCCCCCCCCCCCTCCAGTACCCTCATATGTTTTATTCCATTTTTCAGTCTATATAATTATAAATTTTAACATTGAATTATCATTTTCCAAAAACAACAGTTTTATATACTTACTGAATGAATTACATTGAGATAAATTTTATTTCACGTTGACTGTAGTATCACATACCTATTCCTAAATTCACTAACCACCAAATTTGTGTTCAACCGACAATACTGCCCTTTTTACACCAACCATATATTGACTTTTTCAGTGTTATCTAACTGAATTACATATTTAAGTTATTCCTCAATAAATAATTCATAAGTTTACAAACGCACTAGTATTTATCTCACATTTTGAACGAAAGTGAAATCAATTTTAGGTCTTGACATTGGTCAAATAATGATATTCTTTAGGCTGGCATCACGTTTGACAGAAAATATATCTCCTGTCACAGGCGGCGTAATATATCTGTGTGCGCAAGGAAGAAGGGAATGAGTCAATAAATGCAGATGATCAGGAGAGCCAAAACAAAGTTTAGGAATTTCGTTTTTTGTATGACATGTCATATGTCACATGTCCTTTTTCAAATAATAATAGCACATTATTTTAATTTCTGACGCATCTCATTTGGACGTAGTTATGCCTAAAGCATCCAAGCTCAAAAAGATAAAACTGAGAAAAAGGCGTTTGAAAATATGACGATAAAAAAGCATCAATATGCATAATCGGCATTTGTAAAGTGAATATCAGTGTTTTTTTTTTCTTTATGAGCATAATAATAAATAGGTAATTTATAATCTACTAATGTGTTTATTAAAAAAAATGTATGTCTTATGTTATCCTATATTTTATAATGTTTTTTAAACTTCAATTTATGTCAAATATCTGCAACATGCGTTAAAAAAATAATTACCAAAAATCTATTGCATTTGGAACTTGGATGTTTTCAGCAGATTTAATTTTGCATTTATCTATACAAAAACATTTGAAACTCAATTTTGGCAAATTGTGGGTTGGACCGTTTATGCATAACTACGTCCATTTTTCCTTGATAGATATGTATCTAAGGAACAATTCTGCATACTCAAAACTTGATTGTTTTGACTCATTCAGTTCTTCCTTGCGCACACAGATATATGTATTTCATTTTACTACAATCGGGTGGCCGATATTTCATCCTGATTAAAATGGTTCGAGTATGAAACTCACAGTGGGTAGGAACTGACTCTGTTTCCAGTGGATATTACGCTTAGTGGAAAGGTCTGAAATATAAATCTTAGGGTTTATAGTTTTTTTGTTAAACTAAACTGATGAAACCAAGAATATGCATCTTCGGTCAGATGAAATCGAAGAACACACAAAAACGCGACTAACCTTTCCAGTTGTCAAAAACAAACCACTAATCCAAAATGGCTGATAATGCTAATACATGATAAACATACGTGTACCAACATAATAAAACAAAAAAATCGATAATCGAATGTACACAGCCCGCGAAAATTCAAAATTCACCTTTCCTTTTGAACAGGCCTCGTTTTCTGTCGAAAGTGGTGCCATTGTTAGTACTTGGTAAGCAAATTCTTTTAATTTTGATAACAGATCCCTAATTCTCAGAGAAGTGGCAGACTATTAATAACGTGAACAGTGAACATTGAATGCATGCTTTATTAGTAAAAACACATTGATATCAAAGTGGATATGTTTCAACAATAAAGTAGAGTATGTATTATGATAAGTAATACTTATATTTATAATATGTGCAGTTTATTCAGTTGTACGATTGATGTCGTTTTCCATAAACTGTTTAATGTGTAGTCAATTATCTGTCACAGTATTAGCCACTAGATTAACGACAGTGAAATCTTGCTTCAATAATGTATGTGACGGTTTAATATTTAAATTAAATCATAAAACCTTCTGAGACCCAAATTACTTCCTACATATGTATGGCAAATTATTATTTTAAACATGTTATTTTGAAACCAAAAACATATCGTCGCCGGAAAGGAAAAAGGGCTCAACCGCCATTTTGGGAAGTTTACACCAGAACACAAAGTTATTTTTTGTTTAACAATAAAATTCATAAATCTTCAAAAAAAAAAAAGTTTACTCTATGCTCTCACTGAGTTACCCGGGGCGACAAAAAGCTAAACAAGTCTCAAACTTGGGTCGTTTGAGTCAAGCCTTCCCACAAATGGTTAATATATTTTAGATATCTTAGGGGCCACAAAAGTCTTCAGAATCAAATGAGAGTCAGCACATTCGATACAGTGAATCGAAGTGATCAAAACTGCATATTTATCTGATTTTTGACCACAGTGTCACTTGAGCCCTTTTGCCTTTCCAGCGACGATATGTTAGATGAAACAATTTAACTGCGTATATAACAGTGTAACAACTAAAGTAATTATACTGCCCTGGTGAAGGTACGTTTGTGTCTGAAATTAGTTGATATATGTAGACTCCACGGCAAGAAGCTGTCAACTAACTGCCGACTCATTCTAAGATATTCAGTCGTTTGCGTTTTGTTAAAAAAAAGGGTGCACCATCACAAATCCACAAACTATTTTTCATGAAGTTATAGCTAACATACTAAATTTAATATATAATTTAGCATTTTAATGCATTTCTCCAATACAATGTTATTATTGTAGATAACATGTTCTTGCCATTAAAAAATATTTCATTTATAACATAATTTGCAGTTAACATATTCAACTCTTTGATTTTCCATCTCCGTGCCATTTTCATGATCTGAAAGTGTGTTCGTTGGATAGAGCGTACCTGAATTTGTATAGTTTAGTGAGAATACTAACTAATTTTTGACAAAAATGTTAGATAACAGGTTCTTGCCGTGGAGTCTTCATATCATTAAATAATGCTCCGTCACAAAGTAATTAAACATACGGGTGTAGAAATAAAATACACTTTTTCTGAAGATTTAAACGAAAAATACTTTTTTCCCAATATGAAATTGGTTTACAATTGTTAAAGTAACTGCCGGATCACGAGGTTTTTACTGTAGAGAGCCTTCACAGGGTGTTGGCAAAACAGTAACAGACATAATGGGTCTCAGAGGTGAACACTTGAATAGGTTGAAGCAAGTGTCGGCAGAGTTGGTAGGGTGACTGGTCAGGCAACAGTAGGTATATGTGTTGAGACATTTTGCATGCACACGCGTTCAGTGGCACAACTGCCGAGAACCCCGAGGCGTGGCTGGAGAACAGAACCAACCCGGGCAGCTCGCTGAGCACCTCGCTGGAGAACCTCAGCCTGCAGAGCTCCTCCACGGGCCGCTTCACTCTGCCGCTGTCGTGCGGCCGCAAGGATAAACAGCACAAGCGCACCAGGTAACCGCATGCCTTATTAGCAGCCTTCCTTTCATTAATCTTAACTCGCATGACTAATCCCGATGCATGTAGATAATTTTGACTCATTTGACCAGTTACGCATGTTCATGTAGTGTTACGTAGGTACAAATTTGATCAGTATCCCATAGCGTAGTGGAGGGATCATTTTTCGTTGAAAATTTGTTGGAATTAACATGAAAACGATTGAATTCCAGAAGTTGGCTGATCGGAAGGTTGGCTTAGGTAGGTGTTGTAACTTCTCAAACATTCGATACTACACCTGGCTGTGCACAGTTCACTCACTGTTGGTGTACTCGGCTTCTTTTAGTGAGATGTACATTGAACATATTAGATGCGAACAAGGCCCGGTTGCTCAATGTGCCACCATTTAGTTAGTTCAGCATCATTTCAAATTGACATTTCAAGCCTACAAACACAAACCTTTCGTCTTATTCCTGGCAAAAGAAACCAATGACATTCTGGGAAGTTTGAAAGTTGACTAAGCATTACTTGGCCATGATTAACTTACAGCGAAACTGTTGCAAACAGATTGAACACATTTAAAAGCTTAATTTGTGAATTATGTTCATAGTATGATGGCCAGGAAATGGTTAAACCTATTCGCCATTCATATTATTATCTTAAGAGTAAGGTTTCGTTTCCACCTACATCATATCATGTGCACGTTCCACGCCACATGTTATCATGTGCACGTTCCACGTCACATGTCGTGTCGGCACATTGAGCTGACGGCCAGGTGGTAGCTACCGACTGACGAGTTTTGCCGTGTGTTCCAGCTCGTCACCTGACAGCCTCAGTGGCGAGCGCAGCGACAACAAGTCCCCGGGTGGCGGCGCATCGCCGTGCGCGCTCTACAAGCTCGCCGTGCGGCTGCTCAAGTGCGAGCTCTCCGCCGTTCGAGACGTGGCGGTGCACGCCATTGGACATGTCAACTCAGATGCCCTCAAGTGAGTATATTATTTTCTTTGCCAGGCAGTTGACGAAGTCTGTCTGCTTTCAGTGAAAGATTTCTTTTTGTGTAAAATACAATCAAGTAAAAAAAATATGTATACAGTGAAACCTCTATCTATCGTTCCTCGAATAATCGTTTTCCCGGATGTATCGTTTATTTCTTCTAGTCCGAATTCATTTCATACAAAAATAGATTACATCGATTGTTTCTATGTCCACCATTTTACCGCATTCATCGTTCGAATTACGTCGCGTATTTGATATGTTTTGTCTGTGTTTTAACGGCGCCAGGCGGCACTCAGTTTGTTGCCGCCATCAGTCGCTAGTTGTCGTCAGTTGTCGCTAGATACCCGAACTTAGTGGAGTGTGTGCAGTTATCTTTTTTGAGCTTTTAAACTATCTTCGAAATGAGCCGTTCGATGAAAAAGTCACGTACTCTTCAAGAAAATTATCGAAGAGGTGGAAAAAAACCCCGCTGAAAAACACGTCGATATAGCCAAGCGTTTAGGAATCGCGGCATCCACGTTAAAACTAGAACACGTTGAGGTTTCTGAAGATGATTGGCTTAGATTAGATACTCAGACAAATTTTAACAATTTTGTTACTTTCGACGACAATATTCCAACGGAGAAGCCGCTGCCTGTACCTTCATTTTCAGAAGCATGCACACTCTTTGAAAGATTGAAAACTTTCTACTACGCACACTCAATAACTGATGCCGAAAAGAATATCATTTGCAAAGCCGAAAACATACTGTTGACTTGCGGAAATAAAACAGTAAAAAAACAAATGTCGATGAAAGATTATGTATTTACAATGCAATAAACTTTTTAAAAAAATTGGTTCTGTTTAGTTTTGTATTTTTTTAAAAATAAATACATTTATTTACATCTAAAAGTTATTTTCTTCTTATAATTTTAATCTACCAATGGTTATGCAGATTGGGAGGATGGTATCTTTACTGGATCGTATCTCCTTGCGTTTTGTCCTCTTAATCCCGCATTCATCGTTTATTTCAATAGGTCCCTTTAAAAACGATAGATAGAGGTTTCACTGTACATAGATTTGAAATATTCTTTTTTTCTTTTTCAAAGGAATTCGTGATTTTGAGAGTGTATACATTTTTAGTAACTTAAGGGTCAGCACCCAAAAAATGCTCTTTGTGGCTTTCTAGTACAAGCAAAACTACAGATTATTAATCTGTTAGTTATATACGGATAGTTAGAAAAATGTTTTGAAAGTTTGTAATGAAAGGTTTCCAATAAAAACAATTCTTAAACAGTTATCTTTTAAATTCTTTATGAAATGCTTTCTGGAATTTTGGGTAAAACATTCAAAAATGCTTTAGCTGATTTTCAAACTGCACCTTTAACTGACGTTTTAGTATGTTTTTCTTAGAATTTAAAGGATAACAGTTCAAAAATTGTATTCACTGGAAACCTCAGACATGTTTATAATTACCCATAGAAAATTTGCAGATAAATCATTAGTATTGCTTGTATTAAAATGCTACAAAGTAACGTTTAGCGTCATTCTTGAGTGCGGAACCTAAATATAAAAGATGCAGTTTTTTTCAATTACAAACTTGTGATTGTCATTAAATGTAATCAAGTTTATTTCAGAGAAATTGTTGGAACAATGTGATAATATATAATTGGCTTCTTTGTGGAACTCATATTCTTGCATCTGAAAGTTGACCATATCTTCTATTTGGAAACAGATGTCACTTATCTACCAGACAGACTCTGTACTCATAAGGAGCCCATTGTCCAGCTTTTATTATATAATCGCCTATGCAGATGTTGGGCAGTATTAATTCAATGTGTCCCTTCGCAGAGACCTCATGGAAGAATTGATCGGCTTGATTCGCGAAGCTGTGGATAGAAAGCAAGAGAACATGAGGCGGCGCAGAAGACGAGATGCACTCCGACTGCATCTAGGAAGAGTTCTACAGATTATTGCGGAGAATGGCACCTTCGCCAGCAGGTATATGAAATTTTATTATTACACTGGCTACTTCAATATTGTCAATAACGAGAAGGTGTAACCTCTAGTGTGTCGAAGGTGCCAATAGTCACCGGGCATTCATCATTATCTTTTCAGGGGTTTTTATCCTTTAAAACCTGTTGTTCGCATATTTAAATGAACCATAATCGCTTGTAAACAAAATAATCAATCCATGGAGATATTTTGCATTGCGTTAAGTTCAGTACAAGTCGAGTAATAAATATTTGAAGTTTGCTTTTGTCAGTGCAGCAGAAAAAAAAACTATTTTCAAAGTGAAATTACTGTGTGTATTTACAGGAAAACCTCATGCAATTATTTTTATTTAAAAGAACATTTATTCAGCTTCACAAAAATGCAATAAAACAACAAAAATACTTCACATTTCTTAACCAAATTCTTTTTATTGACATGAGGGAGAGAAAACTAATTCTCCCAATATAAAAAGCTATTCCAGAAAAACCACTCATACCACTAACATTCAATTTTAAAAAAATATATAAACACATTATCTGAGAAGATAGCATAATTGATAAAAACATCATTTCGTTAAACACAAATGAGTTATTACAAAATTATAGTCAGCAAGGTACGACGGAAATTGTACCTTGCAGGAATCCAGCATTCCAGAGGTTAACTAAATTGTCCTAATCAAAAGAAAATACCTTTTTTTTCACAAATTTATTGAATTTTATTACCAATAAAGAAACATTTCCCGAAAACAGTGCATTTCTGGAAAAACTTACATATTGGTCAGATTTACAATTTGTGTGATTGCCTTCCAGTCCCAATGTCCTGGAGAACGGCTCGCTTCACCCGTCCTTCGTGGAGTACATTGACGGGGCGCGGCTGTGCCTCGAGGCAGAGACGGAGAAGGAGACGCCGGCCGTGCAGGAAATCAAGTTGATCTTCTGCCACGCCGTCAAGAAGATAATCAAGAGTTTCCCCTGTGAGTTTGAACATCCATACTGCACAAAATTTATCTGTAAATTCTACATGGGCAATTAGGAAAATGTCCAAGGTTTCCAGCGAATACAAATTTTAAGCTGTAATCTTTTAAATTCTATGAAAAACATACTAAAATGTCAGTAAAAGGTGCAGTTTGAAAACTAGTGCAGCCATTTTCGAACATTTTTCCTGAAATTTCAGTATGCATTTCATGAATAATTT
>JAGWCC010001315.1:0-33651 GCA_022651775.1 Drusus annulatus
TTTTGATATTTCTTAAGAAATATGAATAATATAAGGATTAAACTTTTTCCTTATATTTACTTTTTATTATACTTTTTGTAAATATATTATTCACCTATGTATCAAACAATAATGAATATCACTACAAAATATATATATTCGCTATCATAATTACATTGAATACGTTCAATTAAGTTGAAGAAATTTGAAAAAATAATTTTTATCCTTTCCTGCAAAGTTTTCACGTTCTCGATGAAAGTTTTAAACCTATGTTTGCATTCGACGTAGGAGTAGTTTAACTATAATGCAGAAAATTGCTGTTAACTCTCAAATGGTTAGCTCTGGCGTCACAAAATTTCCACAGTATTTTGTTTATAGAACTTCTAAGTCTTGTTTTCATCTCTCACCGTCATGTACACGATGAGCTATAGAGTATTACAGCCCCGATTTACTGAATCTTATTGTCTTTTATATACCAACGAGAACTATTTGATCCAAAATTCTATTTAGTTGTAGTTAGTTGTAACAATTATATCAGGGCTTGGGTCTTTCGGATATTCGCTTGTACTTATATTGCATGTATTCGGTAATACGAACGGAGATGTTGCTGGTGTTTAATATATAACTGTACGGAATATATATATATATATATATATATATATCTTCAATCAATATTAATTTAATTTAATCAATCAAATACAATTCACCTAATACTTACATTTACTACTCATTCTTACTTGAATTATGAGAAAGTAATTCACACTTGTATCGCTGTAAATGTATTGAACCTTTATATGTAAAACCCACTTGTATACTAGATTTGAACTGTTAAAAATACGGAACACGAAATCCGGTCACTTTTACGAGTATATCTTTATTCCTGAGATATAAGATTAACAATTGTGACTTAAATGTTGTCTGTTCTTAGGCTACCGACATAACGCGTCAGTTTGTTAGCTAAATTCGATAGCATTAAAAATAATAATTTGATCTTCTCTGGAATAAGTTGAGAATCCAGATTCAAATACGAAAATTCGTCCACATAAATAAGGTTTACTGTCAACGTTTATCGGATTACGTATATTTAAAAATGAAAATTTCGAAGATGTAAATTTAAGATTTAGAGTCAACAACGAATTCAGAGATTTAAAGGGAATGTAAAAGTCAGCAACTTCTTGACGGGAAACAATTGACTATTTTCGTATATAACGTAAAAGAAAACATAAAGTTAGCAAAAAAATAAGAGTATTTTTTTTGGTTTATTTGCATGTCTGGGTCAGCAAATAGTACCTTGTAAATAAGCAACAATTTATTTTACAATCCCAATGAAAAATAAAATACGCGCATAATTTATAACCCTATAGTCGTTAAATCAAATTTCTAAAGAAACCTAAATTAAAACGAAGTTTTTTTTATTACCATATTTCTGATTGCCTCAAAAATTCTATAGAATTTGAGGCGTTAATGAAAAACATCCCAATAAACCGTGGAAATGCCAATTTTAATTTCGATATCGTGGAAGTTGTGGTTTTCATTCCTGACATTTTTTTAAAATATAAATGCCTACGTATTTAAAACGTTTTAGGTTGCGTATTATTATTGGATGCTGCGTAATTCAGTCATCACGAACAGGCGCCAGTAAGGGTAGTCGGCAATACCCGGTAGCTCGCCGGCCCCATCCTCCCCAACCGGCACCTTAACCACCTTAGCTCCGAGCCAGCCACCTACCGGCGGCTCCATATTCTAAATGCGTCATTATGAGTGATGTATAGGTTTGAACGAGACTCTAAATCCAGAAGATTTTTCGTTACTTTAACGCTAGCATAATAGTATGTATCTACCGGAATATTTATGATAATTCCCTTTTTCTCAGAGATATAGATAAAAATCTTAAATCTTTGGCTTTAATTTAAGATACATTTTAAGCCGCCATGCTTTACAAAGGGCTTTTACAGTGTAGGAAAGCCAACACTAACAACTAACCGCTGACTGTTGAGACTGTAAAGGACGTTACTAATGTTAAACCATTATTTATTCATAAAAAGTGTATTATTCTGGCTGCATACAACCAAGTGAGAAATGAAATTCCGCTATATCAACACATTGACTAATTGGTAAAAATATAGTTAGGAAGCAAGCATAGTAGCTCTAGCAGCGTTGCAAGCTAGGGGGCGGTTGTAGCTAAATGTATGCGAAACTAACATTGGAAATATTTGAATTAACGTTAGAAGTAATATCACTGGCAGCACGTTGACATTTGGACCGGCGCACAGTGGGGCAAGAATACGAAAATGTGTCGTTTATTCACAGAGACGTTTTTATGTGAAAATTTTGATACGGCAAGATAGGTTTTAAAAAAAATAATTTTTTAGTCACATTTATAAAGTTTTTTATGCATTATATTTTTATATATATATATATATATACAACTTAGTAAAATAACTAACAAAACCACATTTTTATTTCTCTTCATCTGACATTTTTGAGTCATCATCACTAACATCATCATAATCATCTTCATCATAACTAACATTATCATGATCATCAGAATCATCAACATCACTACCTATCCCGAGTACTTGGATAATTTCGACTGGATGATGGAGCTATGAGTTCGACCGCTTCGTTGGGGAGTGTCAACAGCTTTTTTGGCAGTTTCGTTTTGCTCGTTATGAGAAAATCTGATGACAGCAATAACAAATGGAAAACATCAGCATTGGAATTTTTACAACTACATTTTCTAGAATAATTCTCACTGTTTTTTTTTTTTTAAATCCTTGTTTCGTGCGTCTTGGACCTCTTCTTTCAATCAACCTATCACCAAATATTCCCTTTATATTATATCTGGCCCGTGAATAAATAACTTACGTATATTATAGCGTTGGTGGCATAGCGTACAATGAGTACTTTTGCAGAAACTATTTGGCTAAGTCTATTAGTGTATACTTTTGAAATTAACTGCCAACAAAATCCCCTTTCTAAAGCAAACACATTTTTTTTAACTCTTCGAAATTGAGTGTACGCAATAAATCACCTTGAGCGAAGATACTCTCAATGGTAAGATTAAAAATAATCATGAACCAAAGTATCATTACTTTTTTGCGGCCTTTCCGATTTTATAAGACGCGTATATTTTTGGAGCTTTTGATCTTACTATATTGTATTGGTGTAGAGATAAACCTGCTTCCACTATAAGTGCTACAACATCCTCTCCTGACATGGTAACCTGTTTCAAGTGAATCTCTATAGGCTTTTGAATGTTTACGGGGACTTGACGTATCAAATAAAATACATTTGATTAATTTAGACGCCTCTGCCTGTCCTGCAGCTTTCAACTCTACTCGTGTGGTGTAAACTAATTTGGGTAGAGCCGTACATTTTCTGAAATCTAGAGTCTTTAGTCGCTTCATCCGTTTTGTACTCTGTTCAAACGATAATTTTGGGCGATCGGGACAGCTACGTTTTAGCGTAAGATTTGAAAAGGAAATTGACGAATCTAGCGATTTTTTTATTATTTTTTAGAAGTATTTCTTCAATCCAGTGTGCCGTTTTACATGGTTACTTATGTTTAGATTTTAAACAATTTATCATTTTTAAAATATCTTTCCTAAAGTCACTGACACATTCTGCTCTTGTTTCTATTTCCTTTTGCAGTGAATCTATCCGATCTTGATATTTTTTGTATGTTCAGAGCTCTTTATTATCATGTACAATTGTCGTTTTGTCATAAATAAGGTAACGATATTCGCACCTGTGTGAAAAAAACGAATTGGAATAAAAATAAAAATATATGTTTATTTTAATTGTAACTACGGATCACGTTTAGATTATTAATTATTTTAAATCGGGCAAAAAGATGCAACATATTAAAACTCGATCGTAAAGTACAATAACTAACGGTTCTAAAAATGTTCATACATATGCTGGATCAGTCTTGAAACATTACTAAATATCTAAATGATTCTGAAATTTACAAAAAAATACTTTTACATTTTAGTATATAATTGATGTACAATTTTACTCATTAAAACAATTGCTAATATCAAAAATAAAATCCGGAAGAACGAGAAAAATACTTGGAACTTGCCTGTTCTATAATCGCTTTCGGGGTTTATACGACGGATATTCCGCAATAAATACGTGAACTTACGTGTTGCGCTGGCGCATATAACGAGCGAATCGTCTCCACGAGCGACCGGCCTCGCCTGAGGTGAATAGTGGGTAGTGGTTTGCGTCTATTGCGTCTACCTGCTAACACCAGCGTACTCCAACTAAAGTAGTACTTTGCAGTAAGCAAAACGACACTGTAAGATTGATTTTGTATTTTTCGTATGAAAATGTGAGTTCTTGCCCCAGTGTGCGGCGTAGACCGTAGCTACTGGAAAAAGTTAATTGGAGTTAGAAAAGGCGGGGTTTGAAACAAATGCAAAGCTCTAGTTACCTTGTCAAAGTTCTGCTGGGAGTTGTGAACGAAATTGGCATATATCCTTTTGGTGCAGATATGGGTTTTGTCTTTACTCATTACAGTTATCCTGTTAGCAAGTACGTGGGACTAATATAGCTATGAATAGAAGGATATTAAAAATAAAAATTGAAAAAAACTTTTAAAAACTTTCAGCATGTAGAATATAAAATATGTTGACATATTTTTAAATGACTATACGAAACCTAATCAAAAGCAAGCTAGGCTTTTAAAAACCAATATGAAAGTGTGTCCAATGTAAATTAATAGCAACACGTGCAACAGAATCCCTTCCTCTGCTCATTACGGGCCCGTACAAAGGGCTTAATGAGGGTTTTAGCCAGCAATTCCATGCTGCATACAATGTACGTAGGAACTACCAGTCCTTTTACTTGTCCAATTAGCGATCACTACATATAATGTATGTCGTACACCAGCAACCACATTGCCTTTGAAATCAAACTGAGATGATTGACTTTTGAAGTTTCGTATCTTGATCTGCGTGTATTAAAAACTACCGTGGATATTCGACATTTTAAGGTCGCTGCAAAACGAATATCTGCAATCGGAAAAAGGAAAATTGTGTAAAAAACTGAGACATAATAAATGGTGAGGACGGGAAAATTTGTTTCTAAAATTGTAACTGAAGAAAAATTAAAAACCTTTTTAGACGTATTTTTGAGTTTTATATTATGTCATTATCGTTTTTTTTTTCGACCAGAAATTTGATATTTTACATACGTATATTATATTGCATTGGAAATTACCCCGTATGAACGAGATGCAAGAGATACACTACCACCAGTGGGGGTCGGTGAAAATATTTCACTCTCAATTATCGGGGAATCCTGTGAGGCGAAAGGATGCCGAGAAGAAGTATAAAATTTACATAACTAAGTATATATGGGTACTAAATATTGCTTAATCCTTCTCATGCAACGTTTCGCCTCTAGTGGTCTTTCGAGCAGATTACTGAAATATTATCTATTATAGAACGAAGTCCATTTAATTTATGTACATCATACAGTTTGTACAAAATTAAACTGATTGAAATAACATGAAAAGCTTTACTTACACAAAAACCATCTGGCCATTTTCCCGAAAAGGTGGTCGTATTTTTTAATTCACCTTCACGTTATTCCCGGTCATTTTTTTACTGATTGTACAACAGATATTAAATACAACGACAGTACAATGGGAAAAACAGCAAAAAAAAAAACATTTAAAAAAATACAGATTTTCAAATTTATATAGATGTCTTATTCAGCAGAACCATATCTCTTGTCATGCTATGCTGTGCCAAAACATCTGCCGACCATGGTGTATGCTAAGCATGGCATGGTTTCTATGGTAGCAGTATTTTCAAGGCGCAAACAAGCAGTAGCATGCCAAGAAATATGGACAATCAGTCAAATGATTTATAATTTTAAAGCCTATTGTCATGAGACCAGCATTACGCCTGAAGGATCTCGTTTCCAATACATAACCTAAAATTAATTAAATGTAAAAGCTAAAAAACGTATTCAAAAAATAAAAAGATTTCAAATATATGTATGTATAAAAATGAAAATACCGTGTGCGGCATTTTAACGGTAAATTTTATTTATCGAAGGAAGCAATCACTTTGTAGCTTGACATTATAATTTAAAAATAAAAAATATTTTTGTTTTAAGCCTCTTTATTTATACAAATATAACAATTCCCAATTGGAATTGGAATTGTTATATTTGTATAAATAAAGTGGTAAATTTTATTATTTTTTACAACAAAGTTAACAGTGCAAACTAAATTAAAACTTTATCCACTCTGTGTTTTACACACATCCCGTTATGGATAAGCACCCAAAAATATACACTTTTGGGCTTAATAATACAAGCAACGCTGCAAATGATTTATTTGTTAATTCTACATGTATAGTTAGGAAAATGTCTAAGATTTACAGTGAAAAAAATTATTTTACTGTAATATTTTAAATTCCATGTGAAATACATACTGGAACTTAAGGAAAAATGTTAAAAAATGTCTTCGCTTGTTTTCAAACTGCGCCTGTTACAGACGTTTTAGCAAGTTTTTCGTAGAATTTAAAAGACATATTTTGGTATCCAATATGAGATAAGCCTTGTTTTCCCGTTTGGCCAGTTGGCCTACGAGTATATGACCAGAGCACACCCGGCACCTTGTTTGCTAAAAAGGTGTCAGCACTTGATACAGCACGCGTTACTCGTGTAAACAGAAACTAACGCATTATTTTTATACGTCATCCGCAATGTGCCTGCGTTCGCATTATTTATAAGTGCCCACACGTTCTGTTGATTTTGGAAAATTATTCGTTATTCTTCTGCAGTGGGACTAAAGCTAACAATCCAAACAGAATGTGAGCATTTTTGTACGTATTAACGAACGAATCAAGTCAATCATCTGAATTTCATCAGTTTTTTGTCGGTGATTCAAAAAAAAGTTGACGTTAAAAGAGTAACCAACATAATTAAGTGGTTGCAAAAATTAAATTAAATCATTTATAATTTTACATTTACCCACAGATTTGATGTATATTATTTACATTTTCAGATAGTGTTATTTTTTTTATAAAAGAGCTATTATATTTCAAGCAAATAATATAAACCTGATTAAAGAATAACTAAGATGTAGAAAATAATAAATTTCGAGAACGAATAGTTAGCAATTTAGAAGCAGAGTTTTAGTATTGGATATTTAAAACCATCCGAGATTCTATTCCCCGCTACGGTTAGTAAATAAATAATTGATGCACGGCTTTGGGAGAGAATGAGCTGGGGCCGGGAGGCGGTGGAGGTCCTTCGCCAGACAGTTTGTTACCGGAGGCACGCAGGGGAATGGCTGTAATTAATTGCGAAGGGGCGGAACATACTCAGCGCTCACTGAATTAACCCTTGCATTTCGATTCACTTTATGTTATGAACATACTGTTGACATTTCACTCGGGATCTTTCAAACGTTCTTAGACGGGCGGGACAAAATCGTTAACCAACAAAGATAATACATATAAATGTGACCGAGTATCTGTTCATCGTTTGCTCATCACTAATGACATAATTAATAGTTTTGTTGGGTTGCTTTGAAGAGTTTTATGGAAAGCTAAAGTTAACATAAATAATAAAATCCACCATTACTTATATTAAAAAGTTACACTTATTTTCAATTGAAACTAGTTATCGTTAAAGTTTTTCGTAAATCAATCAGTATGCGGAAAAAGCACATTATACGAATACATAAAAATATTTTTAAATATCTTCACTAACATGTTACTATCAAATATTTTAAAGTTTCATTGACGCAAGAATTATGAAAATTTTACAACTATATATATATGAATTTAGCAATTAATAGCCATGGTCAAGTTCTGTTTAATAAAAAAATAGTCGTTCCAAAACAATATTATATATAATTAGGGTTCCCCATCATGTATATTTTATTCTGGGCATAACGCAATTTCTTTCTTCATTATACATAAACAAGTTATCTAGGAAACCATTATTATTTGGTTTAATGATGATATCAACTCAGCAAAAATATATTAATAGATCCTCTCCTGGTTGACATTATTTTTGTTGTTGTGGAAAGGTCCAAAGACGTGAACAAATGAGTATAGAAATTTATTTCGGTTCTTGTGATCAATTTGATGTCGCTCGTTTTGATATTTTCATTTTCATTAATTTATTTTAATTTAAAAAGCTGTGGTTTTAAATTATATTATTTCTAATTTTCAATGCCCTGATTATGATCCTAACTAAAGAAACTACGTGACATAATTTTTAATGTATAAAATATATCATTTATTATTATTTAGTTTATCAAAGTTATTTTATTAATTTAAATATTCCATTGGTCATATTAATTGTGCAAAAACACTGTTAAATAGGTAAATGGAGTTTTCAAATATTGTAAGTTCTTGTGTATTCGGTATGTATAAAGTACGCGATTTAATAAATAAAAAGTAGCCTCAAAATGGAAACAATGGCGCACAACACGTATAGCACTATCGCCACTATCACTCTCCAAGAAGAATGTCTCCACCCGCCAACACCCAATCGCAAAACGCATATCCATATTTCACATGCCACAAGACCAGCCCTATCCCGGGTGGCCACATCAAAGAGGAAGTGGTATCCTAGAGATATATAGCTGTCCGCTGTATTATATGATCCTGGTTCTATTTATAGAAAACTTGGGAAAGGATTTCGGCTTTCCAGAAAGCTTTATATTTTATCGTTCTAGCAAAAGACACCAACCCCTAACACTATTTTGAGATATCGAATGTTGGAGATAAACGCTTACTCGTGTGCTTTTCGAGTTCATCTGTTATTAGGCAGGTAGGTAAAACTTAAAATGTACGTTGTTAAACACTGTAAGAACATATAAATCAGATTTTTACCTTCACATCTATTATTCAATATTTTCCTCTAATATTTTCCCCTAATATTTTTCTCTAATATCATTTGGTAATAATTCTCAAATGTATTTATAGCTCCGTACATCAATGACTTTTGAATTTGCGACTTTTTTCTGAAAGGTACTCTCATTTGGTTCGTATTCTTCGTATCATAGTCTGTTCATCGTCTGTGTCTGTACTGGAAGTTGTCTATTTTTCTCAGGAAGTCAGGTGGATATATGCCCATTAATTATTTTGTAGATCCAAAATAAAGTTGAAGTAAACAATTTGTTTGAATGAAAAGATATGTCATATCACAAACCTTACTCCTGAAGTTCGTTACTTTTTGCTGAACAATAATCGTATATTGTATTTATTTTGATGCTGTGTATTTTTTTTTTTTCATTTCCTACAGTACCTTAGTGCCATCTTTGGGGATTTAGTGTATTTAAAAATAAACGTTATTAAAATTATTATTATTTTAATTTTCTAGTATACTGGTGTCTAATGCCACTATTATTATTATTTAATGCCAACTGCTCGGCGGCAACAACTAATTAATATTACAAAGTAACTAACCAATAGAATGGTCAGCTTTGTAATAGAATTATTCTCAACCCGGAAGCGTTCGGGGAATATAAAAAACCTCCGGGGTGTCTATTTCAACACAATTATAGGCACTAAAAGGCCACCATTGCTGTAATTGGCTAGAAAAAATACTCCAAGCTGTACTTTCCTCTTAACACGATGTAAGGATTAGGGGTTTTAGGGGTTACGTTTGGATTAAAAAAATTACAAGTTATAAATATTTCTATCCACAGGTATGTTAGCCGTTAACAGGGAGTGTCATTTAGGGTAAATTATTTTAGCAAGTAAATGATTTGTTCATATTATGGTTAAAAACATGTAATATATTATAACAAATCTGAATTCATTAATCAACTTTCGTTACATTTTAATAAAATTATGACAACTAGTACTTCAAGATTTCGTGTTTCAACGCTCTTCTTTCGATACGTTTGTTCTTCAATTGAGAAATATGGAACAAAAATACGGTTTTTTATATTTAAATAATATCAATAATCTAAAACACAAATATGAAACAGAAAAACCAAGAAAATAAAAAAGACAATGGTCACAACCGAGCCTCGAACCCAAGTCCTCTATTCTATCTGGGGGTAACTCCTTAACCAATTCGGCCAATCGGGAAGATTATTATTTAAATATTAAAAAAAAAACATAAGCATTAATGCTTTAAAGTTATTTCGAATTTCATTGGTGTCACGTCTTCTTTTTTAACGGCAAAATAGATGCATAACTCATGTTGGAAATTACCTTGCTAACTGAAAATAATCGCGTAGATCTAGACTGACCTAACCAGGGGAAAAGCTGTGCAAATTTCGTGACGTCAGAGCTCAACGTTAGAGTGTTTTCCGCTGCATTACCACACTGCTTTTCTCAGCCCGAGTAAAACAAATTATAATATTGTACGTAAATTAGTTATAGTTAGTGAAGTATTATTACAGTGCTAAAATTAAACAAAAGATAAAATAAATAAAAGTTTCTGCGACTTAAATAATATCAAAGGCGATATTTCTCTGTCGATCAATTGATGTGACAGGGTGTGGCAATAACGCTGCCATGGACAGACATAAATTGCCCGCCATATCAGTTAGCGACAAATGACTTGATGAAAACTATTACCACCCTTAACGGGACTAATAAACCACTTGACAACGCAGAAAATAAAACACTGAAAATCATCGATAAATTTATCGCCGCTACACTGGGTCCAGTAAAATGGTTCTAAATGCTGTAGGTAGGAAATAAATAAGGTATTCCATCAAATTGATGTTAAAATAATCATCACATTGTTCTGAATAAAATATTCTATCATGTTGTTTTGAATAAGTAATTCCATCATGTTGGAGGAAATAAGATGTTCCATCGTGTTGAAGGAAATGAGATGTTCACGTTTATTGTGCTAAGTAAAATGATCGATCGCGTCGCAATAAATGAAATGTTACATCATCAACAGCAAGTGACTGAAATTGAATTATTTTTGGGGTTTGAGCTATGGTTGTTTTGCGTGCAACTGTGGCTACTCGTAACGAAATTATTTGAATGATTACCCACGTTGCAGAGAGCTTTATCCCATGCCTGAAGAAGTCGGATTGTTCAGAGGTGAGGGGGTCGTTTTACCGGCCAATTCTGAAGATTAATGGATAGAGTAATAGATAGAGAAGATACTCTCTGTATCGTTCTGGTGAAGGACCACCATTTATGATCGAAATGTTGCTTGAAATGGCTTTAGCCGTGTTTGGTGAGGCGGTTACTTCCTAACCTTCCTCTTCTCCATATTCTCCCCGTCTCTACTCCCCTCAGCCTCACAACATACCTCAATAGGGGATGCCATAGTCCCACTGGCTCCGGAGAGTCGGAAGAAGTCGGAACTCTCGTTCGGTATTCCCATTTTTTCAAAAGATAGCAGAAAGTATAAAAATCTGGAAAGTGATTTCGCTTAGGAGAATACGGCGGATTTAATATAACTTCCAAATCGAACTGGGGAAGCAATTGAAATACGTATTTCATTTTTAACCATAGCCTTGTACGAAAAAGTCACAATGCCACATTTAATTTGAGTAAATCAATATGTTTTCCTTATCTTTTCTAATTGTATGGAAAAACAGGTTCCACTTTAAACGTTTATCAATACAAATTATCAAAGTGTGGAAAAGGTTTCAATCGGTTTGCAACAAGAATACGCTAGTAGGCTTTGGAATTAGAGTGCCAGAACTCAAAACAGAGATATTCCAGTTGGAAAAGGAATTAAACAAACTTTTGAGTCGAGGGAGTAGCCCAGTAATAAATATATATCCCCTTAACTAAACTACGAAGGCATTTGTCGTTTTCCAAGTGGTCTATTATATGTGTTAACATATTCCGAGGTCTGATGCAACTTTACCTTAAAAAAAAACATGCAAACAAACGCCTAGGATTAACAACAACAAAAAAATTCAAGTCATTTCATAATATATATTTTTTAGTTTACTTGGTACTTAAAGCTATTAGAGAGAATTTTCTATTACTTAATTGAAATGTCTTTCTTATGGTCACTGATTTATGATATTCATTTACCTTACAAATATGCTTCACTTCAAGTGTCCATCAATATCAATATTCAATTAGCTTTTTTTTCGTTCAAAGAAAATTGTATCAAGTTTCTCAGCAAAACAAGAGGGAGTAGAATATTAATAAATATTTACAAAATAACGACGCTGGATGTTCACATTATTTTACAATAATTTTCCGAAAAATGCGTTCCGAGTACAAAATTTCAGATAAAAAACTTGACGACCAATTTTTGTGAATAAATCGATATGTTGTCCTTACGTTTGTTTAATTACATGGCACGATGTGCACGTTAAATGTCCATCAATTTTCGTAAATAAAATATGGCAACCAGCAGCAACCAGTGGAATTTAAATATTAATTTAGAGATTAGAGCAGCAGCACTCAAAACTGAAAATATAATTATCCAATTAAGAACAAAAATGTAAACACATTGTCACCGCTCAGAAAGAATACAAATGTTGTCACAATAAATTACATAATGGTTTCAATCTGTAAAAACCTTGTTAGTCTGCCATCATTTAATGACGTTGATCTGGGTTCCGTTATTTTTAAACCTTACAACCTTAATTACAATTTTTTTACAAAAAATGTCGTAGTTTTTGTTGTTAATTAGAAACGTCAGTTAATTTTGTCTGTGTTTTATTAATTCTAACATTTTTTTTTAATTATAGTTTAGTTGTGTTTATTTAAATTGTCAAAAATTACAATATTTATACATCGAAAAAAAAAATCCAATGCTATATCCACTTAAACTTGTGTTTTTCGGGACTCCTTTTTTCTATTAGAGCGACAACAGTATATGAAATAAAGTGGTGTACACAAAGTTAACAGTGTTTTATTGAATATTAATCATAATGCATAATATTCAATAACACATACATCATTCCTGTATACATTTTCCTTTGTTGATGTAGACACCGCTTCTCTTAGTTTGTATTTTTATACTATGTACTACCTATTTATATTTTCATTTTTTAAAGATATATATGCACCCAAAGATGTCAATAAAGTGATGACCACTGCCATATGAAGGCCATCTGTTGGCGTCAGCTACCAGGGTAGCAGAAGCGCGCAAGTGTGAAGCGGCCGCGTTAATGAACGTGCGGGTGTGTTATGAATACGATGGGTTGATACAAGGGAATTACACGCTCTAACGTGGTGACGGCGACGGCGACGGGCATCACCTGCGATCAATATGCTCCGAACAATGAGGTCTTTGATCGCATCCATCAGCCTGCAGGCAAATTACACCGCTGAATAGTTCGCAAATAGATCGGGAATGTATTGCGATCTATTATGTTTCAACAAACCTCTCCCAGGTGAGTGCAAACCGTTGCCCACTGAGCGAGTTGAGTCGATTACGGGAGAGATGAACCTTTGGAGCGCATGGAAACCGTTTTGGAAGCTTATATAAATACGTGTCTGCAGCTTCAATAACAGATGCTAATTTATATAACTAATAACTGATGCTAATTAATAGTTTTATTTATTAAGCTTTCAAAAAAGGGGCTTCAGTTTACCGAGCTCGTAGGAGCAACATACAACAGAAGTCATCTTAAAAACGTTAAGATTCCACTCTTATTGGAGGTTGGGCAACATTATTAATACTTGAACGTATGAAACAGAAACAAACGCACCCTCGGCGAATCCTAACCTATACCTTCTATCAGTACTTCTTTATATCCCTTATCTGTGTACATCTTGTCCTGACCTCTACATTGATTATTCGGTCTGTCCGGGGAATTCCCAGTATGCGACCATATAGATATCAAAGGCAGCTTTCTTTTATGTTGCCTTTCCCGGCTCCGCGCTTCATGCAAAGCTCATTTGACCATTTGCTAACAGAGTTGGATTCTGCAAAAAACCTTTTTCATCTGGATGGAGATAATTTTAGCAATTTCTACTGTGAATTTGATTCATTTATTGGTTATGTTTCCATTGATCCACAAATAAAAAATATATTCACACATGTCTAATACATATTCAATATAATATTAATTTGACATAACCTCAAGGACCTTAAAGCAGAGATTTGTTAAAACTACAGTGAAACATTGTATTGGGTTGAGAGTGTTTCGCGAAACGACAATTATTTTTCAATAAATTTTAACTTAATAATAAAAGAATACTTTGTATTAAAACCAAAAAAAATATTATAATGAGAGCACATATAATAACCGAGTTATTATATGTGCCCTGACGAAGCTTGATCCAAGCGAAACCGGTTGGCCTTTATTATAATAAATTTTGTGGTTTTAAAACAAAGTATTCTTTTATTATTAATATAATGTCTAACCACCATGTGATTGCTTCTTACGAAAAAATTTTTACTTGATAAAATAAGCAAAATTACTTTCGCTAGCGAACAATGAATAAATTCGATTACAAGTACGTACCTGCTTTAAATAAGTTTAAACGATTAAAACGTATTAAAAAAAGTATCTACATTTGTATTTTTTATAATTATTATCTTATGAATATTTTAACGTTTTTAAATGAATCATTCTAGTTTCCATTATTTCTTATAGATTACGAACACGTTTCCGGAACGAATTATACTCTTAAAGCAAAGTTCCATTGTATTGCAAAAAATCTGTGTGTTGAAGCGGAAAAAAATCTTCGTATTATATATATATATAAAAAATCTTCGTACTATATATATGTTTATATTATATTATATATTTCCATTATATATCCATGTCAAAAGTGAGTTAAATATGCAGTTTTGATCAGTTTTTTTTCTGCGTCGAACTCCCGTTTGATTTTGCCATCTAAAATACATTTACAATTTGGGAAAAGGCTTGACTCAAGCGATACAATTTTTAGACGTTTTCAGCTTTTTGTCGCTTCAGGTAACTCAGTAAAAGCATTGAGTTACCTTAGTTAACTTTTTTTTTAAATCCAACCAGGTACTGAAGACTTCTAAATATTATTGTAAAACAAATAAAAAGTGCTCAGGTGTAATTTCCCAGAACGGCGCTTCAGCCCTTTTTCCTTTCCGGTGGCGATATCGTGTTATTTATTTTCATTATATTTTTGAAGAAAAATGTTCAAATGACAAGTTTTGAATAAAACATCGAGAAATGGTATTCAAACGAAGAATTCCGTTCAAGCAAGAAATATCGGATATGCAACAATGTTGTTGAGCTTTTTAGTGCTGATAATATGTAGGGGCAAGGTGCAGCTTTGCATCGGAAAATTTGCTCAGTTGTGTAAATTGGCCTTGGCGCGGTAGTTTTAGCTGTGCATACTGAAACACATTAAGGAAAAACCCGCTGTTGTTCCACCCCTCCGTAATGTGATTGCCCAGTCGAGCTCTTGTTTGAAGCAATTAGCAATTCACCCAGATAATGGTTTAGCTGCCGAGTTAGAAACATATATCCATATGATAAAGGTCAGGGCTGACACCGCTAAGCACATATTAACATATTTGTCAACACGGGAAATAAAGCTATTGGGTGTACAACTTTGCTTCCGCCGTTTTCCTATAGACGGCTTTAGCGGTAAGTAGTGTTCGAAATAAATAAATCATAAACGTCATGCAATAAACTTAGGTATCCATCAACATAATCCCATAGAAACATTAGTCGATTTGTGTCTGCATCATAAAGTTATTCTCGATTGAAAATGTCAGTTTACGAGCCAAATACTCGACATTTGCGGGAGGTTTTCATTTTCTGCTCCCTATAATAATAATAAATAATAATATTTGGACAATTTGTATAGCGCCGTTTTTGTGAAAAATCACCTCAAGGACGTTGTACAGATTTTACTTTCTATCTTTATATGAACATTCCTATGACCAACACTTGTTTCGATCATTGGCACGCGACCTGGCTGACCAACACTTCCGGTCTTATGAAGAAGTAAAAAATGGATCGATTCGAAGATCGCTTCAAAAGATAACCAGTTTTTTCAACGCAGGATTCGTAAGCTGCCCGAAAGATGGGAGAAAGTAGTGGCCAGCGATGGACAATACTTTGAATCATAAATATATGACGAGTTTTTCTACAATAAAGCTTCGAATTTCGGAAAAAACGGCTTAAGCAAATTTGTACACCTAATACAATAGTCCAACCAGACTAAAGCTCACAGCTCGGCACATTATTTGTGAATACAGGAAATAATAAACCGGTCAAAATAACTAAAGTTGTCGAACAAAACGGACTTTCATATATGTATGTATATTTAAAAGAGGTAGTCGTTAAGAATATATTAGACAATTTTCAAAATACGTATTTAAAAAATCTGGGAAATTTAGCGATAGTAAATGAACCAGACTGATTCGCGGAGGTGGAGCTCAATTCGATCATCGCTTTTCCGTTATAGTTTCGTATCGCTAAGAAAGCGTTCCGTCACGCTTGCCGTTAGTAAACACTCGTTAAAACTACGCGTAGATGTTTGGCGTAGAGCCCTCTACGCTCTACGCCTACAGCAAACAGCGCTACGGTGAGTGATGTATACAAATATTCCAACTCCCTGTGTTACCTGCCTGGAGGACAAGATTTTGGGATGTACTAAATTAAAACACAACAACAGATTTGAAATACATTAATATGTTTTTTTAGCAGTAACATTTATTTACAGAGAAGTTGACTTAAAACTGGAAGTAATTAAATGTTAACGTAAATAGTAAAACCAAAATGTTAAATTTATTGATAAATATTAGTAATTGAAATAACACCAATAATCCCCAACGTAAATATGAAACAGAAAAAATATAACGGTCGCAAACGAGACTCGAACTCGGAACCTCTACTCTATCCGGGAGTAACGCTTCTGCCAATTCAGCCACCGAGACCTTATAGGAAACCGGCATTTTAATCGAGCTCATTCTTTATTTTAAAAATTATTAATATCATTTATTCATTTATTTTCTTCCGATTTGGCTGCCATCTTTGTATTATATACAAAGCTCTACTCGAGAACATTTTATATACCTATAGTTTCGGCCGCGACCGTTATACTTTTTCTGTTTCATATTTACGTTAAGGGTTATTAATATTTTTTCAATTATTAATATAAAAGAATAAAAGCTTCAAAGTTAATTCTAATTTAATATATTAAATTTATTTGTTCTAAGACATGTTCTCAGAAAACCAGTAGAGCTACTTCCGCGTGAGATTCAGGAGGCAATTCCAAAGAGAAAACCTCTTTCGAGGCTGTGTGAAGACTAGACTGGGCCGGTGATGGACTGCAGCCACTGAAGTAGCCCATGGCAGAAAGACGCATTAAGAATATTATTAAAAGCAATTAGGGGAGGAGCATGGAAGACGTAGGTAAAGGGAAAGGAGGGGATGAAGATTCGAATCATTTCCTCAGAGTTTGAAACCGGAAAAGGATGTACGCAAAGATGCACATTTACATTGTTAATAATGTCCCAATTACAATGTAACTCTTTTCCGATATAAATCTAATTCGACAAGCCTAGACAAGTTATAAAAATATCGATTCATAAATTTAATTCAGAACGTAAAAACATCAATTTACAAATACAGTTAGTATCTGCTTCGTTGCTCCGCGGTCGAGTGGTTCAGACGCTCGACTACGAATCTAGAGGGTGCGGGTTAAAATCCCTGCGGGCGAAAACTATTTTGTATTAAAATAATGTGTTATTTTACATTTAATTAATATAAAATAATATATAGTATATTTGCGGCACGTTCCAAAGTGGTATACGAGTATACTTTAAATATTGCCCTGGTGAAAGATCACCATTCAGAATAGAAACTTTGATAGAAATGGTTTTAGCCGTGTTTGGTGACCAGATCTGATTAGCCGGGTAATTTCTCAATTAACCTTCTCTTCCTCATTTCCTTTCCTAGCTGTAAGATGTTTAATAAAATAGTAAAATACTCATTTATAATAAAAACACATTGAAAACCTGCATTTCTGATGTCTATTTAACAAACGATTATTATATATATTTGATGATACTATGAAAACATAATAATATACAAGCGAAATCGAGAATAACCCAAAATGTGAACATTCTATATACCTGAGCCAGTTATTTGACCGACCGTCACATTTGACATCGTCACTAATCGCCGATCAGTGCCATTTTAAATATGTTTACACTAAACATTGATTTTCGGCCCGTTTTATATTTTGATAAAATTGTAATGAACTCTCAAGCAGATCGATCATGTTGTTATGCTTGTCAGCTTGATCGCAATTTAGCAAAAGCTAAAACGAGCCGAGAATCGGCATTAAACTGGAACCCATCAAGCATCAAAATATTCAAAATGACACTGATCGTTGATTTATGGCGATGTCAAATGTGACGGTCCGTCAAATAACTGGAACTTACTCAAAATAAGACGAAATATTATTAGAACTAGCATTAAGTACCGGCTCTACTACTCAACTTCGTTCGAGATATGAACATTCTGGAAATATTCTGGAAATCGTTTTTCTGATTCAAAAACCAAAAAAATATGTAGTAGGCAACGCGTTTTTTTTTTCATGTTAAATGGCTATTTAAAAACTCTATAAAGCTGAAAAAAGCTAATGTTGCGTTGACCTATATATTCTCGTTATCCATCCAATTAATGAAACATTCGCCAGTAAGAAACATAAAAAAGCCGTAGACGTGCAACGCGTTCATTAAAATACAAAAATTAACGTAGCATCCAGAAGTTACATTTTGCAACAGGAAAGGGATCTATTCTTGAAACTCGTTTTATAAATAATAAACCATTTCAAATCCACGTATAATAGTAAAAACAACGCACATTGAGATGACGAAGTTCAATTGTTTACATGTACTTTAAAATGCATCGTTGTTGAAATGAAATGTGCAACGAGCGAACATGCCCTCAAAGGCCAATCGGAACGAAAGCTATTTTTCTATTTCGCAGACTAAAATATACGTAGAAAGCCAATAAAATTGTTTGTATTCTTTAATCAAGTGGACGACTCAAAGGGCATGGGTATGGGAAGAATATTTGCAGGGCTATGCCGAGGAAAATATATAGTACCAATATCACATGAATGGAAAGCAGAAGACTTCTGAAAAATTTAATGGATTTTTTAACTTGTATGGTTTGTTTTGATATTAAATATCTTAAAAGCAGCATTGTGAGCATTTCGTATGCACTTACTATCTTTTTGCATGCTTTACATAATTTTATTTTATTTTTGAAGAAAAATAGTGATCCTAGAAGAAAGATAACCTTATTATAAGAGGAAAATCGTTCACAGCCTAACAATTGAAGAACAAATCGTAAAAACGACCCGTCTTCGTGCGGAAACTGTCAACCGCGTTGGCATTCGTTTGGCGTGTCTCTCACCATGCACCGTTGCTAAAATGATTCGTTATACGCTTTCGAAGACTTCAGAGCATTTTTCATCGATCTACAGAGTGCACAAGTATAGCAAAATATCGTCTTTGTTCCAAATATTGTAGTCCGTCTTAAGAAAAACTTTCAGACGGATGTCCATGTTTGCTTATATTGGAGTTTCGGTAAAGAAGTGTCTACTAAACTCTACGTAGGACCCACTTGCAACTTGTACAAGATCAACCCTTGTGTACTATAATAGTACCTGCGGGCTATGTACTCGTACATTGCGGTTCACATCTGATTCTAGCTCACTCTAGCTACAATTGCCACCCTTCTTGAGCTGGTCACACGAGTTATGTACACCGAATGTGTCAATAGAAGGCTTATTGGTAAGATAAAAATCTACCCAACTAATATTCTGTTCGTTGCATTATTCTAAATGCAATGGAAATTCATAAAATTTAATGCTACCGAACTGAGTGAAACCTTCTGTAACATGACGTAAAATCGCGCTCATAAAATATTCACGGGCAGCAAGAGAGACCAGACGATTCTTGGAGACTTCATAAAACCAGTTAGATAGCCGTAATAAAAACATGCAAACCTTAAAAAACAGATTCATGTCGCAACGATAATAACAAAGTTCCCGAGAGCAACATGCCTGCTGAACTTTACTGCACGTTGAACATCAGAAAGATTTGTAAGGAAGTATTTTATGAGAATTTTGTTTATCTATTAACGATCTTATTAAGAAATGTTCTAAGAAAGATAACAAATACGTATTGCGAATATTGTCAAACATAAAATGATCTCCCTCCCGCAAAAAAAACTAGAGTATTATCAAATAAAATATAACACCAGATACAGATCCTTTTTTTGTCTGGCACGTTATCAATGTACTGTGTGCCAATACACATTACTGTATGCTTGATAGGTTCCTTTGCAGCTGACATAGTTATACAATCGTACCGCGCAAGTAAGAAATGCAAGTTTGTATTCAATGACAATTCGAAGGGCACACCGAGCGCGAAATAATAATTGTTATCGATAGTAAAAACATTTTTAGTAAAATATTATTTGTCAAAATGCTTCTCAAAGGATATATAATTGGAAAATGTATAGTTTCCCTGAAACAGGTACCCCTTTTGCAGAGTTGGCAGAATTCAATTTCCCACACTAAAATGTGGACGGAAAATTGGATATCAACATCCGACGTCACATGCAAAAATGCAATTCAGGCATGTTAAGAACCAAAGAAAATTCTAGCTGGGGGAATTCAGGCCGAAAGTTCGGTTGAATTCAAAAGTAACATATATGATTTTTTGGAACGTTTTTGCTGCATGGGTAATTTAAGTTTAATTTTGGAATGTGCACACTTCTCCCTCTGTTTAAAATGCCAGAAAGACTATATGTTATATGTATTAAAGGCGTATCAGATCGAACCCAGCAAAAATATTAATGGCATAATTAGTCCCCGGTGACATTAATTAAATATAATATATAATAACAAAACAAAATATATATTATGTATGTAAATTTCAGTCACATACCGCCACTGGTCACTCAAATGAGAAACCGTGAACACCCGCCCGACCTAAGGGCCTGTAAGCAGTCCAATGGTGGTCCAGTCAATTTTTTTTTTTTTAAACCATCTACATGTTTTACTGCAATCAGGAATCGCTGGTTAAAGTCTGTCAGGTTAGATCTGACCCGCCTTGAAAATTATTGTATTACAATTTAAATATGCCCATATAAAACCGTTTTAATTAGAACGGGTGAACGGACAAAGAACGAAACAACCCCAATGGGTGGGTTGTTTTGTTGTTTGTCCTTTTCAACTTTTAATCAAATCGCAATCAGCTGGTAACCATAATGATCATGTTGTTATGCTTGTAATGGAATCACAATTTTTTCAAAAGCTGAAAAATACCGAGAATCACCATTTAATGTAAAAAAATTATCGTTATCAAATGTGACGAGAGTTTAAAACACCCCAACTCCTGAAAAAAGGCGGAAAAACCTGGGCTTTATAATTATCAAAATCGTCTTGAACATTTTTTTATACTCTGAGGGTTAACAGGGTGGTTAGGTTAGGTTAGGTTAGGTTTGGTTAGGTTAGGTGAGGTTAGGTTAGGTTATCAAATGTGAAGAGAGTTTAAAACACCCCAACTTTTGAAAAAAGGGGGAAAAACCTGGGCTTTATAATAATCAAAATCGTCTTGAACATTTTTTTATACTCTGAGGGTTAACAGGGTGGATAGCGCAGAAAATAAAAGATATAAATTTCTATTCGTAAGTAAGTCATTTGATTTATCTTAACTATAAAATAGAAATGTGTTTGTTTTCTTGAATCATAAAAACTCCCAAAAATGAGTTGTAGGCGTAATTAAATGTGTACGTGGATTTCGATCGGAATTTCTAGGTCAATGCAAATATTTTCAGTTTTGAACAAGATTATCATCAATTATCTATCCATTAAAAACTATTGAAAACGACATCCTTTTTCAGTTGACGTATTTTTCAAACGAAATTATAATATTCTCATAATTATCAATCATTTGTGTATGTTATGTGGTTCGTCGGGACGAAAATTTAATTTAGGTTTTTTTACCACAGAGAACACAAATACGTTTTGACATTCGTCCGTGGCTTTGATTTTTTTACAGATTAAACAGATTTTTTAAATTATCAAACCAATCAAAAGTAAATTTATTCAATTATTTGAATCTATATTGCACCTACTTGAAATATTGAATTTGCTCACAGGCAGATTAAAGTTATAAATGTAGAGACAAAATTATATTTTATTTCAACGTAGGCAACACTTCTAACAAATTCTCTAAACAGAACAATCTCGGGACACTGCTCAAGAGAGCTCTCTACCATCCAACTTGTTCGCGAACCTACACAGGAAAATCTTTGTTGGATATCGAGTAAAAGCTTTCTACTGTAAGTCGGGTCGAAGGAGCGCCGAGTAATGAGTCCGGGATGGGAAAAGTCAACAGGGAGTCGCATTAGACTTGTGTCGGATCCAACTTTAAGTGGATCCGGTTCAGATACATAATGGATCTCTGCCCGAATGAGGAACGAACCAATCAACTGCCGCCCAGCGCTAAGCCGGGGTAGTTTGTGTTGTTTCTCATGAGTTCCATGATAAATATTATACAAATACAAAAGACATTTAATTCTGACCTCACAAGAACGCGACACAATATCAAATATACAGAGTAACAACTACAACAATATATCTGGATTGAATGATTGTAAGAAATTATTCTAAAATACTTAAAAATAGTGTGATAAATATAATTACTTTGAAAAATATATTTATATAGAATAACAAATCGTTCCTAAAAATACGAGATTTCTTGTATATTATGGTTATTGGTATCATTAAAAAAAACAACATAACTAAAAAAAGTTAACAAAACGAACACATGGGTATTGATAATTAATATCAAATCGAAACAATAAAAAATACCGAATTCCTCACCTATAAGGGTAACTCCGTGATATGTGTGAGGGTCTAGGTAACAATGGGTCAGGCAACCCTTACCTAACGTCTTCGGCATCAGATCTATCCGTGTAAATAGTCGGGTCACTATTTGCATAACAAGAGAGCGTCAAATTCAAACGGAACTGTGACCATTTCTCAGCTAGAGAACCCAACTGTGGGGGACGGTGAGAAGATGGCACCCCACAACATTGGGGAAAAGATCGGGAGGAAGGAGAAAACGGGAAGAAAACTACAACTTCTTCAATGAAAAGCTCCGTTCCAAATTCGATTGGCGGTCTTTCTTTAGAAAGAATCAACTCTGTCCGAGTCCGTGGCCGTGGCTTTGTGTTCACTAGCTGTGTCCACAAGCAGTCCGCGCTATGAAGAGATTATTGGCTTGCTCACCTAATGCGGCAATTATTATTATTATCACCATTCCGATAGGCCGCGCACTGACTGGGTGGTCTAATAAATCGTGTGATAACGAAAGACAAGCACAACCACTTGTTGACATTTTTGTGAAATTTGTCAAAGGTCACCACGAAAGCTTTGAAGCCATTTAGGAAAGTTTGTTTATTATCTAAACAATCGATAGCACAAGGCCACCCCTAGTTGAAATGTGTATCTCACACCGATATGCCGCGCTTTATTTATAAAATATAATGGTTGTTCATACATCCCTCTAAGTTGTTAAATAAAAAACAAATACGTCGGAAATTAGGTGCCAGCAGGAATCTATTCCGAATCATCCAGAGTATAAATCGAATGCAGAAACCATACAGCCACAGAAGCAACTTCGATGAGTGCTTTTATAAAACAATAATTGAAAAGCGTAGTTAGAAATTGAAAACTTTTCCTATAATTTAATACCTTCCATTTAAAACTGACGCGAGACTTTCCAGTTCAGAACTGTTGCAATGCAGGAAATCTGAATTGGGTGCCTACAAAATCACTTAAATAAATTACTTTAGACAGGGGTTAAATATTCAGCAATGAATTAATTATTAACTAATTATTATTTGAAGCTTTGAGGAAGCGCAAGAAAAACTTCGCTCGGGAAACGACTAATGAAACCGGATTAGCAAAGTTTCACATTCGTGATAAATTTAATATTTTAAGAGAAGTGAGACGCGGTTGCATTTATAAACTATCTTGCAATAATTGTCCTTCGTATTTTATAGGTAAAACATTTCGAAATGTATCTGATAGTATTTTTACGCTAAAAAATCTTCTGCCACGTCCGATAAAATATTGCTGACGCATACAAAAGTTTGAAATTTTCTTCCGATTACGTCTGCGATACGATATACTCATTATGTTTCTTTTGTTGAGTGTCGTTACTAAAACAGATTCTAGCCTCCTTTATATCTACACTCCGTCAAGATCGAATAGACCAATGCGACATAGAATATAGATAAAATATAGTTCATGCATAAAAAAGTTTGAAATTTTCTTCCGTTTACGATCTTAGACGATATACTCACTATATGTTCCTTTTTATGAGTGTCGCAACTAAACCAGTAACTAATGCTGCATCTTCAAACGCTGTTTGAAAGAAGATTCCTTCTTTATCTGTACTCAACGCAATGGCGTCCATACGTCAGATCTGACAGTTTACTGGTTCTTCCCAATAAATAGGTTAAAAACGAAAGCAGGTGGAAAACAAACGTTTTAAAGGACAATGTGCTATTATTTGTATCACTACATTGTTTGCGGGTTGTGTTTGTTGCTGTTTTAAATCAGTTTATTACCTTACTACATACCCTTTAGTATAATAACGACATCTTTTTAATATGTTTTTTAAACAGTTGACATTTGAGGTTAGATTTAAAATTTGTTGGATTCTAAAGAATAATCTTAAACTCCGAGACCCTATACCCATATACGATATATACATATAGATTGTGCTAGGATGGAAAAAGCTGAAAACTTAGAAGAGAATGTGGTTATCCAATATGATGAAATTGAGCACTATATCAATTGTCGATATCTAAGCACCCTAGAAGCTGCATGGAGAATTCTGGAAAATCCTTTACATGATCAATCTCGCTCAATTTTACTTTTAGCTCTACATTTACCCGATAGTCAGTCTGTTTACTTTGTAGAAGGACGGGAAGAAAGAGCTCTCAGGGAAGCATCTACAAGAAACTCCTCTTTAACAGCGTGGTTCCAATTGAATAACCAACATGTAGAGGGACGCTCTTTTCTGTATCAAGACGTACCAAATAAGTTTGTGTTTTCAGATGACAAAAAGTGGACAAGACGACAGCGGGGAGGCAACAAAGTTATTGAACGATTACCTTCGATTTCTCCAATAAATATAGAACTTTATCATTTAAGACTAATCCTTCTAAAGTGTCTGAAGCTACATCCTTTGAATCTTTGCGAACTGATGCGGCGAGTTAAATGAAGCTAATTGACGACATAGGAGAATGTCGTATTTGATGCCTAAACCTCTCCGACATCTATTTGTTTTAATATTAATACAATGTATCCCTTCAGATCCGTTACAGTTGTGGAACGATTTAAAAAATGCATGTAGGAAGATTTTTTCTATCATGATGTTAAAGAAATAGCTATTATTTTTTTGTCTTTTAAACATACAGGGTATGCTTATGAAGGAGAATTCATCTTGCGGAATGCAGGGCTTACCTGAACCCTGTGAAAGTTGCAGTTTCGGACAAGTAACTGATTTTACTTTAATGTCCGAGAACACTTTAGGTGAACTGCTGGCTGCAAAACTGAACGACGAACGACGTCAAGCTTACGATTCTATTTTGAATAAGTTTTTTTCGGGTGAAAATGATGACAGTAAATGTTTCTTTATCGATGGTCTCGGGGGAATAGGTCAAACGTTCCTTTACGAAACATTGATTCACACCCTAAGAGGTAAAGGTAAAAAAGTTTAATCAGTCGCTTGGACAGGTATTGCAGCTCTTTTGCTACCGGGTGGCGTAACGTGTCATACCGCTTTTAATTTACCCCTCAATTTACAGGATAATACAACATGTAAGGTGACATCAAAGAATCCCAAAATTATAAAGGAAGCAGATATTATCATATGGGATGAAGCACCGATGGCTCCAGGGGTTGCTTTAGAAGTAACCGTACTGTACGCGATATAATTGGAAATGATTTAGTCTTTGGTAATAAAGTTGTCGTATTTGGCGGGGACTTTCGACACATACTTCCGGTGTGTCGACGTGCCCCACGATGACAATTAATTGCTTTTGGCCTTAGGAGATGGTAAAGTTCCTCCTGTGGAAGGAACATCAGAATCATCTGAGCTTTTTTCCAATGTCAATATGATTCAATGTATATACGGCGACAGGCATACAGATGCTGATGCTTTATGATGGACTCACCGAACCAAATTGTATGTTCGTGCAATTAATTAGGATGTACTTTAACGATTAGAAGGACCACTGAACACTTTTCATTCCGTTGATATCATCATTAATGAACAAGGAGATTTAGATGATAATGAGCAACTTCATTTTCCTGTTGAATTATTAAATTCTATGGGAGAGAGAGAAAGCATTTTCTCTTTCATTAATTACTAATAAAATACAATTTATTCTTTGCGTTGTCATGGATGAACGAGATTTATGTTGGAGTGAAGGGTGTTTCTCTCATTGTCTGCGGTGTTCAAAATAGTGTAGAAGCATTAGAAAATCACTAAACAGTAAATGTAGTATTTTGAACAATCAAATTAATTTATCTTATTGTCCTATCCTGGATATATTTCTAGTAAGCCGCTCTGTTATTCCCATAATCCCCTCAATTGCCCCTTCTCCTTCCCATTCCAACTCTTAAGTATGTATATATATATATCTCAGTATTTTGTATTTTAGGTTAATTTTAATATTGTCCTGATGATGGAAGAGTGCTTCCGAAAGCGGTCGACATAATATTTAAAAATAAAAGTGGTTATAAACAAAGTTTATCTGTTTTTTTTATAAATATGGCAGGTCACAAAGTAAATGCTTTTTACGAATATGTAAAATAAATTTATTGACAAATATAATATAATATACATACGATACGCATATGGCTATTCTGTACATTTAACGACGTGTAGTATTATTTTTTTCGTGTTTCGTCAATATCGGTTTTATCCTGTATTTTTTTCGAATATATTTTTTCGACTGATAAATTTCTAACAAAACCTAATTGTTGTAGAACATTAATCGTAAGTATCGCCACACGATATTGACATTTATGAAGGAGTCTCGTCAAGTTCATCATTTTCAAATTAATCATATTTTTGCAATGTCGGATACCTTTCTGAACTTCGGCAATTTAAATCGGAAACTGAAACTTGGTTTCACTTTCAAAAGGATGTGTGTGCCCAAATTAACCCTAAGTAGAATATGGAGGATATTGTACTTACAATGAAGCATGATGTGGATATGTTTTCTAGGTGTAATTCTGCAGTAGTATATTTTAGCGGGAACCATTCCAATTGTAGCCTGATTCCCTCAACTGTTAAAAGGTGACCGTGTCCAAATTAACCTAAAGTATAATATGCAGAATATTATACTTACGATAAACCATGGTGAATAATGAATACGCTTGCCACGAGGAGAACCAACTTGGATCCTGAATACCTCATCCCTCCTGATGAAGGGTGTTTTTTTCCAAATTAACCTTAGTATAATATGCAGGATATTATACTCACGATAAACCCTTTCACACAAATACCACGACGCCTTATCCTTGGCGGGGAGGGGACCCGGCAGCGCACGGACCTCGCGGGGCTGACCGAGGAAGAAGGGATCGCCTTCCTCTCCCACTCCTTGATATTGAAGAAGTCACCAATGCTCCGGAATACAGCGCATGTGGAGCACACCTTGAAAGAGGGGAACTACAGAAGCCAAGGTATTTGACAGTTGTGTGTATAGTCACAAGCATATGTCCAATCAATTGTATGGGGGAGGGGGGGGGGGGGCGCATTTAAAACCCTTTAAACTGTGCTCCAGGTAACACTTAAAGGGTTAAAAATAATTCTTCATTACAATTCGTTGCTACAATTTTGTAGACGGTTCATAAAAAACCGCACTGCGAAGTACAGGGCGGTGTTTTGTAACAGATATACTCGTATTGATCAGCCACATTTATTCGAAAGCTGGATAAAGGCCTCTCCAGGCGTATTTTTTTCTTTTCCCCTGTCCAAGGTGGTTCTGAACATTACACATCAAACCCAATCAGGGCCCGAGTGTGACATTACATTATCCAGGCCAAATTTTATGAATATTTGTATGGCAGTTACCGTAAAAATGATTATTGGGTTCAACGTCTTTGTCCAACTTAAACTCCTGTCGTCTATCGGCATTTAATCTATGTAATATAAATGTATTATGAACTTACGGCAAATGAAAATGGGCCGGCTACAATATCACGCAGAATAGGCAACTATTTCGATGATCATGATATTCATTCATTATTTAACCAAGTATTATATGATCCATCTATCTGCGAAAATAAAATATTAAAACTATGTTTTTTTAACAACTTATTATGTAGCTTAACAGAGCTAACATCTAGATTGTGGGTTAACTCGATTTTTTTACAACAAACCTGTCTGCGTTATAAAAAGCGAACAAAAAATTGAAATATTCAACAGTTGAAGTGATGATTAAATAGTTAATTAATTTTCACTTCCATTTTATTTCATACAAATATGAAAATCGTTTGCAGCCTAGACCACTTCACGGGAGTGTTGGCCAAATTTAAAATTAATGAAGCAGAGAAATTCCCAACTTCGATTATTCAATAGTAGTGGAGAAAAAAAAAATCGTATTTCACGTTCAGATATTAATTAATTATATATTTCCAATCTCGAATGTTTTGGAGTTTTCATAAAGAAGCAATGTCCATATTCCTTTCACAGAAATATTAATAGTCTATTTTCAACGAAAATCATGTTCATTATTCATTAAAGTTTTACATCAATTCCGTATTGCTTATGATGGAAATATATAGTTTTTCAAAGTAAATTAAATTTAACATTTAAAGGTGTCAAATTAGTCGACTCATTTCTGCTTAGTGCTTGTTTAAACGGTTTGTTGTTATATCGTGAAATAATTCATGATCAACTGAAACATTATTATTTTAAACATGAATATTTTGGAACCCGTCAAGAGTTTCACATTCGTCACTTGTTTCAACAAACGAACGTCGAACACCACGGATTTATTCAACTTCAATCAAATGCCTCCCTCACTTCCTTTGGAGCTAGGCTCGTTAAGGCGGTTATTCGTCTTATAAATATTATCAAACATCGCTTATCGGTTTGGCCGGCGGCGACCCTGGGGAAAGCATAATTAGCCATTCATATTATTATTTCATAAATATCAGTGGAGCATGTTTCGGGTAAGTCTGGGTGCTATCGACAACTTTGTAATTCATTATATTATTAAATTAACAACAATATTTTTACCAATATGATTTCTTATAATTATTGTAAGTGAGAAAAGGATGTCAAAGCAAAGTGAATGACGTCGACAGTTCCAAACCAAACTGTAATAGGTTTGGAAGACTCAACAATATTTTATCGTAGTCCCTACAACCGTCTTATTGCGCGCTTTTAAATGTAAAGAGATTTTAATAAAAACATATGATAAAATATTTAAATATATTTTAATTACTTTAAAATAAAGTATTTCGACGAGCTTGCGTGAGAATGACCATTTATGTAAATGCGTTTTTAATGTTATGCATAATATTACATCGAATGGAAAAAACAAATAAAAGTATAAATTTCTTCGTATTTCAAAAATGCCAGTTAGTACCTTACCTTTGATTTCGTACAACTTTCATTTTAAGTAGGTATTAAATACCTTTTTCGACGTCCTCACAAAAAAATAAGTTGAAGGTTGGAAAAAATATATGTAAAATAGAATTGATACCTAGAATTATTCTAAAACCAACAAATGATATGCTTTTGCTTGCGAAAAGATAATTGTTTTATTTTAAAATATTTTAAGAGCTACTAAAAGAAGAAAAAATAAAGAGAAATTACATAAACTAGAGTTAAATTAATAATCTTCAACGTATATATGAAACAGAAAAAGCCAGAAACTAAAAACAATAACGGTCGCGACCGAGACTCGTACTCGGGTAGAGCTTTGTAGATCATGACAAAGATGGCAGCCAATATCAGAAGAAATTGAACAGTAAGATTAATAATTTTCAATAAAGTATGAGATCGATTAAAATGCCGTTTTCTAATAAGGTCTTGGTAGCTCAATTGGCAGAGACGTTACTCCCGGATAGGGTAGAGGTTCTGAATTCGAGTCCCGGTCGCGAATTTTTCTGTTTCATATTTACGTTGAAGATTATTGATGCTATTTTAATAATTTATAATAAAAAGCATAAAGCTTTGAAGTTAATTCTAATTTAATAAAGTTAAATCTGGGTGTCCTGTGGGTTATGAAAACATCTCAGGAAGTGTTGAAGGAACTGAGAAGTTAAGTTTCCTGGAATATCTCAGCTTATCCGCGAAAATAAAACACGTCCTACTCGGCGGACCAATAAAATCCCAACCGGTTGTAAAAATCTTAGGAAAGTTTAAATTAATATCATTTCGGTAAAAACATTATTTGAGCGACACGACATTGTATTTGTCGCTCAATTTACATCCTGCAAATAGACTTTTGAATACATTTCCTTTTTCAATAGGCATAAGTTTTATTTTTTATATAATTCTGTAAACTTCGTCGCCATTCTGATAAGTTACTCGGAGGTACACTTATTGTGAAATTGAGTTGAAAATTTTATAATATTCATAATTAGTAAGCAACATGTTATATTTTATTTTTATAACAAGAAATATTTTAATTAATTTCTTCTCTTTTTGAGTTGGAAATAATTATTATTATTTAAGTATCTTTTAAAATATGTTTAGATATATTATATATTTTTTAAATAGTAACGCACATTGATATGCGCACTTATTGTTTATAACATCATCCCATTTTCAGTTTTAAGTCCATTTTATAATAATTGGTAGTCTGCTTTAGACTTGGGGTGTCTTAATTTAGATTGATAATTTTTATTTTTTGTTTATTTAAATGTCTCAAGTTGATCTAGACTAGATCTTATTACACTTTGATGGTAAAAAAGTAAAGTAATTTTTTTCTTGAAAATTTACTACGTTTATTTGTCGATTTCCCATTTCAAAAACATAATGTTTTAAAATTGCTTTTTTTAAGAACCTTTAAAATGTACTTATTTTAGGGGAAAACATCTTAAAGTTGAAATGATTGCGGTTTGTAGTATTTTGTTAAAATTAAAAATGTTGTAAGTGTGGTAATGCTTTTACTAAAAGACGAGTAAAAGGTCGTTAAAATTGGTTCGGATGTGATTGGCCCACCGAATCTATTAAGTGTATATTTCATAATTATGCAGTAATACGGTTAGTATAGCTTAAAAGAGTAGATGGGTTGAAGTTAAATAAATATAAGATTAAGTAAAAATAAACTTATATTACGTAGGTTAGGATAAAGTTAGATTAAGCTGAAGGTAAGATAAGTGTTAGGAAAAGCTAATATTAGGATAGGTTAAGCTTAAGTGAAATTAGGCTGAAAAAAGATTTAAGCGTAAAGATGAGTTACATTCCGTAGATCTAACGTTGTAATGTGTGTTCTGATGGGAGCGCTTACCTGAGTCGGCTCGTCAGCTTCGCTGGGCAGCGCGGGCATGGAGGCGGCAGGGGCGCCGCCGCCGTTCATGCCGCCGGGACGCCGGCCGCCCTTGGCGCCGGGGGGCGACTGCTGCGTCTGCTGCGTCTGCTGTTGCTGCTGCTGCTGGGGACCTCCCTGCAACGGAACATACATTAGCCGTCAAATAAAACATCAGCATTAACGTCAACGTCAACGTCAACCTCCAATTCAATGTCAACGTAAACTTTATAATACTTATGATAGTGAGTTACCGAAATGTGTAACCCCTGTGCAAGCGACCCAGAAGCAGACCGTGACGCTGAGGATAATGATCATGATAAGACGCCCAAGTGTAGAGAAGATGTCGGGACGTCCCAGGAAGATATAGCACGATCTAGTGAATCTTAATATGTAATCTTTTCAAAGTGGGCAAGTCAATATCAAGGAAGCGGGGCTAGAAGTCTATGTTGGCGTATACCTGCAAAAATAAGGACGACAGTAAAAAAAAAAACATATTTCTGAGGCTATGTATGCTACTACGTATCAGTAGATCCGAAGTCAATGTACGCGTAATGAAAAAGATTCAGAAAGGAACACTTCAATGGTTTAGACACGTCTAATGGAGGATAGAATATATATAACGCGCAAATGGTTGGAGGAAGATGTCAGGGATACCCTAAAAAGACAACAGCAGGATCAAGTGAGTTATATTCTGGAATCGGGTATTAATCAATTGTAATCGGGTAGGTAATCAACAGTACGTATACCATTGTGTATGACTGTCAATAAAGCAAGGAGTGTGTGCCCGGACAGAGTTTTCTGGCATTCCATCATCTCTGCCTACCCCTAGGAGTGCACTTGCGCAATTTGAAAAAATGCAAAAAAAATCTTTGCACCTAAAAGGTAATCCGGTAAATCAAAAATAATGAACGTTCTACAAAACATTTTTTTATATATATATATTAAGGTTCAAAATATAAGATTATACACCAAATACAAAATCACCAGCATGAGTCAATATAAATATACCCGCGGTCGAATGAAGACCACCCCGAGCTTTGGTTATAAATCGTACGTATTACTTCACAACACGCACATTTCAGTATGGAAGTATGAAACCATAGGTATAGCAGAAAAAATCACTTTTACGGGATTCGACACAAAACAATTAAAATATAGGTTATTTGCTTTCTAATCATGCCAAGGAGTTTGTCTTCGTCTAACAAACATAACAATGTACAATATGGCAATGTTATAACTAAAAACCGCCCAAAAGAATCGGACAGGAGATTAAAAAAAACTCTTCAAAATATACATTCTCCAGATACTTCAAAACATACATTTTTTGATCGTGTACAGAATTTATCTCAACATATGTTTCTTCCAGAAGAGATGAAGTTATTATCTAAAGATTAATTTAATATTGTCCTGATGATGGAAGGGTACTTCCGAAACCGGTAGACAAAATATTAAATAAAAAAGTGGTTAAAAACAAAGTATATATGTTCTATTTATAAAAAAAAACTACTTAAATCAATGTATAATTATCCTTTTGGAACGGTTCTAATCGATCAACGCCGGAAATCGCAAATATTTAACTATATATAAACGCCGATCTAAATTGCAGACAATAAAAGAGAATGAGAATTTAAAACCATCAATCTTACGTTGGATCTTCTCGGAGACTGCGACGGGAGCGAATCCTCCATTGGCAGGACACAACACTTCAATCAGCTAAACATGATTCTAAAATACTCCGCAAACACCGCAAATCACTATGTTTAGGGATCAACGGAAATAATAAAAAGTAAAAATTAAATAACGTTAGTATTAAATACCTAATCTAGCCAAAGTCCTTTTTGCCGAGTCGTTTCATCTTTTTTCGTGGTTTGGCCAAATGCACATTTAGCCACAACTAATTTTTTTTTTGAGCTCTGACCTAATATTTAAAACTAAGCATAGGTTAAACAATCCAATTCAATAGGTTTAAAACGGGACATCTTCCTGGTTTGTCATTCAAAACCTTGCTTTGTGACAATTATGTTTTTTCTTTACTAAAAATAAGGGTTAGGTCAGAGTTCAAAATATTAAGGTTTCGCTAAACCACTGCTAAAAGATGAAACAACTCGGCATAAATGACTTTGACTCGATGGGATCTCGCCACTGAACACTTGAGCACTATACCAATTCAATAGTTTAAAACTGCAAGCAATGGGTAA
>JAGWCC010001316.1:0-34171 GCA_022651775.1 Drusus annulatus
TTTGTTTGACGGCAGCCCCTCAGTCCCTTGAAGGAAGTCATTGGGTGTTTGGTCATATATACCTGTCTGATCCTTCTTTCCATCTTGTCGCAATAGGTGAATAGGCCTCCGTGGTCGAGTGGTAAGACCCTCGACTTTGAATTCAAAAGTCGCAGGTTCAAACCCGACATGCGCCAACCACTTTTATTTGATCAATATTTGTGTCATAACACATTTTAACTCATATAAAATTACATATGGTATATTTGCGGCACCTTCCAGAGTGGTAGATACCAAGTATCGCCCTGGTGAAAGACCACCATTCAGAATCGAAACTTTCCTTGAAATGGATTTAGCCGTGTTTGGTGGCCAGATCTAAATAGCCAGGTACTTCCCGAAATTCCTCTTCCCCATCTCCTTCCCCTCTCCACTACCTTCAGCTTCACAACCTAACCCATTTGGGGATGCCATAGTCTCACTGGCTCTAGACGGTTGGGAGCAGTTGGGACTCTTGTGGGGTATTGGGATAATAATGACTTTCTCTAGATCATAGTTTCTTTCCTGTTGAACTAATGTTGTTCAAACGTGTTCAGGTAACCTGAAGTCGAAATTAAAATTTGTTGTGAATACTGATCTCTGTGCCTTACTATTCAGTTTGAAGGGTTCTCGGCTGTCTGCCTATTGATTTGTATTCCGAGTTAACTCTGTTGTTTATGTTTCCAGGTTGAATTTGTAAAGCAATTGCTGGAGCGGATGTGCCACTACCAACATGGCAACATCAACACATACCTCAAGCCCATGCTGCAGAGGGACTTCATCACCTTATTACCAAGTAAGCGTGAACTCTCACCGATACTGCCACTGTCATCATTACGGCGCTACATCTCAGGGTGGGATTTGGTGTCCTCCACAAATGCTCTATGTTGGGTGTGGCGCCTCGCCATTTCCAGTCCTCAGTCCTTCCCGCCCCCGCTCAATCCTCTTCCAAACAATCTATCCACCTCTTCCTCAACACAGTAATAATTTTTGGTGTCCTGTCATCTGGTATTCTTTCAATATACGAGGCCACAGAGATTTTTTTGGGCTGTGTACATTCGATTATTTTTTTTTGTTATGTTGGAGTCATATAGCATATATCAGTCATTTTAGCTTTATTTGAAATCGCTTTTTTGTGTGTTCTTTGATTTTTAAAATAAAAATCGAAGAACACACAAAAACGTGACTAACCTTTCCAGTTGTCAAAAAAACAAACCACTAATCCAAAATGGTTGATAATGCTAACATATGATAAACATATGTGTACCAACATAACAAAACAAAAAAATCGATAATCGAATGTACACAGCCCGCGAAAATTCAAAATTCACCTTTTATTGAACAGGTTATGTATAATTCAAGTCTGTCCAGGCATCGCAGTCTTTGGGGTCTACAAAATTTTACAGGCTCTTTTAGATTTTCGAATTCCAATAAAGCCATACTCGTGGAGTTTACCCTTTCACTTTATTCATTGCGTTCGGAATCAAAAGACATTCTTACTAATTAATAATTTGACTGTCATCAAATGTAATGAGGGTTTAAAACACCCCACCCGACTCCAGGGTGGTAGATATAAGTATCGCCCTGGTGAAAGACCACTATTCAAAATCGAAAGTGTTTCTTGAAATGGCTTTAGCCCTGTTTGGTGACCAGATCTGAATAGCCAGGTACTTCACCACCTTCTTCTTCCCCATCTCCTTCCCCTCCCTACTGCCTTCAGCTTCACAACATACCCCTATTGGGGATAGTCCCACTGGCTTGGGGCAACAGAAGACGAAACAGGCTTCCTTGAATTGCGCTGGATTATTTCACTCTCTCTGATTAGTTCAGCTCCAGTAGAGCGTGAGGCATTTTTTACACATTTTATTATAAAGCCGACTCATTCAATCCCAACATTTTCCGATTGGAGATGATATAGTCCCACTGGCTCCAGACGGTTGGGAGCAGTTGGAACTTTTATGCAGTATTCAGTATAAAAAACCCTTTAAAAAACTATATGACAAGTGACTTACAACCTAAACTGGTTCATTGATTGAAGTGATCGGTGATTTCTTCCCTCTCCTGCACGGAAATACACCCTTTGTGAATGTATCAAATAATTGCGTGTTTTGTTTCAGTTAAAGGCCTTGAGCACATAGCTGAGAGCATCCTATCGTACCTGGACGCTCGCTGGCTATGCGCCGCCGAGCTGGTCTGCCGGGAGTGGCAGAGGGTCATCTCCGAGGGCATGCTGTGGAAGAAGCTGGTGGAGAGGAAGGTGCGAACGGACTCACTCTGGAGAGGGCTGGCCGAACGGAGAGGCTGGTGAGTACCGCGGCTTCGTTAAGTGTGAACTAACTAACCTTCATGCCCAGCATGTATACACAGATACTCCTAAGTATCGCCCTGCTGAAAGACCACCATTCAGAAATAGCCAGGTACTTCTTAACCTACCTCTTGCCCATCTCCTACCCCTCCCCACTACCTTCAGCCTCTCAACATACCCCAATGGGGGATGCCATAGCCTCACTGGCTCTAGACGGTTGGGAGAAGTTGAGACTCTTGTGCGGTATTCACTATAAAAAAAATGGAATGGACAATCTGTTGATATTTTTAAATGTTTGATTAATTTCACCAGAAATAAGGATGAAATTAGCTTACTCCAGGCAGACCGATACGCCCACAGCACACTTCTGTTGGTTTATCTCTTCAGTGGAGACCACTGTATAGAGCTAAAATGTTAACATTTTAGAATGATGGTTCAACAATACTTAGCTGTTTTCGTTGCATTTTCCAGGATACAGTACCTGTTCAAGCCGAAACCTGGCTGCCTGCACCCCGGTCACTCCTTTTACCGCGCCCTCTTCCCCAAGATCATCCAGGACATCGACTCCATCGAGAACAACTGGCGCATGGGCCGGCACAATCTGCAGAGGATTAACTGCCGCAGCGAGAACTCCAAAGGCGTCTACTGTCTGCAGTACGACGACCACAAGATCGTGTCCGGCCTCAGAGATAACACCATCAAAATATGGGATAGAAATACCTTACAATGTATAAAGGTGAGATTGATTACTTTTTATTTCTTCAGCGGCCTCTGTCCATAGCAGTCCTAGCCTCTGGAATTGGTTTCCCCAGCTCTGTCCGGGAAGACTAACTTGACTTCTTTCATCTGTAAATGCCACCAGCATTTTATGAGGAAGTCAGTCTTCCGGCATTCATATGCAGACATAAATAGGTTACAAAACTTAGTCAAAATTTCCTGCATCCATTTTTTTTTTATTTACTCCTTTTAAGGGTCAGCAAAAATACACACTTTTTGGTTTTCTAACACATGCAAAACTACTAATTATTTTTCTTTTAATTCTATTCGGGTAGTTAGAAAAATGTCTTAAGGTTTCCAGTAAATACAATTCTTAAACAGTAATCTTTTAAATTCTTTATGAAATGCATTCTGGAAGTTTAGGTAAAATGTTCATACTTTTCTTTCCCTTTTGACCCGATTCAACTATTTGATTTACTTGATCATGCCATGTTTTCTTCGGGCGCCCTCGACTTCTTCGCCCATTCACGCTCGCATCATATATTCTTTTCATACTCCTCTCTTCGCTCATTCGTTCGACATGCCCAAACCATCTAAGCGTCCCTTTCTTGATCCTATTAATTACGCTTACATTAGCCTTGCATTCTTTCCGGATATCCACATTTTTAATCATAGGTCATAGGTATAGCATACCTCTTCCAAAAATACTAATGTCAATTTATTCCATTGTAATATCTCTAGTAATTTATTTATGTTTTTGTGTGCCAATCGATTACTCCATGTTATTTGTGTGTCACTATTATTTTATATTATCTATTGTACAGTTAAGGAAAAGCCCATAAGGACATATATAATAAAATAAATATTTCCTTCAGCTATTGATGTTTTCCACTCCCAACAGCTGCATTTATCTCCCGAGGTAACCTGTCCAGTTTATAGTCCTAATTTCTCCCTCAATGAGCTTTCATCCATATTGAGCTGTTGTTGCCCGACTAGCTTAGAACTTTTCTCATTCCGAGGCCTTCTTCCATTCCTTTCAGAGTTGGAATTTGACCCACTTTTCAATATGGAGTTACTGTAGCAGGCTGTCACCTTTACCTTGGCTGATCCTCTCCTCACTATCCTATTAACCTTTAGCTCGATGACTTTATTTCCTGGCACCCAGATCAGGGTTATGCTGTTGATTTATAATATTCAGTGAAAATATACGCAATGCAAATAAGATATGTACGTAAAAGATGAATTAATACAAATATATACAAGAAAAAAAAGAAAATATGTAGAAGCAAATACGATGATGGTCTCTAATGGCTTGTGAATGTTTCCAGGTTTTAACGGGTCACACGGGGTCGGTGCTCTGCCTGCAGTACGACGTGAGCGTCATCATCAGCGGCTCGTCGGACGCCACCGCATGAGTGTGGGACGCCAACACGGGCGACATGGTCAACACGCTCATCCACCACTGCGAGGCCGTGCTACATCTCCGCTTCACCAACGGGCTCATGGTCACCTGCAGCAAGGTACGTCCCGAACAATCGTCTGGATCAGTGATGAGCGAGCGGGGCGTGCGGGTTATTCGCAAAACTAATCCCACCCTTGGGGTGTTTCAAACTTCGTCAAGTTTTTTTTTTTTTTTATCAATTTGACGGTCAGCACCATTTTAAATTTTGACCAACGCGATTGTTGTGAAATACACAACTCTGCCTTGGCATACACTCCTCGCTTAATTCCTATTCATACTCTTTTGTTATTCTGACTCGTGAAATGACCCGACTCCAGTATTTGATTCACTTGATCGTTCTGTGTCTTTCTCGGGCGTCCACGACTTCTTCTGCCTCCATTTCACAGCATATATTTTTCTTACACTAGTTTCTTCATTTATCCACGCTTCATGTTTAAACCATCTCAGCGTCCCTTTCGTAATCTTGTTCATTATGCTTAGATCAGCCTTGCATTATTTCCGGATCTTCATATTTGTAATACGGTCACAAGGTTTATCACACATACGTCTAAAGGTTCTCATTTCTACAGCAATCGGTCTACTTTCATCCTTCCTCTGCCAGTTCCAGCCACACTGCAACTAAATCAGAGTTGGTATTGGCACACCATTGAGGACTGCTAGTCTCGCTTTTTTTGAAAACTTTTTACTAGCGAGTATTACGTTCAGTCCCCCGTTAATAGAGTTCCCTGCTTTCACCCTTTTTTCAATGTACTTTTCAGCCCACCAGTCTCTTGTGAACATACTTTTCAAATAAACAAATTCATGCACTTGCTCTGAGTATTTATCGTTCACAACTATATTGCACAGCGTTTTCTTACTGTCTCTTTTAAACACTATGACCTTCTTACGTTCATACATACTTCCTTTATTCTAGACACGGGAGACTAAGAAAGAAACCTTACCTTTTTTACCTTACTTTATTCCATGTATAAGAAATACATGCCTCTGTTTTATTATCTTCCAATCAATTTTGTTATACTAGATTAATTATTATGTTTATCTGCATTAATTTCTACTGTACCACTATCATTCATCACTCAAATTGTCTGGCGAATAACCGTATTTTTGAGATCTTTTAAAATAAATAAATTTTTATGTTGTAGGACCGATCAATCGCAGTATGGGACATGACGTCACAAACAGAGATCACATTAAGAAGAGTATTGGTGGGACACAGAGCGGCGGTAAACGTAGTGGATTTCGATGAGAAATATATTGTTTCAGCGTCGGGTGATAGAACTATTAAGGTAACCGATCTCTTACATTATTTTTTAAATTTATTTATTTACGCCCTTAAAAGGCTTTTTACACAAATATCTACATTTTTTTTAAAACAATATCATAAGCAGTGCAGAAACTATTGTAAAATAAATAGTATTGAATAACAGGTACATCCAGAGTTAAATAGTTTCTAGAATTAATTTAGCTCTACTAGATGAAAAAAACTGTACTAAGGTATACTTATATTGTGATATTGACGTACTTAATATATCAACAACATCAGAGTGTTTGTTTCCCAGCCAGATGTCGAATTCGTCGCATAGGAGTATAATATTGTGAGGTTGAAGTAGAATTGTCACAATAATATGGTAGGTACTGTCTTGTAACTGTCCTGCCAGGAACATGAAACACAATCAAATATAATAGTTCGGAGCTGTCAATCATTGAAATTATAATTTTACATAAGCAAGTTAAGTCGGTAATTATTCTACCTTCAGATAATTTTAGTAAATTAAGGTGACAAAGAAGATAATCATAATTGATTATGTATTGTAAATACAGCCAAGGGGGGGTTTTAGCTTGTGACGTGTTTAAATAATGATTGTACGTTGGTTTTGCAGGTATGGAATACGAGTTCGTGTGAATTTGTCCGAACGCTAAACGGCCACAAGCGGGGGATCGCCTGCCTGCAGTACCGAGACAGGCTGGTGGTCAGTGGCTCTAGCGACAATACCATCCGGCTCTGGGACATCGAGTGCGGGGCGTGTTTACGGTAAACTACTATTATTTTTTTATTTATCCTAGTTTATATAACAAGTGTGATCTTTACCAACTTGAAAGAAAACTGAAGTCGCCAATTTACCAACCTTTCTCTTACCCATTTTCTTCCCCTCCGCACTTCCTTCAGTCTTACAACATACCCCAATTGGTGAAGCCATAATCCTACTGGCTCCAGGCAGTTGGGAGGTACAGCACGCATAAGGTTTCCGCATAAGAAGTTCTGTTTAGAAAACCTTGTATGTAGAATAAAATGGGCCACATTTTTAATTTCAGTCTTCAAGGGCCGGAAAACTTTTATGAACCTTATGTGTGGGTTTCACCGTACATGAAAAAATAAATAATTTGCTTGCGATGATTGTCAATGTGCTTGTTTGTTGGCAGGGTACTGGAGGGGCACGAAGAACTGGTGCGCTGCATCCGCTTTGACGCCAAGCGCATCGTGAGCGGGGCGTACGACGGCAAGATCAAGGTGTGGGACCTACCGGCCGCCCTCGACCCCCGGGCGCCCGCCGCGCAGCTCTGCTTGCGGACACTTGTGGTAGGCACTGCCAAATATCACCCCCCCCCTATCTCACGTTACATTCGATACTGGTCATCAGTGGCGATCGGCCCTTCCCGACAATCATTATTGTATGAAAATCAAATTTAATATAAACCAACTGGTAGTAGGTAATATTAATTGATCTGAAAAAATTAACGGTGAAAACAAACAACAGCACTATCTAGTGTCCAAATAAGGACCCCCAGGGCATATTAAATCACTGAAGAGATAAAGCGAGTGTATTGTGGGTGTGTTTGCTGTGCCCAAAGTAAGTTCAAATTTTCCTTACTTCTGCTGAAAGTGATTGAACATTTTCAAATATCAAAATTCTTTCTTGAACCGATAATCAATTTGTTTGGCCTGTGTGGGGCCTAGGAGTTGAAAGGTTTTACCCTAATTGCAATCAGTTTTTTTTTCAAATCGCCATAGATCACATTTTTGTGATTATCTATTCAGTGCATGTGACATATTTTTGACATTAGGTGGGTTCGCCGAGTTTTGGTGATTTCTAGAAATTTTGATCATTCGAGATCATCAAATAAATTAGTCATATCAAAAGTCTCAATAATAATAGACGATTGTGGAGGTTGTAGCAAGGAGTGTTTACCAGGGTAAAGGTGTAACATTCCATCCTCTGCCCATCCCCGCGGTGAAATGAAATGATTGCCGCTAGCTTTGCAGTATTTCAAACTCATCACATTTGATGATCATCAAATCGACAATCAGCGAAGCTTAGAATTTTTTACAATTGACGAGCGCAATACAAATTATCCAAATATTATTATTAACAATGGTTGTGTTGTTATGCTCGTCAGTTGATCATAATTTGATTAAAGCAGAAGGCTGAAATCAAAATGACGCTGATCGTCGATTTGATGGTCATCACGTTGTGTAGTAGCTGTGCTCGGTCTTGTCTTCGCATTCTTCCAGCACGAAAACCGACACGGTGCCAAGCGCCGCCGAGACTATGCAAATAACTGCAAGGTGTGTTTATACTACTATGAACCAGATTTTTTTAAATGCACGTTTTTCCTAATTATTGTAGTTCTTAGAGTGTGTCCCAAACATGCTTTCTAATGTCAAATTTTCAACAATCATGTTCAAATTTTATAACTACCCTACTTTAGTAAAATTATTTTTCTCAAAGCAATTCAACAAAAGTGAATATCTTTTAGATTTATTATTTGCATGCATTACAAATGTGCTTGGTGTCAAAAGGGCCTCTCGCTCAACATTAAATTGACTTATCTTATTCAAAGCACTGCTACAGATCTTTCACTTTACAAAAGCAAATTAACTTCCTGAAATTGTAATGAGTAATTTTATAATAAGTCCTGTACAAAAACATAACAGTTTTGAACATTGAGTACTCTATGAAGGACACATTGAAATAAAACAAAGTCATGAAAATTTTTTTTTCACGTGCACTAGAACCAGAGGTCTTTAGGATAGCCACCGTATTGAATTATTGTATTTGTATTTCATGTTTTGACTTTGACTAAGTGGAATATATAGTGTTTTCTCTCTTTGTCCCTATTCCTCTCCTTCCCACACGCGCAAATTCTAAATACCTTCAAACCACAACAACGACTCTCCTCGACATTGCACAACAAATGATCCTCCTAAAAAAAAAACGATTTAAAATCAAACTAAAAAAATAAATGCAAACATTCCGCAATCAATCATTCAACTGCCGGTTGACTCTGGATGGTCCCGGATCATTCCGTCCGCTCGAACGTGTCCGCTCATTTCCCGCTCCCGGCCCCTGGTTTTCCCCCCCAGGAGCACACGGGGCGTGTTTTCCGGCTGCAGTTTGACGAGTTCCAGATCGTGTCCTCCTCGCACGACGACACCATCCTCGGGTGGGACTTCCTCAACTGCGCGCGGGCGCCCCCGCCCGACGAAGGCCAGGGGCAACCCAGCCCCGTCAACATCAGCATGGGTAACTACCAAACAACCTATATTTTATTACATTTGTATTATATATTCGGACTCAAAGATCGACAATGCATGCTTTTCCTCTTTTCTTTGGGTCATATACAGAAGGCTGGGCCGTCAACTCTGAGCCGTTACTCGGTCAAGTGACCAATGACGACATGCAACAGAATTTTTTTGTTTGTTTTTAATTGAAAAAAAGATGTCACCAGAGACCAAAATGCCATCTGCATTTTTTTACTCCGAATAAACTCTGAAATCGCCTAATAATTATATATTGAACATAGTGCAACGAAAATTATTTTGATTTCGAATTCTGGTACAGGTTCAAAAATAGCATGGAATATCGGAGGGGTACAGAAGCAAAGGCAGCAATCTTTTTCATCCTAAATTATTTCTTGAAAAGTTGATGAGTGTTTTATAAACTTTTCTTTTATGAATATGTTGATACATTTAGAGATTATTGTTTCAAATTGTTCCTAGTTTAATGTACACAAATATTTTGATTCACTAAATTCTCTGTTTCTTCATAATAATCATTAAAAAAAGGACAATGCTACAGAAACGTTTTTGTAGATTGCTGAATGATTTATAACTTGAGACCCCGACAGATATATATATTTTTTGTTTTTAAGTTTGACGGCCCAGCCTGGTACATAACATTACCGTCCCTGAATTGCACGTCCTTGCTAGTTCAGTAGTAGTCAGAGTATAGTAGACAATCACTGTTCATCTCTTTAAGTGCCACATTATTTATCACTCCAAACGAATTTAAATACTAAAATTTCAAATATCATTTCGGCACCATAACGTCTCTTCAAATCTAACGCCGCGTGTGTCACATACAATCAAGCTGCTTATGTTTCTTGGACAGTTGCAATAATCCTACATTTGTTGATATAAAATAGTTTTTTTTTTGGAAATTGGGGAATATTTTAATTTTTTTAATTTTTAAGAATATCAGGAAATGGATTAACTCGGGGATCGGAGGGGAACCGCAGTAATTTACCCAAAATGCTGTTATAATTAAAATCTCCGAGGTAAGGCACAATAAACACCAATAAAATTGATTATTTAACCCTTTTAACCTCAGAATGCCGATCTATCGAGGCAGCTAAACTCTGCTAAACCAATCTGTCACACCAAACTTTGATTGTATCATATCGATAATGTATCTATACCGAAATATTGTATCTCCACTTTTTGGCGAAAATGAGTTATGAACTGGACTACCGAGGAGAATTCAAATTTGTATGTGTAAAAATGTGACATTTCTAACTCACACCATTGTAAATATATTTTAATATTTCAATGTATTAAAAAAAAAAAATTAACTTTATCTCGAAAAATTAGTTTATGGAGATACAATATCCTGGCTTTAAGTCATCGATATAAAATACCATTACATAGAAAACACTGTGAACCAAGGAAAGTCCATTAGAGAAACTTGTTGTCATCCCAATAAATTCGATTGTGAAACATTACTCTTAAACGTTTAAATATTTTTATACTTAATGGATAAATGAGCGATGGCAATAATTATGACTTATTTTTTTTTTAATGAAGAAATCATTTTTCAATTTGTATGCATACATATTTTAAGCTAATTTTGTCAAATTCCATTTATATAACGATAAATACGATAGTTTTTTTATTAGTCGGTAGACTGGAATAGGATTATTGCGCTTCGTCTAAACTTTTTTGTTTGTATTTGGTAATGCTGATAGTTTGTTTGTTTGCTTGCAGGTTTCGATTAAGGTCCCGCCCCTACAAACTGACTGACTGCGACTTAATGTGATTCGTATATAAGATTTAAGAAATTGTAAATTAAATTAGCGTTGTGTGCTTTTTACTTGGCAACGAGCCCGGACTTTCACGATACTTATTTAAAATAAATACAACAATTTAAAAGAAATGGCGACAGAGACATTTAAACCATTTTTATTATTTTAAAAAGGAACAGCTCTCGCCTGTGAAGTTGCAACAAAATTAATTACTATACATAAATTTATGTTATAATTATTGTAATTTTAGCGTGTACAGTAATGTAAAAAATATACAGTGATCTACGAAGAAACTATAAAATATGCAGCGTTTTATGTGTGGTCAAAGAGGCACTCTTTATGCACAAATTGTCACCTTGTCTTTACGTTGGTGCATAATTAGTCATCGTTTTAGCGGAGCTCTTCGAATCTGTCGACAATCGATCTTTATTTATGCACCAATCTAATCTTAAAACTTTAAGTTTTGAGAGAAAGAAAAAACCATGTAAGGTGAAAAACCAAATAAATACGTTTCTCATTTCTATGACATAACGTACTATGAATGAAAATGATTGAAACATATTTATTTTGTCTTTCATAATCTTTTGGAAACATTTTTAACAAACAGACTTAATAGAAAGGTGACGTGCCCTTTCTATTTTCTCTACACTTTCTACAGAAAAGAGCAGAGGAAATAGAAAATTTCATCCATATTTAAAAAACCTACTAAATCTGTAGTTTATTTTCTATGCAATCTAACTAAAAAAATATATAAATATAGTTTAACGTCCATGACAAATGAAATAACATTTTATTCTTATCTCAATTAACATTTTTTTTACCCATGTTTCATAATCATCATTGGCCATTCTCTACCCACTGCCGGATGAAGGCCTCCTAAAGTTCCTTCCGTCGCACTTGTCATGGGGATTATTATTTTTAGATAGTTTGCATGGAGGATAGACTGCCGACCAACAGCAATGTAACAACTGTTGTCAAAGAGCCTATTAGTCGTAATGTTCATTTTTAATTCAATGGTTGTATGCGTTGTTTTCTTTTTATAATATATTTGTAAATAAGCTAGTATTAAACTGTTAATTGCATAGTGTTATTTTTATTTAATTATTTGTAACATAATACATATTGATTTGTGTGATTCACGATGATAGACATAGAATTCATCGGATTGAATCTTCTTAAGTTAATAACTAAACGTGCCGCTTGAAACGTTTAAATTTGCAGGCGGTCAAAGCAGGAACCAACGGACTATTTTAAAAATCTTTGCGTCCGTAAAATCTGTGCTATCGACGCCACCGACTACAAATTTAACCGTGTCTCTCTTCTATTTTAGAAAACGTTAATTTGCTGTGAAACTCCACATTAACACAATTTTTTTCCAACCTGAATATTTTTTAATTGTTAAATAACCGTTAAACCAATTAAATAATGATTAAAAATTGCTTTCATCGTATCGCAATCTATATAAAACCGCAGTAAGTGAAAATTTAGATTTATTTTGATGTTAAATAACTGCATTTGGTGTGTTTTTAATCTTCAATCATTATTGCGACTCGTTATTGTGTTGAACATCTCGGCTGTGGAATGATTTGCCAGCCTGTGCTTCCTCCTTCCTACAACACGGATTTCTTTAAAATCCATATTCACTCCATCTATTCCTCTTAAATCCCCGAGGGAAATGATTTCCCCGTGTGAAGGTAGAACATTTTAAATGCAGTTGTGTTCAATCCTTGAAGTAAGAATATATATGGAGAGAGAGAGCTAAATATTTTTACCCAACCTATACAAATTTAGGATAAATCACTTCCTCTGGGTTTTTACGTCGTAAACCCTGAGAGCGAAAGAGACAAAACAAGTTGTCACATAATATTGCACCACTTTTAGGTATGTAAGCATGTTTTCCGTCTCCGGCGACTCCGCCCACTACGTTTTGTTATGCTACATAACTCGACGGTTTTTGAGGTTGTATCCTATATTTTTGTTGATAACCATACTGTGAAAAAGTGGTTATACAAATAAACGAAACATTATGTCGACATGTGCTATGAATGGATGTAAAAAGGTGTGTCCATCAAAACCCTTGCCACATTCAAGTCAGAAAAAAATCAACAATCTTGACCACACTGTTTCGCAAAGCTATCCCTCCCGTATATTATTGCTCATGGGTTAAATCAATATTAGAAAACTTTACACTTATTATTACATAAAATACAGCATTCTCTTTTATATCATTTGATATAAACAATATTAAAATAATTCCTTCTCAATGTTTTTAATAATAAGGGGCTTTGTGGAATAATTTAACAGCTATTTACAAAAATTTTAAAAAATACGAATCTGCATCTTATAACGTTTTAATAAGTGAAACCAAATACAAATCTGAAGATGTTAGTAGCGTATTAAACCACCAAAAATAAACATCTGTATAAAGGAATAAAAAAGTGTTTTTGATCATATTAATACTAACTTTTTTAGATTTCCAATTTCAACTAATTTTGGAATTATTTATATATATACAGTTGATGGAAAGGGACAGGCAGAAAATTTGCAATGACCGAAGTTATTTCTGTATATTTAAAAAAAATATTGTTTTTAATTTCACCTGAGTTTTTTTTAAACCAAAAAAACAGTTTTCACGCCAGTTAAACAAAATAACACAATCTTTTAGCAGAACGTAATAAATCTAAAAACATTTTTTTTTTCAATTTATAATAAACAAAATAGATTTGATTCCATATTACACCAGTCCAGAGTGAATTTTTCACTTCTATTACAACAGTGGAAAACTCACAAAACAGTTTGCAACGGTCACAATGTGTTAAAATTGGATTAAAAAAAAACATGTCAACACCTTTTGAATAAATTCTACAATTGCTTTAATGTGTAAAGTTAAAATAAATGTGTTTTAAGTTGTAAACTGTAAATACATAGCTGTTTTTTTATTTTATTATTTGTATAGAAATTGAATCTGTCAAAGAAATTGGTCATAAAATTATCTCATTTGTTTTAATAGCAAAAAACATTCTTGAAAGTATTAATAGTATCTAAATTTTTTTTTGTATAAGTAACGTATGGACCTACCGGCCGAAGCCGTGTGTTTATTTCACCCCCCTTTGGGTACGTTGTCTGGGTTAAAATTCAGTTTTTTTTTTCAATATGAACCAAATAGAATTTCGTTAAACTTTACTTTTGGACGTTCACAAATACAAATTGTCCAAGTCTTGCATGGGCGAAACCTTACAATTTGAAAGCCATGAAGAAAGTACACATATTGTGACTTTTCTATTGTGTTATTGTTATGTGATTTTTGAAAATTACTATTTTAACCTCGTCATTACCCTTTCTAATTTGAATGCTACATTCCATTCGCACAAAGAACGACCTGTGCTTCTGTTATCATCAGTCGGCTGTCCAAATTTAAAACACTGAATATAGCAATTTCATAAATGTTCAGGAGAAAAATATTGTTGTGAATCATAATGTGTTCTTAAATATATCTCAGAAAGATAAAAATCAACAGCATTAGGAGCATATTTAAACATGGTGTTTTAAATTTAAATAGCCCCATTTTTATGAAATATCTCAAAGCATTTCTTATTTATTAATCTAATGCCAGCATTAGAAACAAATCATAAAAGTTCAACGACTATCAACACAGAATATACAGAAATGTTATATCTTGTGTTTTTCATTTCAACCTATTTGGGATAGTTAACGATTCCATGCCATGGAGTGCGCCTTGCGATAGGACCTTTAAAAATTAAATTGTAAAATGTTTCACAACCGTCAGGTAATATTAATAATAATAATAATTGTAAATTAGACAAAATAGCACGAGATGCGCGACACTGGGAGAGTTTTAACTTGTTTGAAGCGTGCGTTATGGACGAAAGACGCTGCACGAAATATTTCGATAATCAGACCGTTGAATTTGTGATACAGAGTTACGCTTTTAATCATAAATTTAAATTACTAATACACTCTCCATACATTATCAAAGTTAACTATTATAGTCTAAACTCTAAACCAAAAAGCAATACTGAATTATTTCAAGGAAAACATAGGACTACGGTTAAGCGTGGTAAAAAAAAAATCAGTCTATCACCCTTTTTCCAAAGTTATCAATTTAGTCATGTTAATTAAGGTACTTGTCTATTTTTCATTGTTTTTTTTTCAATTCTGGCAATGATTAAAGACCCGGATTATTGGAGTTCAATTTGAAAATTGGAAGGAAGAAATCACAACTTACGTGTGCAGGTGGCCAAAAGAGGAACTAAAAAAAATTGCACTAACCAACCGTCCCGCCCTATCCAGAGGATGGAACACCACAAAGCTCTCTCGGTACACACTGCTTGATTCGCCTTCATACGTTGTCTTCTGTAGACATGACACGGTATATGATTCACTCGATCGTGCCACGGTTTCTTGGTGTGTCCCAGCTGCTTCATTTTTATTAGCAATGCCCACAACTGCACAGATTAGTTTATTTCTCCGTCCAATTTTATAGTAAGCTCACTTTCAAAGTGATTTGAAACCCGTATTGTGAAAGCAACTTTCTAATTCAAGTGTCAGAATACTTTTATAATGAAATAATTGACGTGTTACCGCTGCATTTTTACAATTATTGTTTTTATTCATAATTCAAAGCGTTGTTGTAAATTATTTACCTAGTACAAGTAACGAATTATGGATTTCAAATTAGGAACTAGGCTTAGCAACTATGTAATGTTCCTTGTTGAAAATAACTTGCATTCTAAATTGGATTCTAATAGTATTATGTTTTTAAAGAGCTATCAATCCCTGGTGATACTGCTTGCTGACCTTTACTATGCATTAGTCCATACAGCAACCACTGAGTATAACTTTAAACTTAGTATTATCTTGTAAATAAGAGTAATCTAGTAATTTCTATAAAAAAAATGATTAAATAAAATTAATGGTACAAAAAATAGAATAAAAAAAAATATTGTTGGTCTTGAATTTTTTACTGAATTTTTAATAAAATTAGCTAGGAAATCAATGCAAACCTTTTAACATTATTAACTGTTGTGACTCCATTTCCACCACTGTTCCTGTTTATTTATGTTTTAATAGGTCATTGGCAGGACCTGAATGGACCATCGCAAAGTCAGGTTTGAGTTGTTAAATAATTAAATAAAAACACCTCTTTTAGATATTATTAAATGGTGATTGAGAAAGATTTAAGTTCGGGTGTTTCAAACATTTATCGCAATTCTTGATGAGCATCATTTTTGACATTTGGACGGTTCCCGTTTAACGCCTATTGTCAGTCCGTTTCAGCATTTGGACAAGTTGTGATCAACTGAAAAGCATAACGGTCATCTTGTGATGCTTATCAACTGATTGCAATTTGCTAATAGGCTGAAACTGGACTAGAATCGGCGTTTAACGGGGTCAATTTGAATGTCAAAAAACCAAAATGGCGCTCGTCAAGAATTGTGACAAATTCAAATCTAGCTAAAGCTTGAAACACCTCAACCTAAAGCTCTTAGATTTCTAGTCTTCAGCTCAAACAAAATAAAGTAGCCTAAAAAAATGTTCTACAATATTAAAAAGTGGAATTATTTTATATTTTTACAGATCGGTCCTGATTTTGCTATCGCGAATCTGGCTCCTAGTTATAACTTTGTAACCATCTCTCGCGCCGAATGGTTTAATTTTAAATCAAAACGATACTTAATAAATTAAAGAAGATTGGTCGGTAGATTTAATTTCAAATATTATGGTTTCAATAATGTTCAGAATAAATTCATCAAATTAAAAATCTTCCTTACAATTTAATAAAACATGGTGATGATCGATAAATTCATTAATCATATTGCCGATAAGGTGGACTCGTCTATTAGCCTATTGCCATCACATGTAATGTAGTTTAAAACAGAATGACTATTATTTCTAGTATTTAATTATTTATTGATTGCCCTCTAAATGCAGAGGGAACACCTGCAAAAGACAAAATGTTCTTGTGGCTGGGTAGGTGAATTAAAGCCAATTGTTTGACCGACCTTCACATTTGACTTTGTCACAGATCAACGGCCAGCGCTATTATTTATATTTTAACATTTGAAGGGTCCCCATCAAACGCCGATTCTCCGCCCGGATGAGCTTTTGATCAAATTGTGATCACCTGACAAGCATGACAACATGACCGTTGTGCCTGACAGCTCGTCGCAATTTGATCAAAATCTAAAACAGGTTAAAATTGGCGTTCAACGGGGACCATTTGCGTAAGTCGAAATATTAAAAATGGCGCTGTACATTGATTTGTGACGGTGAAAAATGTGACGGTTGTTCAAACAACCGGCCCTTAGTGAAATTGCCTTGAAAATGGGTCTGCAAATGTCGTGTTAATGAGTAAAATTACCATAACCACTAATTTATTTTAACAATAGCTACGATTGCGATTTCTGTAAGTGCCTTATCGAAATCCCATCACTCTCAAATAATAAAGTGAATAATTTTATTTTTAAATTTTTAATTCACACATGCCCGGATCCCCCAGCATTTGAAAATATTCTAAGGTGTGAATAGAATTTTGTGACAACCAGGCTGTTCAGATCTGGTCACTAAGCAAAGCAATGTTTCCATCATTCTGAATGGTTGACAACTTTCACTGGAATTCTTTAGCGTTAAACACCGCATATTTTGATAGTTCTCTCATAATAGACAATATATCAAAATATGTGGTCAAAAGTCATGGTAATAGCACATTAAAAGATAGAGACTCAAGCACCAGGGCAATTCTGAAAGTATCTTCCGCTCTAGAAAAGAACCCGCTCGAAAATTATCAATTGCGAAAATCGTTTTATTTAATTACGTAAAGTGCTTTACTTTTGTAATTGGCTAGCTAGTTTTGTCACAATCTTGCCACACTGCCTTCGACGGTGCATTTGCATTGCATGTTTTCACTGAAACGACCTACCGAGAGTCCATTTGTCTTTTGGATTGTGTTCCCTTGTGTACTTTTAATGTGTTATGCATTTTCCCTTATATTTTCACCATGATAATTTAATAGAATATACCCATGATCTTGTATTTACTTGTTATAAACAGTTTAGAATAAGTTAGGCGTTTTTTATTAATGAATTATGTATAAACTTAGACCGCAGCGGTCCTAAATATAAATAATAATTTGTCACGGGAATAAATAAGAATAATAATTTTGCTAAGCACCACTCTGTAAAGAAAATGAATATTGTACATATTGAATTAATCCTATAGTAATAAATATTGTATGAATTCAATACATTATGGTCCTTCAATAAATGTAATGAAGTGTTTTTACCTTGTTGTGATTTCTATGTTTTCCTCTTTTTTACATACAATACCAGAATAATTATTAATTTTATTAATTAAACATATTACTTTCCGCAGTGATACATACTCCCGGAGTAAAGTTGCTTGAAATGGCATTAGCCGTGTTTTGTGACCAGATCTGAGTAGCCAGGTACCTCCCAACCTTCGTTTTTTCCACCTTCTCCCCTCCCCACTACATTCAGCCTCACAACATAACCAAATTGGGGATGCCATAGTCCCACTGCCTCCGACAGTTGGGACTCTTGTGCGGTATTCATTTTTATGTGAATACCGCACAAGAGTCCTATCTGCTCCCAACCGTCTAGAGCCAGTGGGACTAAGGCATCTCCAATCGGGGTATGTTAAGGGGAAAAGGAATGTTGGGAGTACGAGTACCTGGCTATTCCAATCTGGTCACCAAACACGGTTAAAACCATTTCAAGCAACGTTTCGATTCTGAATGGTGGTCTTTCATCAGGGCGATACTTAGTGTATCAACCATCCTGGAACGTGCCGCAAATATGACATACATTATTTTGTATGAATTAAATGGGGTTACGACACATTAGTTAAATCAAATGTATTTGTGCGCCGGGTTTGAACCTGCGACCTCTGTATTCGTTGTTGAACGTCTTACCACTCGACCACGGGGACTGTCGAGGCCAAAATCCCTATCAAATACATACCACCTTCTAAAAAAAACTAAAGAAATACCCAAAATCATTGACGCTACGACTCTTGGGACCTCTGGAGAATGCCTTTATCCTGCTGGTTTCCTGCTGTCCCCCTTCTTTTCAATGCGGTGTTGACCTCCACATCCTCAGGCTTCTGTAGTCTTATAGCAGTACCAAAATATCTCCTGCCCAGCGGAGCCGTCCCAGTTTTATAAATCTTGCTGTTGACAGCTTTCCGACGTTGCTACGCCTCGTGGTTGTGCCTGTCCACCAGACACTATTTTCTTTTAAGGTCCCAAAGGTTTTTCCGATAATCGATTATAAACATGTTCTAATTACCTATCTCACTGCATTACATAGAATGTCTTTTTTATCCTAATACTAGTTGTGGCATGTGACAATAAATAGGATCAAGAAAGGGACGCTTAGATGGTTTTGGCATGTAGGGCGAATGAACGAAGAAAGGAGTGAAAAGAATATATGATTTGAAAGTGAAAGGAAGAAGAAGGGGGTCGCCTGAGGAAGACATGGCACGATCGAGCGAATCAAATACTTGAATCGGGCCATGTGAAGAGTCAGAATAACAGAAGAGTATGAATGCAAATGAAGTAAGGAGTGTGTGCCAAGACAGAGCTGTATGGCGGTCCGTCCTCTCTGCCTACTCCTGCAGGGAAACAGCGTGATGGTTAGTAAGTTAGTTACTAGTTGTGACCCAATTCACGGGATGTTACTTGCTTTAATCCACCCATTTCAAATATAAAAACATCACTTTTCAGAGGTATTTCAACAGTTTCAAATATTTTTGATCGAACGAAGAATTTCAGAATCAACAAAAAGCTTCCATCATTATTAAGGCAAACTTTCTGTTATTAGTGTTGTGATATTTTGACATTAAAAATCATTTTAATGGTGTATTGATATTGTTTTGTTTAATGTGTTCAAATATGTTTATTAAAAATGTCCGAATTCCATGTGGGCGGTAACTAATAGGCTATCATATCTTTTTCTCTTTTTGTTTCTAATCTGTCCTTGGATCATCATTTGGGAATTATTGTAACTCACTCATTGTGATGTGGAATCAATAAATGTTCATAACAAGATACCATGTTTACACAAATACAAAAGGATTTAATAATAGCTCTTCCATCTATTGACATGATCTATTCAATAATACTATTCAACAAAACATTACATTTCCGTCAAATCTACATTTTTTTCTGCTTTATTCATTAAATTTAATTTGATATAATGAAATTCAAATACAACAATGTCACAAATTCGATATTATAATTATATTTTTAAATGATGGCATGTCAGTCGGCAAGGTTTTTTTCCGGCATGCGTGATTTAATCAATTAATAGAAACAAACAGCATTTGGGAGGCTATCCTACTGTTTTTTGTGTAGGGGAAAATTCTTGAAATCGGCAGAGGACGGATGAAATTAGACTAAATTGGAATATCTGTGAGGGGAATGTGTGGTAAAGCAGTGCATGACCGCATTACGATTTAAGTGTTATGAATAAAATTAATAAAAAGTAATAATAATATTTGGACGATTTGTATAGCGCCGTTTTTGTGAAAAATCACCTCAAGGGTGCTAAAAAAAGAAAGAAAGGCTTAGACGGTTACGATACAAGACGCGAAAATGTAATGTAATAAGTGGATGAAAGGAGTCGGGGACATCTCAAAAAGACATGAGCCGACTGAGTGAATAAAATGTTTGAGGCGAGTGTATACTATAAAGAATATTACGTTGAATTTTTAAACTTTTATGGCTGTTTAAATGTCAATAATGGCATTGCCAATTGGGGTAATGAGGCGGAGGAGAAAGAGAAAGGTTGGGAAGTACCCGGCTATTCAGATCTAATCACCAAATACCCCCTAGTTCTATTGGAGAGGGTTCAGAAAATTAAAATGAGATTTTTCTTCTTGAGGGTTTATGGTTACAACCCTTGGCTCTATCCTACCGACTCTCTTGGGTATGCACAGAACATACCGTCTAGGGGTCAGAAGGGATGTGTACATTGCTACACAATTCTTCAGATTGATTAGTGGATAGTCCAAAAACCAAGCTATCATCGAGAGCATTCATTTCTTTGTTCCCGGTGGTTATCTTCGTCATCGACAGCATACTGTTTTATCTCCCGGCCTGCAGGACTAACTTGGTAATGGTCATGCCGGTTGGGAGGGCGATCATGTTGAACTGAATCGCTTCGGATGTCGATATGTTTTGCATCAATGAAGCTTCGTTCAAACGACAAACATTACTGCTATTTGTGTAATCATACCTTTATTTTTTATACACCATTTTTATGAAATATTTTGTTTAAATTGTTTATTTTTACTATCTTTACTTTACATTCAGTCTAATTCATATTTCTTGGGATTGTTTGATTATTTTTATTTACGACTTTTTTATACATTGTAATACACCCTTTCTCACTTTATTTTAAAAAACCCTTTGAACGTTTTAAAATGGTTTGAACCACTGTCACATTTTACACTGTCGCAAATCGATGATTAGCGTCATTACAATTTTTTTACCACTACCTTAACTCTATTAACCTCTGATTTTCGGCCCGTTTCAGCATTTCATCAAATTATGATCAGGTGTCAAGCATGACCGTTATGTTATCACTAAGGCTGAAATTTATTTGCAAAAGAGTGTGGAATAACGCCTTTGACCTTAACACAGTCGATATGAAATAGCACATATAAATCAACCAAAGTTTGTTTGCACACGCTGGGATTTTTTTCCAAGCTGAGGATCTTAACCGCTCGCCCACGTAGGTCGTCAGGTTAGTATCGATTGATAAAAAAATATTCTTTCTCTCTGTTCCTTTGTTATAATTTGAATGTGATTCTATTGTTTTCTCATTGTTTTGTTATTTTATTTTATATTTTGTTCTCCCTCTGTATGTATATATAATCACACACATTATATTTTTTGTTTAGTTTAATTTTGTACCCTGATGATGCTTATACTAAGCCAAACCGGTCAGTCATAAAAAATTAAATAATATCCGTGGTCTTATACAAAGTTTATTATTATTTTATACGTCAAACCACAAAGAGATTGCTTTCTACGATAATAGAAAAGTATTCATTTCAACATTTTTTCTCTATCAAATAAATACGAGAATTTGCACCCCAGTGTTTGTAATGTATTTATTTTTTTATTTATACATGGCAATGGTGAGTTCTTGTTTACATTTCATTTCGTATAGATGTTTTCAATGCACGATGTGGTGGTTCATCTTATTGACTGGGATTTTAAATAATGATATTTTGCTTACTCATGGAGGCAAATCAAAAGGTGTAAGTTATATGTAGCTGTCTAAAAGAAGCTTTGATTTCACCCTTTCACTACTAAACGCATTATACTGCCGAATGCACTAAACAGATATTCCCTAGAAATCTTTTCTACACCGATTTGAAAGAAAACAAGTGTCAACTCCTAGGCCTCAAACAGGACAACGTAATTGTTTATCTCCTTAAGAAGGAATTTTAGTGTTTGATTTTTATTTATATTTTCGTAGAAATCAATCACTTTGTGGTTTGTCATATTTAAAGAAATTAAAAAATAATAGCTTTGTATAAGACCACGGATATTATTTTAATTTTTATGACCGACCGGATACGCTTAGACTAAGCGTCATCAGGGTACAAATTTAAACTGCTCTGTGAGTGTAACTCAATGCTCTCACTGAGTTACCTGAAGCGACAAAAAGTTTAAAAAGTCCCAAACTTATGTTGCTTGAGTCGAGCCTTCTCCCAAATGGTAAATATATTTTAGATGGATGAAGGGCTACAAAATTCTTCAGAATAAAAAAAAACTGCATATTTAACTCATTTTTGACCAAAGTGTTGCTTGAGCCCTTTTGCCTTTTCTGGCGATTAAATATCGTCTCACCCTTTCATATGTAACCTGCTTCTATCTCATCTTTCTTTATGAATACATATTTGCTTACTATTTGTATTTATTGTTAGTTTTAATATACTACCCGATAAAGCTTGATTAAAACGCAACTGATATGTCATAATATTAAAATAAATTTAGTGAAGTGAGTTAATTTTATAGTTTATTTAGATTATCAATAAATCTGTCTGTAAAGTTTTGTAAACCTGGCAGTAATAGATTTACAGCTTTCGCTAGGTATGTTGGTAAATAAATGTTATTTGTGTGTTTTAGAAAAAGATTTTCATGGACTGGGAAAAAATTGAGGACTGTCCAGGCTTTGAAAATAAAGATATCAACACGAAAAATATATCTGTCTTCAGAGGTGATGTCACCTCCCTATCGCTGCAAGGCTCTTTTACAGTCGAGACCGACATCGTCACTCCCCCTCTTAAGGTAATTAACACTTCCACATATTTGGCTGCTTGATGATTTCTAGTGGCAATATATTAAATATTGAATGTTCGAGCCATAGAATCGTGATTAGTAAAATATTTTTTTGGGGTGTTGATACGAGGGTAATTTGAAAAGTTTTCGGCCTCATCAACATAAAGTAACTGTAGAAAAAAAAAACTTTCACCGCAAACTGCAAAAATTTCAATTCATTCTGATCATCACTTTGTCTATGGCACTCTTTCAAAGTTGACAGCTGACATGTCTGTCACCAATGGAGAAAATTGTGTATCGCACAGTGATAAAATGCCTTCATTTAAAAGGGAAAACGACTCGAGAAATAAAATATGAGTTAGACTCTGTATACGGTGAAGCCTCGCCTTCATTTACAATGATCCGACATTGGGTGGCTGAGTACAAACGTGGTTGTGCAAGCATTTTAGACGAGGAACGTCCCGGGCGCCCGAAAATCGCTACAACTGACGAAATGCTCGATTTTGTGCATCAAACTGTGATGGAAGATTATCGATTGACTGTTGAGGATATTGCTGAGGATTGTGGATGATAACCGATTGCGGTGGGGAACCAACTCCAAAGAAGGCAAACGTCGTCCTCTATGCAGGAAAAGTGATGGCGACAGTTTTTTGGGATAGCCGTGGAATAATTCTTATTGATTTACTTGCAAAGGGTGAAACAATCAACGGACAGTAACTACGCTGCATTGCTGAATAAACTGAAAAAAAAAACTGAATAAACTGAAGGCCACAATTAATCAAAAAAACGGCCACATTTGGCCAAGAACAAAATCCTGTTTGACCAAGATAACGCTCGGGTTCACACGTGCATGGTCACAATGTCAAAATTGAACGAATCGAAGTTTTAATTGCTTTCGCACCCACCCTATTAGCCAGACCTAGCTCTCAGCAACTTTTTCCTGTTTCCTAATTTGAAAAAAAATGACGGGGGAAAAAAATATAAGTCAAATGCTTAGGTGGAAAACGCTGTAAACCAGTATTTTTTAAGTTTAGACAATCATATTTTTTCTGACAGTTAAAAACGATGGGAGAAACGTTGGACCAAATGTATTGAGTTGCAGGGAGATACGTCAAGAAAAAAAAAATTGTTTTGCTTCTAAATATGTGTTTTTCTTAAAAAGGCCGGAAACTTTTCAAATTACCCTCGTTTCTATTTTTTTTGTTTACATGAATACCTATCACACAAGATTCCCAACTGAGACAAGGGGACTATAGCATCTCTAATATGGTATGTTGTGAGGCTGAAGGGAGTAGGGCGCCTTTTTTCTATAGCTATTAGTAACTGGTTCCAAAATTAGTGACAGCCAATTTTAGATGTTACATCCCTAAGACGCAGCTGTTATGTTGTACGGGGAAAATCTTGTTACACGAAAATAAACTAAAGATAGTAGCAAAATAAATAAAAACAAATACTTTGCCTTTGGGTATTTTTTGGGTTATATTAGTGTCTAAAGATTCTTTTGTGTTAGTTACAGCGCCCTTGAGGTGATTTTGTTGATTCTCAACTAATTTTGGCCAAAATTATGTCAAAATACAAATAATAAGAGAAGAAATACATAGGTCTTACTTTACGTACGGTTAGACTTGAGTAAAGTTTTGTTTTTGTTGGAAATTATTTTCTATATCTCTAGTAAATAGTGCTTTGGCTAGTTCGGGATTGTATGGTTGGAATCATTTGTTATGAAACTTAAATTCGCAAAGCAATTTGGAAATGTTTGATTATTTGTGTCGAATAAAAAAATATTGCGAAGAGGGGGGTAAGGGTCAGGGGGGGAGTGAAAAGGGGGTTCGGGGGCGCACTAATAATTACTGCACAGGGCGCTAGATGTCGTGGAACCGACCCTGACAGGCGGCATGCCATCTTGGGCTTGGAAGGAAGTTTTAGAAGTCGGTAACTGCAATTTTTTTTTTCAGTTCATGATGGTGGTAGATCGACAGATACCCAGCGGTGGCAGCTACCGCCTGTTTAATTACGACATTGAGAACTTCTGCGATAAGATCCTACAGAAAGGCAGCCACTGGGAGTCCTACATGAGGACCCTGCAACCCCTGCCCCCTGAACAATGCCCCATCTATAAGGTACGAGTACCTCAGACACTAAACTTACACATTGATAAGTCCCCAAAGGGCAAAGATATTCCAATGGCTCTTTGAGAATAGAGAGCAATGAACAGACAATCCCTGGAAAGTGTGATCTATATGAGCTAATACTCTTTTACTCTAACTAACTAACTAACCTTCACGCCGTTTCTCCGCAGGGGTAGGCAGAGAGGACGGACCGCCATACAACTCTGTCTTGGCACACACTTCTTGCTTCATTCACATTCATACATCGTCTCATACATACTCTTCTGTTATTCTGACTCTTCACATGACCCGATTCAAGTATTTGATTTACTTGATCGTGCCATGTCTTTCTCGGGCGTCCTCGACTTCTTCTTCCATTCACTTTCGCATCATATATTCTTTTCACACTCCTTTCTTCGTTCATTCGCTCTACATGCCCAAACCATCTAAGCATCCCTTTCTTGATCCTATCCATTATGCTCATATCCGCCTTGCATTCTTTCCGGATATCCACATTTGTAATACGGTCATGCATGGTTTTACCGCACATCCGTCTCAAAGATCTCATTTCCACAGCATTCAGTCTACTTCCATCCTTCCTCTGCCAGTTCCATGCCTCACTGCCATACATCAGGGTTGGTATAAGCACTCCATTGTGGACTGCTAGCTTCGCTTCTTTGGACAATTTCTTATTTACCCCAACAGCGTTCAGTCCTCCATTAATGGAGTTTCCTGCATTCACCCTTCTTTCAATATCCTTATCAGCCTTTCCGTCTCTTGTAAACATTTAATTTTTTACTCCTAGACAAAAATTGATTGAATTAACGAAAAATTGTGCTTAATCCCAGCTTAAGAACACGTCCACAACACACTTCTGTCGGTTTATCTCTTTGGTGGTAGAGGGCTTCATGGACGGTTATCTCGAGAGAGTTTCCTCTCGGGGTGTGAGAATAACCTCGTCGAATTTACCCTATGGTGTCTGATTATGACTGAGATGGATAGAAAGCATAATCTTCTTAACAAATTCGGTGTGACCTTAAGTGATCAGCTCATGCATTAGGGCTTCATCAAAATGTATAGTGCTTGCAGATACTAGGAGTATTGCAGTACAAAACTGCTGACCCTTTACAAATTGCAAATGGGTTACTCCTTTACAATGAACTCATGTATCTGTTCAAAAGAAAAGGTGAATTTTGAATTTTCGCAGGCTGTGTACATACGACTATCGATTTTTTTTTGTTATGTTGGTACACATATGTTTATCATATGTTAGCATTATCAGCCATTTTGGATTAGTGGTTTGTTTTTGACAACTGGAAAGGTTAGTCACGTTTTTGTGTGTTTTTCCATTTTTTACTTTTGAAAAAAATGGATCAAAGAATAAAATCCATGATTTTTTTAAACAAAGTAGACTCGCCGAATGCCACAGTCAACATTTTAAGTGCGATAGAGCACTTTATTCCATTTTTAACGCAAAATTTAACACAAATTCTTTGATCCATTAATTTCAAAAGTAAAAAATCGAAGAACACACAAAAACGTGACTAACCTTTCCAGTTGTCAAAAACAAACCACTAATCCAAAATGGCTGATAATGCTAACATATGATAAAAAAATGTTTACCAACATAACAAAACAAAAAAATCGATAATCGAATGTACACAGCCTGCGAAAATTCAACTTTTCTTTTGAACGGGCCTCGTATATAGAGCCGTTTTTGTGAAATATCACTTCAAGTGATTGTGACGGAGGAATGGTTTGCCATCTTTTATGGGTCCCTGTAAGATTCAAGTTCACTCCTTCTCCTCCACGAGAACCTCCATACAGCATCCCCAAAGATAACTTGGCTTCTGAAGAAAACCTCCTGTGTGGAGTATTTAAATTTAAAAATTACTAATTTTAAGAGCATGTAATAATGATAAGTGTTTTATTTCCCCAGCAAGAATACAATGCAAACAATGTGAAGTACGACAAGAACAATTTGGTGCTAACCAAGGATTTGGTGGGGAAGTACATCGTGACCATGGAGTTGTTCAGGCCCATGGAGAAACCCGCAAAGCCCGGCATGTCCGCACCGCTGACCAAGTTCATATGCAAACGCATGCATGTTGTTGTTGATACTGAGTAGTCATATGTTTCATACAATGTAACTAAATTAACAATTATTAAACAGAAAATCTCTAAATCAAAAATTTCCCAGATCCGAACATACCGATCAACCTTCCCGCCATCGAGCACCAGCTCCCAGTCCAGTCCTGTGCAGAAATAATTTAGTAGTTGTAGGTTATGTATAAATAGCAGCACTTTGTGACCGCAATGGAGGCCTTTTGAGTGGCTGTCATCGGCTAGAACAAGTTACCTGGCATAATGTCACCAGGTCTGAATGGGATTAAGTGGAATACAGGAGAATAACAAAATCATTTTATTTTTATTTGATACAACATATCGAAGTCACTATTACAAAGAGATTACACAGAACTGAAATGCAAAAGTTTTAAATGCTTTACAATTGACAATAACAAGAACTTTTTTTTCTTGTGATCACTGCCAGGAGTAAAGCCGAACGCGCAGTAGCGCCAAAATTGCGGTCAATTTTGTCACACTAAGTACTAGACACGGATCACATAATCAATTCCATTTATGAAATTATTTTTCTTCTTAGTAAACAAAGCATGAGATTTCATTGAATTGTAGATTTTGAGGATAAAAAAACAGTTTGTTCATTAATACCTCCTTTTACCGCTTGAAAAGTTGTCTGTGTCAAGCTTTAAATGCTTCTTGGTTGAAATGGTCGGTGTATCATTGATGTAAACATAACCTCTAAATCAACTGTATCAAACATTGACTTACTACGACGAAATTACAATTTAAAATACAATATTAGATAAACTACTATCATTCGCCGAGACTCATTACGCCACGGCATGCGACACGTCTACGTCATAGGTGTATGGCTCCAATGGGGATTTGGCAGGATTCTGAAAAGAAAATGTTCGATTAAAGATTAAATTACACGGTGAAGTTAATTTAAGACGAACTATTCATAAAAGTGGTTCGATTTCTTTGCTATTATTTTATTATTCCTTGCACGTACACATTAGCGGCCTTGATAGACAATATCCTATAAAACACCCAAAACATGCAGGAATAAATTTAAGTTCAAATATATATATGATATGACCGGTCGGTAGCTGAGTGGACAAATGCGTTGGATTCCCACCCGTGCGTCGTTCAATTCCTCTACTGGCTAAGTCCTGCATCCTTTGCACAAGCAACATCTTCCACTTTTTATGATGGCAGTAGGAGTTTTTAAAATATTGACAGGTTATTCGTAACCCGAGAATGTTTGTTTTACTTTAAAAAAAAAAAAAAATTTTGTAAATGAAAAAAAAAATACCAGTTTGCTGGCCCGGTCAGTCAATATTCTGAAAGCCATGTGGTTGATGACGATCCCTGATGGCAGCGCGACTCCTTGGATCCTGTGCAGCGTGGGTTCATCGGCATGGGCCTCGTCTCCGGGTCCTCGCACGAGGCGGTGCACGGCCGGTACAGCTATGCGCCCAATCTGCGATAGGTTGGCGATCATGGGGCCTTTGGAGATGTCCACGTGGCCGTCAGCACGGTAGAGGGTTACGTTTCCTGAGGATCGCAATTCCTTTATTTATGTGCACACTCGTAGCAACCGAAAATTAAAGATAAAAATAAAGCAATTCAACCTAACCATCACTCCGTCTCTCCATACATACTCTTGTGTAATTCTAACTTTTGACATGATCTGACTCAAGTATTTGATTTAATTGATTATGTCATGCCTTTTTCTCATGTCGCTTTCCGATGAAATATTCTCCTGGCTCCCCTTTCTCCATTCATCCGCTCTACATTTCGAAACCACCTAAATCGTCCCTCTCTTAATCTTGTTCATTACGCTTACATCAATCAGCCTTACATTCTTTCCGTACATGTTTTTATTAAATAAATTATGATTTGTAGGTATTTACAGTTGGCCCGGGGTGTGAAATGTTTCCGATTTGCGAGATAGACTATCAAAATGATATTTTAAAAAAAGACACAGTGCATAGAACTAAATTTGACGATATTGCAAAAAGAAAACATTATATTATTGATCTGGGTATGAAGATGACTTTCTGAAAATATGAGTTTTTTGTTTGGTTCTGAATTCTGTCGAGTCTTTTGTCAGATTTAGTTCATGAGGTAGTCCAGTCCAATTTGTAGGATCCGACACTCTGAAAGCACGATAAAATAATACTAATTTACTTCATATAGCGTTGTTAAGTGATTCAATAACCGTAATTGGTTGACTTTATTTTTCAAATCCAGTTCAAACCTAAGAATAAATGGCAGTTAAATTAATTCTCAAAGAATATGGACCCAGCACATTGAATGCTTTGTCTGCAAACGGGGTACGCGACGCGTTTTTACCAAGAGAGGGTTCAACCGACCATGTCGTTATCCAACATAATTTGTGTTTTTCTTCAGACCGCTTTTATTTAAACCAGTGCAATTTACAATCATTCAAGAAGAAAGTGGTTATTCCGCCATCACAAAATCTAACTAAGTCATACGAAAGAAGAAGAGAATAACCATATATATTCAGAATCTGTGTTTTCGATCATAATATTTTTTCACTTCTATTGGTTGACTCTAGTTTTTAAAACCAGTTACTGACCTCAGAATAAATGGCAGATCATTCCAAGAATATGGACCCAGCACATTGAATGCTTTGTCTGCAAACTATGCGACATTTACAAGAGAGGGTTCAACCGACCTGAACATAATGTCTGGTGTGCGCTCCAAAGTTTATAAACCATCTGAAGTGTGTAACTTATTGATAGAAGAAGTGTTGCCATTCCGCCTGCATCACAAAATCTAACTAAGTCATACGAGAGAAGAAGAGAATCATCAATGTCGGTGTTCAGACCACCTACCTTCATTCTTCCTCGCAATGTCCGGTATCTGCGCAGTTTTGTAGGGGTTGTCCTGGAACATGGCGGCACCTCAGCGCCACGCCTTTCGGCGCTTAGCGCGCGGCACTCCCACGCCTTGGGCTCCCAGTCGGACAGGCCTACCAGCTCCACATCGTATACGAATGAGCCGGAACGCACTAAAAAAACATGTTGATTACGTACAGTGCTGATTTTTATTGAATGCTAATCACCCATGGGAATATGTCTCCGCATTGTATGAGGCATTATTTAGGAGAGGAAATTTGGGTAAAAACGTTGGCCAGAACTAGTGAAACTAAGGCACCACCAATATTAGGGGATGTTGAGAGACAATGAGGATGGACAGAAGGGGAAAAGTTAGAAGGTGTTTGGAAGAAATCAGGGAGACCTCGTTATTCAGATCTTTTCATTTCAACGATTTTTTCCCAACTCGGAGCTAGTGAAAACATAGCATCACCATTGGGGGGAAAGGAAAGGACGGTTGGGAAGTACCCGGTTATTAAGTTCTGGTCACTAAATGGATCTTTCGCCAAGGTGATACTAAGACTACCTTCCACTTTCAGAGATGCAAGTATATAATATATTATCAATACATCCAGTCAAGTTCAAAAACCTGCCAAATCGATTTGAAAGAATAATCAATCTCTTTTCAAAGCAGTAGTCTTAAAAGCATAGTGGTCTGACAGAAGATCAACTTTAAATCGAGAAGTATCAAAGAAGTTGTTGAACTCCTTACCGTGGCAAAGCAACCTAAACATAAACCTACCGTCCGGGCTGGGGAAGCTGTGGAGGCGGACTTGGTGTTGGTCCTTGAAGGAGCGCGTCATGACGGCACCGAGGACGAAAGAGCAGGTCCTCCAGAAGGCACGGTTGACCTGGAGCGGGTCCGCTACTTTGTAGTGGAAGCAGCTGGAAATAGAAACATCAATAAACGTCCAAAAGATTTGTGGAGATTGGTATTATTCATTTTTATTTTTCCTGTCAACGCGGAACACGGGAATGCATGTGTTTGTTGATGCTGGCATTTGTGTTTTGCATTACTCAGCGCTAGCTATCAGTTTAGTTTACTTTTTAAATACATCGAAAAGGATAGAGTTCATCATGCAGTAGCGTGATCGGAATTGAATTGCAAACTTTTGCATATGAGTGAAAATTAGCATATCAATTTTTTTATGTGTATCGCGTATGGCGAGTGCGGCATAGGATAATAAAACTAAAAGATTTCATAAATAAAAGTAAGGATTATTGAAATTGGTTAAAAGAGCCATGTACCATAAATATAAAAAACATTTACCTGCAGAGTGCAACTGTGCGGTAAGGCCCGGTGGATATCCCACACTGTGTTGCCATCCAACAGGGCCAGCGCACTTTGCTCCGAGTGTAGCTGCCCTAAGTCTGAAAACAAAAACAAAATGCTTTTTTTTGGTATGGGTCACACTTCTAAGGATTTTCTGTTAAGTGCCTAAGAACTAAACTACAGACCTTTGCGCTAAGTGTGCATGTTGTAAAGGGAGTATGTCAGTACTCGCTGTGAGAAATTAACTTTGTCCAACTGAAAAGCGTCCTACCTTATATTTATAAAACTGAGCTGGCTCCGGTAGGCAGTACGACGTGGCAAGAATGGAAGCTGGCTACCGAAAAGGCTTCAATTTAATAAACCTACGGGACAAAGGAGTGTTGGCGGGCTTGAGCTTAGGTGGTTGGAAGGTGTGGGGGCCAATACCACAGCCTTAGGCATAACAGGAGACTGACAGGAGTGGGGGCGTTTTCAGAAGGCGGCCAAGACTCTCCGAGGGCTGTAGCGCCGATGATGTACGTATAAAGTAACCCAGATCTCAAAGGAGGTCAAAAAAATCTGGTTACGTTAGTCATGATAAACAAGAGTTATTAAACTTACGTTTTGCGCAATCGAAAGGTGTTGACAGATCTTTATTCATAATCAGGGTAGTGTCTTTTGGAACTCCTAAATATCTGACTTCTATTTTCTCAATTCGTCCGACATTATCTTTCTGCCTCTTCTGTTCTGAATCGAAAAGTTCGTTCCGTCTTTCGGTGGCTTCATGATAACTTAGGTTTCCTAAAACAAAAACAATATTAAAAAAATAACCTAAAACTGATATAACTTTAAATATTCTCGGTTTCGGAAAATTTTTACTTGTGTGGAGATTTTTGTTGTTAAATGCAGATTTTCGTGCACTTTGAAATGAATTTCTAGCAATCAGTATAATATTTCGCTTCATTTTGATTCATATAGAGAATAACCTTAAAATTCAAGAACGAAGTGAACAAATTTAACAGGATATCAAGAGGGTGGTCGATTTTTTGTCCCAACCGGCTTTTTAACCGGTCACTGTAACCGTCGATATTATTTTTCCGAGGAACCGGTTCCCTTTTATTACAAAAAATAAATTGATATCAATTTTTGAGGAACTGGTTCCTTTTTTTGCAAAAAAAAATAGAAAATACCTATTAAATGCTTTTTAACCGGTTCCACAGTTACAGTGCTTTTCATTCTCACCAGTTCTAAGCCGAACACTGGAACCGTCGACATTTTGTTCAAGGAGAGGTAATTTTGGAACCGGTTCCTATTTTTGTAAAATAAAGAGTTGCTAATATATGGGAGTGAACCCATATATTAGCAACCTCCCCCCATGAAATAAAAATGTTTAAAGGAACCGGTTTCAAAACTAACTGTATAAATCTGCGGTTCCTCGCCTGTCTCAGATTCAACCATTTTTAGATTTTGGCGTGTTGGTAATACACTCAGAAAATTTCAGACAATAAAAAAATACTAACTTTATTTTAATTTTATAATTAATAATAGTCACAAGTCCGTAATAAATACTAATAAGATCATCTAAATTTGTCTTAAATCTACAAAGGTCTTATTTCTCTACTTATCCGAAAAAAATACTATGATAATATTTTTGGATGTCCCCTCACTATTATTTTTGTACGCATGCGAACCATTACCTGCGTGAACTATTTGCCATGAAGTATACAGCACGTAGCTAGTTCGAGTCTTCGTCAGTTTTAGACTTGCCGTTGGCGAGTTCGGTCGGTCGGTAGCTGCATGTCCGATTCAATTTTATTTTAAAGTTGATTAAAGGATTATTGCAATTTCGATTAATATACGAAGTTCGCCGCCGGTAAATTTGAATAATAATTTGAAATCGCAATTGAAACAATATTTTATTTTATTAAAATTCTCACTTGTAATATTTCTTTTCCTCTTACAAGTCCTTTGACGTAAATCATGTATTCATAATAAATTATTTAAAAAATATAATTACAAAAGTGTTGTGGGTTTTTAAAAATAATTATAGGATACGTTTTTTAATATTGTGTGTAATACGAGTGTAACACGGTGAATTATTTTGATTCGAATATCAAAGCATTATTGCAGTGTTTAAATGCAATGTTATTAATATCCGAAGTGCGCCGCTGCGTAAAATTGCACAATAATATTTCGAAATTGCGATTAAAACAAAATTTTATTAAAAGATCTCACTTCTTGTATTTATTTTCCTCTTACAAGTGTTTGGATTAAAATTGTGTACTAATATAATAAGTCGTTTTAAAAAATATAATTATGAAAGTGTAGTGGGTAGTTTAAAAAATAATAATAATTACATACGGTTCTGTAATATTATGAATTATTTTGATTCGAATATCAAAGCATCATTGTAGTGTTCAAATGCAATGTCGATTAATATCCGAAGTGCGCCGCCGGTAATATTGCATAATATTTCGAAATCGCGATCAAAACAATTTTTTTTTTTATTGAAAGTTCTCACTTGTCATATTTATTTTCCTCTTACTAGTGGTTTGATTTAAATCGTTTTGAAAAAAATAATTATAAAAGTTTAGTGGGTAGTTAAAAAAAATAATATAATATTTAGATGCGCTTCTCTAAAAATTGTGTTTAATACGAGTGTAAGTGAATTATTGTGATTGGATTATCAG
>JAGWCC010001317.1:0-34046 GCA_022651775.1 Drusus annulatus
ATTTACGGTACGTTAGTATGTTTTCCGTCTCCCATTCTTCGGTGACTTCGCCCACTACGTTTTGTTATGCGACATAACTTAACGGTTTTTGAGGTTATATTCTATTTTTTTGTTGTTTATAACAAGACTGTGAAAACGTGGTTATATAAATAAACAAAACATTGTGTCAAGATATGCTATGAATCTTAGAGCAATAATATACAAGAAGTAACGCTGTAGATCGATCTGTAGTCAGTTTTTACTAGGTTTTACTGACTCAGTTGGACCTGAGCGTGGCTAAGACTAGGGTTACGGTATTTATACATTCATTCATAGCCCATGTCGACGCAATGTTTTTGTTTATTCGTATTACCACTTTTTCACAGTATTCTTATAAAAATAAATATACCATATAATCTAAAAAACCATTACGTTATGTTCAGTTTAGTTGCTCATAAAAGCGTGTGGGCGGAGTCTCGAGAGACGCACGAGTCAAAGACATTGGTTACAATACTTTGAAGTGGTGTGAAATTTTGCCAATTTTTTATTGTCTCTTTCTCTCTCACGGTATACGACGTAAAAACCCGGAGAAAGTAATTTATCGCAAATTTGTATAGGTTGGGTAAAACAAATTAGCTCTCTCCATAGATATTCTTACTCCGAGCTATGAATGGATGTATAAATATCCTAGTTAGTAGCCGTAGAAGTGAATTGTGGGCGTGTTTAGTGTGCCTTGTAGTAAAATCGATCTTACCTTTTCAAATTTCATTTTAAGTAGATATTGGCCTATCTGTAATCTAGGAGTTTAATTTAAATTGGCTACATCCGTTTTCTTTTAGATAAGAACAAATCGCATTTCTAGAAATTTTCTATTCAGTGGTTGTGGGATTACGTGGTTAATGCAGTCCGTTCAGAACGTATTAATTGCCATCCTAATTTTGTACGGTGTAAGATGGCAGTTTTCACGAAGGAGTTGCAGTTTGATAATTTTGCAATACGGTTTTATGCCTTTGTGAAAGCTAAAAGCTTTCATCTTTGATCAAAATGATAATAATTTAAATTGCTACATTTACTAGAGTAGATATATTCAAATAAATAAGCAATTTAACGTTCTTGATATACTTCAAAATTTGTCATAGACATTTTCTGCATTAGTACGAAAATTTGAAACAACTTTACCGCCGTCATCGTTGGGAATTTTCAACTATTAAATATAACCGTTGGAAATAACGCCGACGCTGACGAGAAGATATTGATTTTAAAACAGTTAAATCATTGGTGCCGTTAAGGGTGTTATTATATGACAGCTATATTTTACTTGCATAGATTCACTTGACGTCTAGTTGGGAGGTATACAACTAAAAGATCATTCAAAAGTTACGCATAATATTGTTCACGGAGTATACACTCTTACACCTTTTTTTTTACTTGGCGCTAAACCTAAAACAATAGGTACATAATCAGTTAGTGCTTAGGCTGCGTTGCGTTGAATAATATTCGTTTGTGGCTACTGATATCCAACAGTTGGCGCAAATTTTCGTCAACAGCGTTGGACGTTGACGGCATCTAGCTGTTATTTCCAACGGCTAGTTATATTTTGCTGTAGTACTAGTCCGGATCGTAAAAGAAAAACGCTTCCAGAAGTCCGCTCGTGTTGATTGGCAAAGTCTGTCACTAAATAACTCACCAGCATGCCATTTACTCCAGCAGTATTCAAAGATGATAAAATGCCACACAGCTTGATCTTGGAAAACACTCCTTAAATCATTCACAATCATGCATTTTCTGACACATCCTCTTTTGTTATTCAAAATCTAAGCATTGCCCTACTCAGTTACGAGTATTTGATTCAATAGACAGTGCCAAATCTTCCTTGGCTGCGCCAAACTTTTTTTTCCGTTCACCAACGTGTTATATATGTATTTTCGTCGCCTTCCTCCGTCCCAAAAAACTTTGTATCTTTTGGAAATAAGAACGAATGACTGTAGTCAGAAACAAGATGCAAGTAGTTTAGTGTTTTTTTGTTGTTTTTAATGTGAATACCGCACAACTGTCCCAACTGCTCCCAGCAGTCTGGAGTCAGTCGGACTATTATATTCCCAATTGGGGTACGTTGTGGGACAGAATACAGGAAGAAATAGAATCGTGTTTGGTGACCAAATGTGAATAGCCAGGTACTTACCAACCTTCCTCTACTTCACCTTCCCACTACCTCCAGCCTCACAACATACCGCGATTGAGGATGCCATAGTCCCATTGGCTCATGGCTGGGAGCATTTGGGATTTTTGTGAGGTAGTCACAATTAAAAATAAGTGGGGAAGGGAAATTTTGGGAAGTACCTGACTGTTCAAATCTGATCCCCAAACACGACTGAAGCCATTTTATGCAACGTTTAGATTCTGAATGTTGGTTTTTCACCAGGGTGATACTTAGAGTATCTGCCACTCTGGGATGTGCTGCGAATATGATTTATGTTATTTTAATTGAATTAATTGTGAAATAACACGATTTAAGTTATTTTTGCGCATGTTGGAATTAGAACTCGCGACCTCTAAATTTATTTGTTTATAAATTAACGGACAAAGTCCAATTACAAAAAATATAAATAAAACACGAAATGGAAAAAAATAGCAACAGAGAAGGAATAGCACATACATAATAATATGCTAAATGAAGCGATGACAAAAATAGGACAAAATAAACATAAGAGAGAACATTCAAGCCATGGTCTAGTCAAAGTTTTGGCATAGTCGTAAAGAATGACAAAACTCATTTAGACTTCTACCAAAAATTTCAAGACCATGGCTTGAGTTAACAAGTCTTGACATTCTGGACATGGGAGAATTATAGCCATAATTAGTATTGTGATGATTGAGGAACAGCAATTTATTGTTTCTTAAATTTAAAATTAAAATTAAATCAAAGTCTTTCCTGCGCTTCTCTCATGAAGACATTTACAATAATTGTTCAATTTCATCATATTATGAATAATCGCCTCTTTCTCGCCTTAATCTCCATGCAATAAATGTATCTATATTTAAGCTAATACTGTTCCAAACTTTGCCGCAAGTAAAATTTTGTTAAAATCTATGTCTATTAATTTATAATGATCTTAGAGCCATAAAATTTATGGAGAGAGAGCTAAATATTTTTACCCAACCCATTTAAATTTACGATAAACCACTTTCTCCGGGTTTTTACGTCGTAAACCATGAGAGAGAATGAAACGAAACAAGTTCTCACATAATATGGTACCACTTTTCGGTATGTAAGCATGTTTTACATCTCCCTCGTCTCCTGCGACGCTGCCCACTACGTTTTGTTGTGCGACATAACATGACATAACTCAACGGTTTTTAGGTTATATCCTATGTTTTTGTTAATAACTATACTGTAGTAATAATAATAATAATAATAGCGCCGTTTTTGTGAAAATCACCTCAAGGGGTTTTACAAATACTTTCTATCGTTAATTCTAAAGCTTAAATAAACAAAACATGATGTAGACATGTGCTATAAATGGATGTATAAATACCCAAGCCCTAGCCCTGGTTGCGCCCGAGTCAGGAGAAAATCCACAATCTTGACTACACAAGCGGTCCCTCCTGGTACATAACTGCTCTGAGATAATGATACAATATTCTCGACTAAGTGGGCTTCAGGTTTAAGGTTTCAATCCCAAGCCCATTCCTGGAATATGATTAAAACTATTCACAATATTGTATTCAAAACAAAACTTTTAGCATTACGTTTAAACGGTTTCCGTCTTCCTCTTAATAACATCTCAGGGCCCCGGAGTTAACCCTCGAACCCTCGGACCCGGGGACCCTGATCCAAACTTTGTTTTTAATTGGTTAACACGTTTAGGGCCTCGGCACCAAATTCACCCCTTCACGGCCAAACAGCAAAAGCTTGGAATAACAGCAGAAGATTGACACGTGCTACTATCCTAGCTGAGTCTGACCTAAATCCCAACAGTCTTCACTACAGAAGTTTCAAACATATATGCGAGTATACTAATTTAATATAACTATAATAAATAGAGCTCATGCCGAATGTGAGGCTGCTGTACGAAAGTTCTGTTTATGTAGAAGGAAGGAGTGCAGCTCAGCAATAATATGCAGGCGGGACAGCTTTGCGAAACAGTGTAGTGAGGATTGTTGATTCTTCCCTGACTCGGCGTGGCTAGGATTTTCATGGACACACCTTTTTACATCCATTTATAGCACATGTCGACATAATGTAACGTTTATTTGTATAACCACTTAAACAAAAATAATACAGTATTGAGTTATGTCGTGTAACAAAACGTAGTGGCCTGAGTCGCCGGAGACGCGAGATATGGCAAACACGTTTACATATCTAAAAGTGGTGCGATATTATGCGACAACTTATCTTGTCTCTTTCTCTCTCACGGTATACGACGTAAAAGCCCGGAAAAAGTGATTCATCGTTAGTTTGTATAGGTTGGGTAAAAATATTTAGTTCTCTCCCCCTATATGCTCTTACTCCAAGGAGTGAACCTTTCGTAGGAATGGGTAGGTTAGCAGCTGAGCAACGTAATCAGGACATTGCTTTTCATACCGGTTAAAAATACGTAACATATATTTAAAATACTAGATCTTGTTGTCATTATCACTCTCTTTCCGAAGGGAGGTTCTAATTTCAGCCGGACGAGAGCTACGTGCGATATCTTGGATAAAGATTACTGAAATAGTAATAACGTAGTTTTCTCTAAGTATTACCAAAATAGGTGACTGAATGCTGTAGAAATGAGATCCCTGAGGCGTATGTGTGGTAAAACCATATATGACCGCGTTAAAGATGTGGATATCCGGAAAGTATGCGAGGCTGATGTAAGCGTAATGAATAGGATCAAAAAATTGACCTTTAGATGGTTTGGGCATGTATAGCGAACGAACGAAGAAAGGATTGTGAAAATCATATTTCACGCGAAAGTGAATGAAGAAGAAGTCGGGGACGCCCGAGGAAGACATGGTACGATTAAGTGAATAAAATACTTGAGTCGAGTCATGTCGAGAGTCAGAATAACAGAAAAGTATGTATGAATGTGAATGAAGCAAGGAGTGTGTGCCAAGACAGAGTTTTATGGCGGTCCGTCCTCTCTGCCTACCCCTGTGGGGAAACGGCGTGATGGTAAGTTAGTTGGTTAAAAAATGTATTTTTTCAATTACACTGGAATTTTTTTTTTTGGAAGTCGAATACCAAGTTTGAAACTTGCTGTATACAGACAATGCATCCGTGTTAGAACTGTGTTCGCATCAACTCTGGCTGAAATACCTAAAGTAAAGGATTGGCAGGGAAAAGTATGACAAACAGCTGGAAGATAGTGTTGAAAAAGTTCCAAAAAAATATTCGGAAGATCCTCAGGAGTAGTAGAGTATATGTTACATGGGACGTGGTGAATTAAAAAAATATATCCCTGAAGAGAAATGGCACGATTATTTACTTACAATTGAGTAAGGGGTGTTGGAAAATTTCGCGAGAATCCTCAAATAAACTTAATGTTCTCAAAGCCAATTAATTATAAAAAACATATTACAGGAGTTTAAAATTTACCACGCGTTTTTAGAAATGAATACACGTTGATATATTTTGTTGACCTACTCGTGGTCAAACAGTCCAGCGGGTAGGTTCCCCACGCGAAATATTGTGTGTGTAAAAGTTTTGTGTCAAAACTAAATATTTCATCCTTTTTTACTTCTCGTTACCCTGCCATCGTAAAATGGACAACCTATTTGAAACATGAATATTTGACCCAACTAAATAGAACTGTCTTAAGCTAACCTAATATTTTTAAATTGAAAACTTTAGTCCGTGGTGGATTGACATTTTTAATAATGAAATGACATCATTTCGGCTGTGATGTGAGCACGTAACATTCTAAAATACATTATTCTTATATTTTGTATATATCGTCGCTAGAAAGGTAAAAAGGCTTAAGCGATATTTTGGTAAAAAATGAGGCGGTGTAGTGGTTACCATCGTTGCATTTCATGGAGTTGATCGAGGCTTGATTTATAATTTTTGTTCTTTTTAATATTCTATCTAAAAAGAAGAGTCCAAGAATTCAGCTCCACAATTATAATATCCCATGATTTTTCACGGGAGCAGCGCTAGTGATTTAACAAGTAACTAAACCAGTGTGGTAGATACTCTAAGTATCGTCCTGGTGAAAGACCACCATTCAGAATCGAAACGTTGCTTGAAATGGCTTTACTCGTGTTTGGTTACCAGATCTGAATAGTCAGGTACTTCTCAACCTTTCTCTTCCCCATCTCCTTCCCCTCCTCGCTAGCTTCAGCCTCACAACATACCCTATTTGGGGATGCCATAGTCTCACTGGCTCTAGACGGTTGGGAGCAGTTGAGACTCTTGTGCGGTATTCATATAAAAAACAACCTAACGTAAAAAAAATTATAATAATAATAATACCCAACAACGCCACTCTTTCAACTTTTAGGAATCTTCAATATCAGACAGTTACTCGTCTATCTTAAAATAGTGTTAAAAATAACTCATTCTTCAAAATCTTTAATGTATAACACACTTAATAAAAATACAAGGGCCAAACAACTAGAAAGACTTTTAGTACCTAAATACAATAAAGCTTTTGCACAAAGACACCATATGTACATCGCGCCTCACACTTACAACAAACTCCCACCACAGACTGTAGCCATCACCAATATGTATTCCTTTAATCAAAACATTACTAAATGGCTAATGAGTAAGGACCGCAAGGAAATTGAAGACCTCCTAAAATAGCACTTGAAATTCTTCACCATGACAAACTAGAACATTGTGTAACAAATATCATCATTTTTAAAAATTATTCTACTTGTACTCACTGTCACTTGCCTCAGAACAGGTTCTTATGACCTAGTGTGGTAGGTAATGTAAAAAAATTATGCAAGAAACAAAAAATTAATAAAAAATAAATATATATGTATTTAGATAATTTGTATAGCGCCGTTTTGGTGAAAAATCACCTCGAAGGCACTGTAAAAATCTTAATTTCTACTTAATATTAATTCCTAGTTTATATAAATATACAGCAACATATTAACCTGGCAGGTCACTTGTGGTCATCACTTCTATCAACTGCTTTATTGAATCTTTGAAGCATTCTTCAATCTTGGAATTAGAAAATCGACCTAGTTTTGGCGTTAGTTAGCAACGCAGGAAGTTGTTTAATTTGATGGTTTATGTATTTAATATGTTTCAATAATAAATAACAACAAATCCAAACGCTATAAACTTATGCATCAAACCAATAGATTCCACAAACAAATAAAATTTTGTACCGTCTTGTTTCATCTCTACGATGTTTCTTCTCTAGCAATGAAAGTTATTTGATCTAGAGCTTGATATATGAAACGTCCGCCAAAGCTCTAATTGTAGATCAACAAAGTTTCAGTTATCTTAATTTGGGCGCTGACACACATTCGTCTCTTTGCTTTATGCGAACTATACGAAGGGTCGGATTCTGGTTATTCGATACTATTTACTCGAAGGGTAGCTTGCAGGGCTGGATTTGCAATTAAAATAGTAATTTATATTTAAATAATATTGATTATCCATCAAAGATGGTAGCCTAAAATCGGAAGAAATCAAATATTAATAATTTTCAATAGAAGTATGATCGTTTAAAAATACCGCTTTCTAATAAGGTATTGGTGGCTCAATTGGCAGAGTATTACTCCCAGATAGATTAGAGGTTCTGAGTTCGAGTCTCGGTCATGACCATTCTTTTTATTTTCTGTTTCATATTTGTGTTTAAGATTATTAATATTATTCAAATATTTATTAATAAATAAACGTTTATTTTATTAACGCCTTAAACGCTTTTACATAAAATACGTTTTAGTTAAATAAAGGAGTACAATAAATGGGTAGAATATAACATCAAAGCAATTAATGCTTTAAAATTATTTCCAATTAAAAAAAAAAAAATTATTGATAAGAAAGTTAAGTCATGTAGCTTGTTAAAATGTTAAAGGTGCGATTTTATTTTGATTTGGTAACATAATACTCTAAAGCTTTCCTGTATTCTTTTCAAAAATTATAAGAGAGATTGACTTTGATTTTCACCACTACCAGCTTAAATAGAGATCATTTAATACAGATCTGTTGTATCACTTACAAATGTTAAAAATGCTCCACGTTAGGTGCCAGTACACATTACATTAAACTAATAGATTTTTATGCGCCGGTTCATTGTCGGTTTAGTTTCACCGGACATAGGCCATTAAATTAGACGCATAAGCCGTGGTTACAAGGCAAGTTTTTCGCTATTCCGACCTACACCACGCGTAACATTTTAACAACACCTCCTCCCTTACTTGTAAACGAGGTGTAGATGTTATGCGTGGTATAAGGTCGGAATAGCGATAAATAAGGAGATTATAAGTAAGGGGGTATGAGTGATACAAAATATCAACTTTCCAATCACTACTGCTGTCTGTTACGTGAATTCTAATAAATTAACCAAGAATCTCTCTTAGCGTATCGAGTGTAATGGTGCAAGGTCACGGAATAAATTTTTAACTTAGTTTGTGTCTATCGTTCTTTGGTCTGAAAACTTAATTATATATTATTTAAGCAATGCTTTAAAATAATTAAATTCAATAGTTTTCGCCAAAAAATGGATTTTTTAAATTTCGCAAGAAGAGCTTTGCCACATTAGGAATGTGATTCTATTCGACTAACATCTGGTAATAATGTATTGATGAGACTTCTCCATTAAACCGGCTTGCGACTCGTAAATCTAACTCAAAGTGAATTCTTAAAACGTTTCTCGTTTTCCCGGTCACCTGACACCTTAAGGTTCTTGAAACTTTTCCATTCCCAGTCTCTCCAGTCAGCTGACACCGTTGAGGGTATTTAAAGCTTTGTTGTGTTTTTAAAAATTTTCAGTCATATTGTTAAGATTCTATCTTTGAGTTCCAGCTCTTGTAAACGTTCATTTCTGTTTTGAATAATCCCTTACACTGTTGAGCAGACATTCACCCTACATATCAAATAAATGTATCTATTTGTCAGCCTTTCACATGCATCTATTGTTGAGTGACCCAAAAGGAAACTCTCGGTATTCCCTAGGTCCAAGCCAGTCCGCCCGAGGTTCATTTGTAAAATCTACGCGAAGGTTCCAAAGGAGGTTCTGTGTAGAGGCCGTTCGTAGGGGTAGTTCTCAGAAACAAGGTAGTATTTATAGCGAGGAATTGAGTTGTTTACAAACAATGTACGTCTACTCGGAGACCAAATTGAGAGAAGGAACAATGGGTATAGAGGACTGTACATTTGCACATTAGCACACAATTGCCCTCCCACGGATTCGAGGAATTTCGGATACACGGAGAAACTATCTTTACGCAATGTCGGCACAAAGCGCGTTAAGCCTATGATTTTCAAACAAATCGGCGGTCTTTGTTCAATCTGGAGATTGTGCGATGGTGACTACTTAAAGAACCGAGGTTATTAATTAAACAGGAAAATGTTACAAAATGTAAATACATTTAAATAATAATTACACGGAAAATCACATACGGCTACAACTGATAAATGTGGTATACAAAGATGGAAGCCAAATTGGAAGGAAAATTGATAAAATGATAATAATAATTTTCAATTGAAGAATAAGATCGATTAAAAATGCCAAAAAAAAAACTAACTAACCATCATGCCGTTTCCCCGCAGGGGTAGGCAGAGAAGACGGACCGCCATATAACTCTGTCTTGGCACACACTCCTTGCTTCATTTACATTCATACATCGTCTCATACATACTCTTCTGTTATTCTGACTCTTCACGTGACCCGAATCAAGTATTTGATTTACTTGATCGTGCCATGTCTTTCTCGGGCATCCTCGACGTCTTCTTCCATTCATTTTCGCATCATGTATTATTTTCACACTCCTTTCTTCGTCCATTCGCTCTCCATGCCCAAACCACCAAAGCGCACCTTTCTTGATCCTATTCATTACGCTTACATCAGCCTTGCATTCTTTCCGGATATCCACATTTTTAATACGGTCATACATGGTTTTACCGCACATACGTCTCAAAGATCTCATTTCCACAGCATTCAGTCTACTTTCATCATTCCTCTGCCAGTTCCATGCCTCACTGCCATACATCAATAAAAATGCCGGCGTCTTATAAGGTCGTTACTCCGGATAGAGTAGAGGTTCCGAGTTCGAGTCTCGGTCGCGACTGATACATTTTTTCTGTTTCATATTTACGTTGAAGATTATTGATATTATTTCAATTATTAATATTAAAATAATTCATTTACTTTTTTTGAAAGCAATATTAGGTTACCGAGGAAATTTATAACGTCAAAATTATCAAATAGGCAAACACCAGCGGAAATTACTTTTTTTGAAAGCAATATTAGTTTACTGAGAAAATATATAACGTCAAAATTATCAAACAGGCAAACACCAACGGAAATAATAAAAAAAAATGTTTGAATAGCTTAATCTGAACTAACTAACTAACCGTCACGCCGAGTCTCCGCGAGGGTCGGCAGAGAGGATTGACCGCCATACTATCTTGGCACATCACACTTCTTGGTTCATAGCTCGGCTCATACATACTCTTCTGTTATTCTTATAATGTAATATGATCTTAAAGGCCGGGTACTTTTCTCCTTCTCTAATTTATTTTGCCTTACAAAATGCCATATTTCTGCTGGTTTCGGTGACACCGAAAAATGTGTTAAAATATAGCAAAAAAACAAAGCTCTAAAAAACACCCCTATAAAGAAACGGCGATCATTTTTTTGCATCGAGACTTGCTAGCTTACGTAACTAAGATAATAGTTATATGTTCATTTTTAGTATACTATTTATATTGTTTTATAAATTTATGAATTTCACAAAAGATTCGTATTTTTGCCTGTCGTTTTTTGCTTACTCGACAGCATAATATTATTTAACATTTTTTTTGTTTGTGACACATTGTTTCTTAACTTGTTAAATTCTTTAATTATTTGCATTTATGGTAGATTCTTATATTTTGTAATCAGGCTGTAAAGTACCCACTAAAATATTAGCTGCTGTAAAACTTCAATACCGTTTGGTTTTTGTATTTTAATCTTCTTTACCTGCCCTCTTACTGGATGCAATATCTATCGGCTGTCGTTAATCTTCAATAGTAAAGATTATTTTTTTTTATAACCTTATGGATACTATGTAAGCACATTGTGGGAGAAATAAAAAAAAAAAGTTTCTTCACCGGGAAAAAAAATAAGCTATTTGACAACTTAACACTCCCGTTCCAAAAGGGGTTCTATTGTTACCTGAACGAGAGTTTTGTGCGATATCTTAGATAAAGATTACTGAAATATTATACAAGAGAGAGACGTTGCGTAGCTACTGTATTTTGTTCCTTAGAACAGGCAATCTGCCTAGCTAGGAGCTAATATCGACCGAACAAAACATAGAAGATAATTTGTTATGTTCTTACCTGCGTATTTTTTATCCAGTTCCTACCTATACAACCATTTCGCATTATTCGATTTCCGTATTCAATAACGCCGTGCGCAAAACAATTGATAATCAAACAGAAGAGTCTTAATGCGAAAAAACGTGTTGTTCGTTGGTTTTTCGCTTGTTCGTCGGTTTTGTTGTTGTTTTCAAAATGATATGAAATAAATGTGGTTTTGTGAATCAAGAATACTTAAATCAGTGTGGTGTATTCGTTTCGTCAATAAAACTATTGTGTAAGGATACTTGAACATATCGGTGAGTGAATGGTTGTGAAAAAACGTGTTCGTTCGTTGGTGTCTCGCTTGGTCGTCGTTTCGTTGTTGTTCTTCCAGTAAAATTAAATTAAGTGTTGTGATTCGTTGTGTGTAAGAAAAATCAAGAACTCCCACTTTAACTACATTGGTGAGTGAGTGGTTTCCCATTTTTTCTTTCATTCCATAGTCTTTTCACATGCATACTTAACACTTCCATAAAGTAGTATAGTTTATCATTTTACAGTCCACTATTTTCTAAATTCCTCTGAAGCTAAAAACACATTCGATAGCACAACAGTAGTACGTACTTGTGTACATTTTGAAATATTTTATTATTAATGTTAAAAAAAAACCTTTTTCACAGTAACAGAAACATTCAATTTGAAACACATCCAATTTAAACCAACCCGGTCTGTTTCGCTACGTCTCTTGACTAAAAACCACCATCCCTTGAACTCCTATGGGACAAGAAACCGAAAGCCCAACACGAAACGGTTCCAAATCGCATCCGCTCCGGTTGGGTTTCCAGTTACTCGCTCCGGGCTCACGGAACAGGCTGCGAAATACTCAGCACATCACAAACCTTCGTTTCGGGTCCGTGTGGACGTGGGCCGGGAAATTGGTTAATCTTAGATGAAGGAAAACAGGGACGGGGAGTGAAATACGCTTTTCCAAATTCGTAAAGAATGTTGCTATGCTTTTAAAAAAGCAATCATTCCAATGAGATCTTCACTTTTCGTAGACAATGTCAGTTTCTGTCAAAATAAACTGTGAAATATGTCATTTCGATGAACGTGTAAAAAATATATAACCACTTTTTTTTTGCAAAGCTTTTGTTGTTGCGTTCTTAAACATTAAAATTTTTCGAAAGTTGTTTACAAAATAACCTTTTTTTTCTTTTTTTAAAAAGAAAGACAAACATTCCCGGGTTACGAATAACCGGATAATATTTGAAAAACTCCTACCGCCACCATAAGAAGTGGAAGATGTTGCTTGTGCAATGATGGAAGACTTAGCCATTAGAGGAATTGAACGCGCGACGCCCGGGTGGGAATCCGATGCGTTTGTCCACTCAGCTACCGACCGGTGAAATTTCATTTTATATAAACCTGTATATTTAATGACGGCCTACGTGGTCGAGTGGTAAGACGCTCGACTACGAATCCAGAGGTCACGGGTCCGAACCCGGCGTGCGCAAATAAATTTCATTTAATTAATATGTGTCATACCACATTTAATTGACATAAAACAATAGTATATTTGCGGCACGTTCCAGAGTGGTAGATACTCCAAGTATCGCCCTGGTGAAAGACCACCGTTCCGAATTGAAACGTTGCTTGAAATGGCTTTAGCCTTGGTTTGTGACCGGAATTGAATATCTAAGTACTTCTTAACCTTCCTCTTCGCCATTTCATTCCCTTCCTCACTACATTTAGCCTCACAACATACCCCGATTTGGTTTGCCTCACTAGCTCCAGACGGTTAAGAGCAGTCGGGACTCTTTTGCGGTCGGGACTCTTTCACTGTAAAAAAAATGTTTTGCAGGTTCAAATTCTATTGTTTGAAGATATAATACATAAAAGAAAAAAAACAATAAACAAAATACTTTCCTAATAAAGGGATTCCTAATAAATGTTATAATGCGCTTCCGAAAACCAGTCATTAATCAACAAATTTAAAATACCTTCTAAGAACCATTTAAATACATTAGTAATATCAAATAGTTTATAAGTTATTTTTATTAAGTCAAAAAGAATACGAGTTATAATTAGATAAATTAAATAAAAACACGTTGTTTTAATCCACTTTCATTTTTGTATACGTATGTCTACTAGTTTCGAATCAGCTGCATTTTCATCGGGACTTAAAAATATACTAAAGAAATAAGAGGAATGTGCATATACTCGTATATATAATGGTGAAGGACAAAAGGAACGTATCATATAATGTATTTAGTTAGTGGGCGAGGGGGAAACCATGGAAGATAGAGAGGATAGCAGAACGTCAAGTTTGAGGGGTGGGAGAGGTGGAGGAGAAGGGAAACATGTTTAAGATAGGACTAAAAGTATTTTTTTTTGGTTATTTAGAAGATGGGTGTCATTAATTTTTACTGATTTAATTATTTCAAGGGCTTCTAAGTTATTTAGCCGTAGGCCTATTCCATTTTTATGTAGAATATTAATTCCCGTATTTTGATCGAAGGAATGATTATTATTTGTTAGATGTTCCGCAAATTCAGAAAAACCTGGTAATATAATTATATACTTTGTAAACTTTAATGCACAAGTAACTAATATAAAATAAATAAAACTAAAGAAACAAATGACATTACCCGCATAGAAAATTTTATTATATTATTATGTTTTTGAACTGTTTGACAAGGTCAAAAATAAGCAAACAGAGGTTGTCATAATTGTTCAATACCAATAATTCTAATAACGAGATACAATTTCGAACAAAGCAACCTTCGCGAAGATCGAAAATTCAAGTTTTCTCAATATTGTTACAGCATCTCAAGATACAAACACTTGTGAAATACAATTATCTTCAATAATAAGCTCGTTATTCTCGAAACAACGAGTGTTCCCAAATCGACAAGGCTGCGGGAGGTACAAAAAGTTCGGCACGAGCCACCCAATACGCTTGTGTCTCGTGTCCTAATGATGCGGGGGGCACCGGGGGCTGGAAGGCTGGCAGGCTGGCAGGTCGCGACCCGGGCTGCGTCATGTTTTATTCATATGTCAATGGTAGAAATAAGGAGATATCAAAAGATATCGATGACACGGGGCTATTATTGCCAACCAGTCACAAAGTGAAACGGTGGCTCATAAAACTGTAGAGGATGTATGATAAATGTGGAATTTCAATTTGTATTTCAAAATATTAAGAATTCAACAGCAACTAAACTGTGTTTTATTTATGTATTTATAAATTAACGGACTAAAGTCCAATTACAAAAAAGACATAAAACACGAAATGGAAAAAAGAGCAACCGGGAAGGAATAGCATATACATTATAATAAATGAAGCGATGACAAAATAGGGCAAAATAAATATAAGAGAGAACATTCAAGCCATGGTCTAGTCAAAGTTTTGGTAGAGTCGTAAAGAATGACAAAAATCATTTAGAATGCTACCAAAAATTTCAAGACCATGGCTTGAGTAAACAAGTCTTGACATTGGAGAATTATACCCATAATTAGTATTGTGATGATTGAATAACAGCAATTCATTGTTTCTGAGTCTACGGCAAGGAATGTTGAACTGGATAAGTTGCAACAGAGGAGATGAGTCAATAAAACAACTAATAATTTTGTAAATGAAAATTAAATCAAAGTCTTTCCTGCGCTTTTCTAATGAAGACATTTTCAATAATTCTTCAATTTCATATTTATGTAATATATCTCCGAGCTCAATTTTACCGCAGGGTACCAACAGTAAATTACATTGCTTAATGTCATATATTTACACGTTCTTTTTTAACATTATACTTTTTTTTTGTATATTACAGACTGTGTCCATTTACAATACACATGAACAGTAACATAAAAAGCAAATCAAGATATATTGTTAACATGTCTCTAGAAATCTTGCTATCGTGTATTTAAATACCGTGTTTGGTGACCAGCACTGAATAACCAAGTACCTCCCAACCTTACTCTTCCTCATCTCAACTTCCTTCCCACTACCTTCAGCCTCGCAACAAACACCAATTGGGGATGCCATCGTCTCACTGGCTCTAGACGTTTGGGAGCAGTTAAGACTCTTGTACGGTGGTAACTACAAATATATATACATATATATATATTCGAATATGCGTGTTAAAAACGTGGCAATCCGGAAACAATGTAAGGCTGATATTAGCATAATGAATAGGACCAAGAAAGGGACGCTTAGATGGTTTGGGCATGTAGACCGAATGAACGAAGAAAGGAGTTTGAAAAGAATATATGATGCAAAAGTGCATGGAAGAAGAAGTCGAGAACACACGGAGAAGACATGACACGATGAAGTGAATCAAATACTTCAGTCGGGCCATGTCGAGAGCCAGAATAACAGAAGAGTATGTTTGAGACGGTGTGTGAATGTGAATGGAGCAAGGAGTGTGTGCCAAGGAAAAGTTGTGTATCGGTCCATTCTCTCTGACTATCTCTCCGGGGAAACGGTGTGATGGTTAATTAGCAATTTTTTTTTATTTTTTCTTTATATAAAATGGGGAAAACAGATTGTTAGGTTAAGTACCTCACAGAATAATTCAAGACAATTGGGTTTATACCGTAATTATCAATTTGGTTTTTACCGTAATTAGTAATCACATATGAAACCAAAATCGTATAAATAAGTCGTTTCCATGTGGCCTAACCACAGTTTGACAATGGCCTTAAACGCCGAAATAGCTGTCACTAAAAATAAAAAACTGAAAATAGCAGAAATCAATAATAATAATATTAAATTTAATTCAATTAAATTTTATATAAAAAAAAAAAAGAAGTTAATTAGCAAGTAGCAGAAACGGGCGGTCCGTTTGATAGATTCTCCTGTCTTAACAAACGGATAACAATCTTTGGGGCACAGACGTCAGGTGGGAATGCTGTTCTTGTTCTACCGGTATTTCAATGGAAGATGCTCCGAGGAACTTGCGATATTGATCGCTTCGGCACCAGCGCATAGTTGACAACCTCGTCAAACGCGCGCCCAACATGTGTACACGGTTGACATTCTCGATACACGAAGACGGGTCGCTTTTTGGATTCGTCCTATGTTCAACAGCTCGGCTGTGGAACGATTCGCCGGCCTTTGTGTTTCCTCCCTCCTTCAACATGGTTCTCTTCGAAACCCAGGTTCAACCCTGAGGGAAATTATTTCCCCCAAAGCCTCCTGTGTGGATTGAATTAAGAAAAAAAAGTTAAGTTGGTCGATCATTAAAATTAACTTTTAATTTATTTTTGAAGGAAAGACAAACATTCCCGGGTTACGAATAACCTGACAATATTTGAAAAACTCCTACCGCCATCGTAAGAAACGGAAGATGTTGCTTGTGCAATGATGGAGGAATTAGCCAGAAGAGGAATTGAACGCACGACGCCCGGGTGGGAATCCGACGCGTTTTCCACTCAGCTACCGACCGGTTGATTACTCCATTGTTTAATACTTGTATTCTAATTTTGTGTTCGCTGTTAATGTAGAATGTACGAGTATATTTATGAAAATATATACAGAGATAGTTAAAACCTTGGAGAAACAATGTATGGAGAGAGAGCTAATCATTTTTACCCAACCGATAAAACTTGCGATAAATCACTTTCAGTGGGTTTTTACGTCGTACACCATGAGAGAGAAAGATACAACGAATATAATACTCCGCTTCTACGTACTGTCACAATGATCTTGGGTTCCTGGGTCACCGCGGGACTCCACCCACATTTTTTATTATGCCACTAAACTTGACACAACTAAACGGTTTTTAAGGTTAGATGTATATTATTATTTCACTTTGAAAAAGTGGTTATACGAATAAACAAAAACATTATGTCGACATGTGATACGGATGGATGTATAAATACCGTAGCCCTAGTCTTAGCCACGCCCAGGTCCGCCGAGTCAGGTAAAAATCATCAAAAACTGACTACACTGTCTTGAATTGATACCTCTCTATAAACTTGAAGGTTAAAACAGACATAAATATAATTTATTTATTTGAATGCATAACCTCAAAAGTTCCTTCACCACTATCTCAAAAACATAATACCCGAGACCTTTGAATAGGAAAATTGAAAATCAAAGAAAAACCCCAACCAATCTGTACATCTGATTGTTCTAATGGGAAATCCGTATCGACTGGGGGTCGGGCGTATCGGGAAATACTTGTCGGGAAACAGCCTTCCCTTTGAACATTCACTCCTCGAGTCGGAGGCTGTTATTTAGTAATGATGCTGGTTGCTTCGCTTTTTATAATCTGCCGTTGAGATTATGGAGATCTGTTTATTTACGTGATTCAATTGTGCTTGTTACGCATCAAGAAATCAAAAAATAAGCGCGCCTTTCAATGGGTACATATTTTTTTTAACACGTGAAATGATAATAATTACTGGCGGCCCTTGTGCTTTCTTTGAAATTCAAATTTATTAATATTTTCTTTTTCCTTTGAATTGAATTTTAGTTGCAGCAGTCCAGCAGTAGAAGCGCTACCGACTAGTACGCGCTTTTTCGTCGAGGAACCGGTTCCAAAAAGAACTAAACAAATAACCGGATAAATTAAAATCTCTTTTTTGCGAGATTGACTTCAATTGAAGTGTTCACTTCGAAGGGTTTATTTTAAAGAACTAGCAATTCGTGAAGCATTCACAAAACATTGAAGTTTTTCCCAACGCTAAAGATAAGGTTCAAGTAAAACATTGAATTAAAAAAACAGCTGTTTTGCCTTCCAAAAGCTTTGTTTTAGTGTGTTCTTTGATTAAAAATATACCTAGCTAAATACCTAACCTAACCTGACAGTATTTGAAAAACTCCTTCTGTCATCATAATAAGTGGAAAATGTGGCTTGTGCAGTGATGGAGGACTTAGCCAGCAGAGGAATTGAACCCACGACGCCCGGGTGGGAGTTTGATTAATTTTACCATGTCTTCCACGGCCGTTCCCGACTTCATCTTCCATTCGCTTTCTCGTCATATATTCTTTTTACACTCCTTTCTACGTGCGTGAAAAAAATGTTAGTTAACAGGTTCTTGCCGCGGGGTCTTTAATTATCAAATTAACGAAAATTGTTTTTTTTTTTACGTGAATACCGCACAAGAGTCCCAACTGCTCCCAACCGAGAGACTGAGACTGGCATCCCCAATAGGGGTATGTTGTGAGGCTGAAGGTAGTGAGGAGGGGAAGGAGATGAGTAAGGGGAAGGTTGGGAAGTACCTGGGTCTTCAGATCTGGTCACCGAACACGGCTAAAGCCACTTCAAGCAATGTTTCAATTCTGAATGGTGGTCTTTCACCAGGGCGGTACTAGATACTAGAGTATCTACCATACTTGAACGAGGAAACAGTAACGATAATTTCAATTCTTCCATTATATTAAATTGGCATATGAGAAAACTTAGCAGGAAATCCAAGAAAACTTATTAAACAAAAAGTCATCTCCGACTAGTGGGAAGTTTGGATTTTGGCTTCCCTCGCGAGTAATAACTATTTTCACTGTAAAGTCCGACAATGTTTTATACTATTTCACCGTAGACATTGAACTGAAGTTTCTTCACACACAGATGTACTCAAAAGCAATGCGGCCGTTTACACTCCAAACGTTTCTACTTTTAAGCTAACTTTGTTGGACTACCTCGTACGAGTATATTGTAAAGATATGATACGTTACATTGATAGGAAAGGCCTTATTAATTATTATATCAAAGATAAGGTTGTTACAAAACGTAACTGATTAAACCTTAATTTCTTTAAAAACGTCCTTAATTTGCTTTGTTTCGGCTTTCTCCTCACTTGTATCCTTACAACTCAATGTCCTTACTGTCTACTAAAAACCATATACCCATTGTCATAAAATATGTATTGTTCTTTTGTTACTTGTTATATTTACAATACTGGCATTTTTAGAATCGTTTACTTAAAATCTTAGATTATATAGAGTCGTATCAATCCAAGGCAGTGTAGTCAGTTATTTGCCTGACTCGGCGGACCTGGGCGTGGCTAAAACCAAGGCTAGGGTATTTATTCATTCATTCATATTACATATCGACATAATGTTTTTGTTTATTCGTATAAACACTTTTTCACAGTATTGATATCAACAAAAATATAGCATCTAACCTAAAAAACCCGTTTAGTTGTGTCAAGTTTAGTGGCATAATAAAAATGTGGGCGGAGTCCCGCGGTGACCCAGGAGCCCAAGATCATTGTGACAGTACGTAGAAGTGGAGTATTATATTCGTTTTCTCTTTCTCTCTCTTATAGTGTAAGACGTGTGAAACCCGGAGAAAGTGATTTATTGCAAGTTTGTATCGGTTGGGTAAACATAATTAGCTCTCTCTCCATACATTGTTTCTCCAAGCTTATAATAATGATTTTATGTACCAACTTGTTGACTGTCCTCAATCTAATTTCCCTTTTTTTATTTGAAAAATATGTAAACATGAATTCATACGTTTCGTCTGGATTTTTATACCCTTAGCTTGTAGTAAATTGTTTTTTTTTTGCACATTGCTTGAACGGTATTTTTTACCATTAAAAAGCAATGCTTTATCAATACACGAAATTCAGATTCTTCAGATTTTGTGTTGAAAATTATAAAAGTAGTGTCCTTGTAACTTGTGAACTAAACGTCAGATTTTTATGAAATTTTGACACGTATTATTTTAAGGTTGATGATTCCTAAAAAGCATATGGATTTGTCAATAGTGGCGCCAACTATATGTCATCCTGTGAACTTATTGAGTGATAGATAATGTAATCTAATAATACCCTGTTGCAATAGCCATTCATTTGACAATCTCCCATTCTATTTCTCACATCCTCCCCCGTACACCTCCCACCTTTTAAATGGCAAGATTAATAATACGCAAGCGGGAGGGGGCGGGTTTGTTTGAGATAGGGTGGCGCAAAAAGCTAGCATTAATTACACCATGTCGGGCGGAGGAATCTAGTTATGTTTTGCGGTGAAAGGTACTAACTGTTTTTGGGCACACGGTACGGAATCGAATAATGTATAATTCGGTCGGGCTTGGCTGTTGAAGAAATTGCCAGAAGAACGAATGGAGTTGATTATGGAATGAGTATTAATGGGTTTTTAGTAGAAGTTCGAGAAATAATAACTGTTATTCCGTAATAAGATTTCTGATTTGAACGGACTGGAAGTTGAAAAAATAAAATTGTAAAGATCGCTCATTGTGGTGATGAGAAAAATATTTCGTAGTACTAATTTAGCTTTTTTCTCTTTTTATATTTATTTGTGTTTCGTTTAACAAAATATTTTCCTCAATTTTTCTATGTTTTTGTCGCTTTTCCTTAAATATCTTAAATAGTTATGATTGTCTGTAATTAAATAATATTAATAATTTTAATAATACCAAATTTTAAACTTTATTACACTATTTTTTTAAATTTAAAACCTGACTGGTTTCACCTTATGACGGGCATCTTTGATACAATTTTAAGTAAGTCTATGGAATATATACTATTTGGTCCGGAGGGGATGAGTATTGCTATTCATAGTGAATCATCAAAATTAGAAATAATATTGTTATATGTTGGACTCGGCAGACCTGGGCGTGGCGAAGGCTAAGGCTAGGGTATTTATACATCCATTCATATCACATATCGACATAATGTTTTTGTTTATTCGTATGATACTTTTTTACAGTATTGTTATCAACAAAAATATAGCATATGACCTAAAACACCGTTTGGTTGTGTCAAGTTTAGTGGCATAGTAAAAAATGTGGGCGGAGTCCCGCGGTGACCCAGGAGCCCAAATCATCGTGACAGTACATAGAAGTGGTGTATTATATTTGCTGTCTCTTTCTCTCTCATGGTGTACGACGTAAAAACCCGAAGAAAGTGATTTATCGCAAGTTTGTATAGGTTGGGTAGAAATAATTAGGATAAAATATGTTTTTCCTGCTTCAGATGAATTTGGAAAATAGTGGACTATAATCGATAAACTATTCTACTTGATGGAAGTGTCTAATTGTAGCTTGCGGAAAGATTATAGAATGAAGCAAAAATGGGAAACCATTCACTCACCGATGAAGTTCAAGATGAAAGCTCTTAAAGTCTTCTTACAAAATCGTGTAATTAACGAAACAATAAAACACTTCACTGATTTAAATATTTTTATTCACAAAACACCACATTTATTTTATATTGTTTGGAGAACAAAATAACAAACCGATGAACAAGCAAAAAACCAACGAGCGCCAAATTTTTTCACATCAAAACTCTTCTGATTGACATTCAATTGTTTCAAACACGGTGTTGATAAATACGGGAATCGAACACACTCTTGTGGGTATTCAGATTTTTATCCCTTTAAAAAAAAAAAGAAATATTTTTTCACTTTTCCGCTTCTAATCCTGTTAATTTTCATATTTTTCGATCGTTTGACGGATTTGAATTCAAAACATAAACTTTATTTGCATAAGGTTTCTATTATTTAGTATCTGTATGTCGTAATACCTTGAAGTAACAATATATGGAGGGAGAGCTAATTATTTTTACCCAACCTAGACAAACTTGCGATAAATTATTTTCTCCGGGTTTTTACGTCGTACACCATGAGAGAGAAAGAGACAACAAATTTCATAGACCGATTTTAAATACTTTCGCAATGATCTTAAGCTCCTGGGTCACCGCGGGACTCCGCCCACATTTTTTTATTATGCCACTAAACTTGACACAACTAAACAATTTTTCAGGTTATAAGCTATATTTTTGTTGATAAAAATAATGTGAAAAAGTGGCTATACGAATAAACAAAAACGTTATGTCAATATGTGATATGAATGGAAGTATAAATACCCTAGCCTTCGTCTTAGCCACGCCCAGGTGCGCCGAGTCAGGTTAAAATCATCAAAAACTAGTCAAAAACTGACTTCACTGCCTTGGATAGATACTACTCCATGTACTCTAAGCGCAATACATATAACCCGCGTATTGGTGTTGGTGAAACAAACTAGATATTTAAGAAACCGATATCGTTCACCGTTCGAGAGCTTTTGTTGCTTCAAATATACACCACACAGATTTTCTTCTTTGAAGATAAGATTTTCTTCTCCGAAGGTTTCACGTTTGCGTTGGCACAACAAAGTGGTATCAATTCTTCTCTGTTGGAGTTTGAAAAATCCGATGGAAACAATCGCGCGAGATTCATCGATTCCACTCGCGCGGTTGTCAAAACGGTAACGACGTCATCTGTCACGTGACGGGTCGCGCGGACCAATCAGCGCGCGGGTCACAAACAGAAACAGAAACAAAGGCGGAAACGTTCTTTATTCAATTGCGCCCGAAGAAAAAACATCAGTTGTTGATTTCTTTTACGTTTCGTTTCTTCTGAAAAAGAGAAAAAAGGATAATTGTGTTTGCGAAGAAAGATTGTAAGTAGAATTATTATGACATTAGTCAAGTTTGGTCACTCAAAACTGTTTAAAATTTATCGGTGAATAAAAATATAACTTTCTTTATTCTTGCTGACGTAAAAAAACAGCATTTGTCTTTTTTTTAAAGTGAATACAATCTCGAATCTTGCTGACATAAAAAAACAGCATTTGTCTTTTTTTTTAAGTTAATACAATCTCGAATCTTGCTGACATAAAAAAACAGCATTTGTCTTTTTTTTAAAGTAAATACAATCTTAAAACATGCTGACATAAAAAGAAACAGCATTTGTCTTTTTTTTAAAAGTGAATACAATCTCGAATCTTGCTGACATAAAAAACAGCATTTGTCTTTTTTTTTTAAAGTGAATACCGCACAAGAGTTCCAACTGCTCCCAACCGTGTAGAGCCAGTGAGACTATGGCTTCCCAAATTGGGGTATGTTGTGAGGTTGAGGGTAGTGGGAAGGTACTTGATCGAGCCATGTCTTCATCAGGCGTCCCCGACTTTTTCTTCCATATCTTCACTTCAATTTCGCTCATATATTTTTTTCACACTCATGCCCAAACCGTTTAAGCGTCCATTTCTCGATTCTATTCATTACGCTTACATCAGCCTTGCATTCTACCCGGTTATCCACATTTTTAACACGGTTGTACATTGTTTTACAGGACAAATGCCTCAGGGATCTCATTTCTACAGCATTCAGTCTAATTTTGTCCTTCCTCTGCCAGTTGCATGCCTCACTGCCACACATCAGGGTCGGTATAAGCACTCCATTGTGGACTGTTTGCATTGCTTTCTTAGTTACGCCAAGAGCGTTCAGTCCTCCATTAATAGAGTTTTCTTTCTAATTAACTTTCATCCTTCCTCTGCCAGTTCCATGTCTAAATACAATGTTATTGTTATTATTATATATCACAAAAATCCAAAGATATCATTAAAATCCACCCCACCTCGAATAATTTTAAACTGTAATTTGTGTTTTTGATATAACATGCGTGAAATAAAAAAAAACAGCCATAACAAAATGCCAAAATCATACGAGCTTCATAATTTTAATGAATAAATCACCGCGTTACGCCAAATAATAGTGGTGTTTTCGGTTCCACTCCGCCCGTTATTCGACAAATTATTGAGTGTTGCCCTCTTGATATTGACATCATTGGTTATTTATTATTCAAAAGGTGTACAAATGGCGACACCGGAGAGTTTATTCGATTTGATATCATTCGTGCATTGTGAAATGCATTTTATTAGCAGTGTTTGCATATTTTCAATGGATATGTTAAAAGACAGGACTGGACATCAACATTTTCATTTTATTTATATACTAACGGACCATTGTCCAATTACAACAAAAAAATACACAACACGAAATGAGAAAAAAAGAGCAACGGAGAAAGAACAGCACATACATCATATTAAATGAAGCAATGACAAAAATAAACATGAGAAATAATATTCAAGTTAAAGCCTGAACAAGGTTTTGGTAGAGTCGTAAAGAATGACAAAAATCATTTAGACTGGTACCAAAAATTTCTAGATCGTGGCTCGAGTCAACAAGTCTCGACATTCTGGACAGTGGAGAATGATACCCATAATTAGTAGAGTGATGATTGAGGAGAAGCAATTCATTCGGACCGGAAACAAATATTAAAAGGTTTAAAAATATTAAATACAACCATTTTATCATGTGATACCAAAAAAAGTCCCATCTGCAAAAACTGGTGGAACTCAACAATCTACGAATTGGAGAGTGTCATAAGGTCTAAGGGAGCGAGGAATGGGAAGGAAATGTGAAAAGGAAGGTTGCGATATGTTTTGCATTGTAAATGTGGTCGCTAAACCTTACCATAGCCATTTCGAACAAAGTTATTCTTATTTATTTATGTATAAACTAACGGACTATTGTCCAATTACAAAATAAAACATCAAACGAATTCGGAAAAAAGAACAACAGAGAACGAACAGCACATACATAATATTAAATGAAGCAATGACAAAAATAGGACAAAACAACATTCAAATAAAAGCCAAGGGCAAGTCAAAGTTTTGGTAGAGTCGATAAAGAATGACAAAAATCATTTAGACTGCTACCAAAAATTTAAAGACCATGGCTTGTGTTAACAAGTCTCGACATTCTGGACAGTGGAGAATGATACCCATAATTAGTAGAGCGATGATTGAGAAACAGCAATTCATTGTTTCTGAGTCTACGGAAAGGAGTTTCGAACTGGATGAGTTGCAACAGAGGTGAGTCAATTATACAATTAGTCTTACCACGGTACCACTTAAGGTATCGTCCACCCGAAAACCAGTTGCGAAACTGTTCATTGTGTTGCTTGGTCTGACTCAGCTTCTTATTTTACCTGTGATCCTTTACTTAGGAAAGCACATTTATTTTCGACGTGAATTTGATGGCTTAATGCAGCTCTATTTAACTAAAATGATGTGATGAGGCATTTCGACGCCACGCTCCCCTCACTTATACATTCTCTGTATAAACACGGTAAATAAATTAATTCTTCGCTAAACAGACGTGTCATTTTGTATTTTACTGTATGTAAGATGCTGGCTTAGCACATTCCACGCACCAATGATACAGCATATATTTTCCAATCTTTTACGGTTCGTATTTGTAAAAAACATTTACTTTGTGGCTTGCCATATTTATAAATATAACAGATAAACTTTGTTTATAACCACTTTTATTATTCAATATTATGTCGACCGGTTTCGGAAGCACCCTTCCATCATCAGAACAATATTACAATTTTAATAAATTTAATAAGGGTGCTTTCGAAACCAGTCGACAAAATGTTGAATAATAAAAGTGGTTATGAACAAAGTTTATCTGTTTTTATTTTTTTTACGGTTCGGCAGATAAGTTGACAGGTTTTAGCTGAAAATGCCACCCACTTACAGAATTTATTCCAATCAGTATATAAATTTTTTATTAAAAATTAATATTTGACGGCCGTCCTGGTCGAGTGGTAAGACGCTCGACTACGAATCGAAAAATCGCGGATCAAACCCGGCGTGCGCCAATAACTTTAATTAATCAATTTGTGTAATAACACATTTAATTAATATAAAATAATATATTGTATATTTGCGGCACGTTCCAGAGTGGTAGATACGATAAGTATCGCCCCGGTGAAAAAACACCATTCTGAATCGAAACGTTGCTTGAAATGGCTTTAGCCGTGTTTGGTGACCAGATCTGAATAGCCAGGTACTTCCAAACCTTCCTTTTCCATATCTATTTACCTTCCCCACTACCTCCAGTCTCACAAAATACACTATTTGGGGATGCCATAGTCTTGCTGGCTCTAGAATGTTGGGAGCAGTTGGGACTCTTGTGCGGTTCACTATAAAATAAATAAATAAAATGACAAAATTTAAAAACAATCGTTTTAATTTTTAGGGTTTTTTGGTTTTTTTTTGTTTAAACAACAATTATTTCAAATTTAAAAAACCATTTAAAATTTGAAATAAATAATAATTATTGTTTTACAAAAATTCGACAAACTTTAAAACGATAAAAAAATTAATAAAAACAATCATGTTCGGACTCTCAAAAGAGCCAATTTTCGCGATCCCGAACTAGTTTGCCTCTGAGTTTACAATATGCGGTGATGCACTGCAATTTGCTTGCAATTGAAATATTGCAATATTGTTCAACGGTAATGCCGATTCGTATGGGCGTAGATTATGCGTATTGAAATGCACACATAGAGTGTTCTGAACGTGTTTTAGTTTCATTTATTTTATATTAGTTGCTTGTACATTTAAGTTTACAAAGTATCTAATTAATTAATTTTCTTTTTGACTTAATAATATTTTAGCCTCACAGCAATAATATACCAGGAGGGAGAGGTAGTGTAGCCAGTATTGATGATTTTTGCCTGACTGGGGCGTGGCTAGGGCTAGTTCTAGGGTAATTATTACTAGAGCAGAATATAAGACCCTAAAAATTACATTTCTCTTCCATAATAATACGATATTATATAAATATTGCATCATAATTTTATAATAATTCTTTTAACTCCACTATTATTATAAACTACTTTAAAATTAGCATTTTTTTGTTTTTGTTTAGGTAATGTATTCACAATCAATAATTGTAGGATTGTTAAAATGTAAAATGTTTGTATATTTGTATCGTATCCACTGTCATTAATTATAGGATTTAGTGCCTTGCAACTTTACCTACTGTCAATGTATCTCAAATGGAATAATTAAAGTATCAAGAGAGTTTTACGGTCAGTGTCTGTTGTATCATCTAGCATTGTGTAACAAATATCAACATATTTTATATTATTCTACTTGTACTCACTAAATACTAAAAAAATAATGTAGAAACAAAAAAGTTAAACAAAGAAAAATGTATATCTACATTCATTCACAGCACAATGTCGAAATAACGTTTTTGTTTATTTGTGTAACCACTTTTTTACAGAATTGTTATAAAAAAATAGTAGGATATAACCTAAAACACCGTTGAGTTCTGTCCTGTCGCATAACAAAACGTAGTGGGCGGAGTCGCCGGAGATGCGGGAGACGGAGAACATGCTTACATACCTAAAAGCTGAGCTATATTGTGTGAGAACTTGTCTCATCTCTTTCTATCTCACAGTTTACGACGTGAAAATCCGGAAAAAGTGATTTATCGTAAATTTGTATAGGTTGGATAAAAATGTTTAGCCCTCTCTCTATATATTATATTCTTGCTCTGAGATGTTAACTCATATACTATTCAACGTGTAGCACGGTTAACAGATGACTATTGGAATTACCATGTTTTTGGATGGCGTCCTTGGTCAGGCAAAATAAGGAAAGGTTGCCCACAGATTAGATCTCAAGAATTGACTGGACTGTAAAAAGGGGGTCAGTATATTATTTTCATATGGTTCCGCACTAGAGTCACTCTAAGGCAACATTTCTGATTCCCTGTAAAATTTTGGAAAGAAACTGATAAAATCGAAGTTTGGAGTAATTTATTTAATAGTTTACCCGCACAAATGGGCTTTTACATCATATGGTGGATGGTTAAACTGTTTAAAACTCTTAACTAACTAACTAACCATCATGCCGTTTCTCCGCAGGGGTAGGCGGAGAGAACGGACCGGCCTACAACTCTGTCTTCGCACACACTCTTGCTTCATTCACATTCATAGATCGTGTCATACATACTCTTCTGTTATTCTGACTCTTGACATGGCCCGACTCAAGTATTTGATTCACTTTATCGTGCCATATCTTTCTCGGGCGTCCTCGACTTCTTCTTACATTCACTTTCGCATCATATATTCTTTTCACACTCCTTTTTTCCATTCATTCGCTATACATGCCCAAACTATCTAAGCGTCCCTTTCTTGATCGTATTCATTACGCTTACATCAGCCTTGCATTCTTTCCAGATATCCACATTTTTAATACAATCATACATGGTTTTTTCCGCTCATACGTCTCAAGGATCTCATTTCCACAGCATTCAGTCTACTTTCATCCTTTTTCTGCCAGTTCCATGCCTCACTGCCATACATCAGGGTTGGTATAAGCACTCCATTGTGGACTGCTAGCTTCTCTTCGACAATTTCTTATTTGCGCCAACAGCGTTCAGTCTAATTATTTAACTCTTTTCTGAACAACTAGTTATTTTGGATTAAAAATTTGATAGATTCTTAGTTCCGCATTAAAATACGAGTACATACAAATCGTTTTTATTATTGATTTATTTATTTAATTACTATATTGTTGTAATCATTGTATTACGTACATTGCATTTGTTTGATTACAATGAATTAACATTGATTGAAGATATATGATATTATAACCTCTTTGCATCTATAATCCGTGCAGTTAAATACATCAACCACCTCTGCGTACGTAATACCAACTGCATGCAATCTAGGTACAAGCGAGTGTCGGAAAGACTCGGTCCTGGTATTATTGTTAACAATTTAATAACATATCGGATCGAGAAATGTTCTCGTTGGTATATTAAACGCAATAAGGTTCAGTAAGTCAGGGCTGTCTGTAATACCATCAATTTTGAAAAGAAAATTGTGTTAAGTAATGTAATGTCTGTTTCCTTTCAAATATTCTATTTGAAGTCACTGTGACATGCTAAGGACTGAATATTGGAAAAGATATTTTTCAAATTGAAAATAAACAAGTCTGTTTATACTGTATTTCTTCATGTATGTCACGCAAATAGAGTTGACCCAAACAAAACAAACTAAGGGTTCTGTGTATTAGTGCAAATGTAAACACAACCGCCAATGAGGAATAGCACACGTATCGTAGATCGAATTAGAATCCTAGAAATAGTTTTTTATAATACAGTAATCGAAAAGTTTTAAAGTGCGTCTTTTTTACTAAATAACAAATAGGGGTTGTTTTCATTGTCGCTGGAATTTTCTTTTCTGAGGTCGAATAACAAGTTCGAAATATGCCATATGAAAGCAATGCAACTGTCTGAGTACTGTGTTCAGTACAACTCTGGGTGCGATATCAATTTTGCTGGTTAGGTCACATATTAACGATGATTTTTATGGGCTTGCAAAAATTACTTACTAAGGAACATTTTTATTTATTGTGAATGCCGCTTAAGAGTGCCAACTGCTCCCGATCGTCTGGAGCCAGTGGGACTATGGCATCCTTAATCGGGGCGTGTTGTGAGGCTGAAGGTTTTGGGGAGGGGAAGGAGATGGAAAAGAGAAAGGTTGGGTTTTATTTTTAAGTATCTGTGTATTCAGATCTGGCCACTAAACACGACTTAAACCATTTCAAGCAACGTTTCGATTCTGAACGGTGATCTTTCACCAAGGTGATACGAGTATCTTCCACTCTGCAAAATGTTTTCCGGGTACTGTGTCTTCTAAATGAATATTTAAAATTCCTTGCCGTTGACTCAGAAACAATGAATTGCTGTTCCTCAATCATCACTCTGTATCATTCTCCACTGTCTAGAATGTCGAGAACTTGTTAACTCAAGCCATCGTCTTGAAATTTTTGGTACCAGTCTAAATGCTTTTTGTCATTCTTAACGACCCTACCAAGACCTTGACTTGACTTTGGCTATGACTTGAATGTTCTTTAAAATGTATATTATGTCCTATTTTCGAAATTTGTGCTTGCTCATGTTGCTTTTTTTTCTGATTCGCTTAATGTATTTTATTTTGTAATCGAACAATAGTCCGAATATGAATAAATAAATATTCTCTCTTTTTAAAAGATCGACATGGGATTACAAACGATGTTACATAGATATTTAAATATAAGGGAGGTGCCAAACAGCCTTCAGTGTTTATTAATGCCGCCCGAGTCCATCAACAAAGTAAGGGTAGTTGGAACACAGCCCCTTGTAGTACTATTCCATTTGACTCTTGTACTATACACTGTGTGATGTGTAGTGTAACTATGTACGGCATGTGGACCTACGCCTCTGGGCATATGTGCTCTGTAGTCCACGGCACTCGCCCCTCTCGCCCCTCTGTAGCGCTAAGAGCGTTTGAGTGTAATACTTTGGGACTTATCGCTTTCTCGCTGATTAACGCCAGAATTTAGAGCCAACATTCAATGCGGCGACCACTCGCTAGCTTTAGTAACTGAATATATTTTACTTGGCTTAAATCGTTTGGAACTAATATAAATATTTTCATAGGATGCAATCACTTTGTGGTTTGACATATTTAATGAAAATGAAATAATAACTTTGTAAAAGACCACATATTTTATTTGTATTGTTGGCATCATCAGGCTACAAAATTAAACGAAAAATAAACAGTGAGTGGTTATATATGCTCATACATACAGAGGGAGAACACAATATAAAATAAAAGAGAACCGTAAGAAAACAAAAATTAAATCTGTGGTCTTATACAAAGTTATTATTTCATTTTCCTTTAATATAGATATTTTAAAAGGAAGATGATCGTTCCAGGGTTACGAATAGCATGACAATATTTGAAAAACTTCTACTGCCATCATAATAAGCGGAAGATGTTGCTTAAGTAATGATGGAGGACTTAGCTAGAAGAGAAATTGAACCCATGGCGCCCGGGTGGGAATCCGACGCGTTTGCCCACTTACGTTTGGCTACTAACCGGTTAAAGAATAATAATAGTGAGAATATGTACTAATAACTAGTTGTTATCCTTGATAAATTGCAGGATGTAAGTTAGTTGACCGTTCAGAATCGAAACGTTGTTTGAAATAGCTTAAGCCGTGTTTAGTGACCAGATATGAATAGCTGGATAATTTACAGCCTTCAGTTTCCCCATCTCCTTTCCCTCCCCACTACCAACAGCCTCACAACGTACCCCAATTGGGGATGCCACAGTCTCATTGGCTCTAGACGGTTGGGTGTATTTTCTTGTTTAAAAAACATAAAGCAGACATTTTTCTATATTTGAAGTGGGTGGGTTAAAGGAACTATTTTTTTTTCTTGGCAAGTCAAGTTACATCCCGTGATGGAGGCCGTCGAATGTGATATTAGTGTTGATAAAAAAAAATACAAACTATCTAACCATTACTCCGTTTTACTGAAGGGGTAGGCAGAGAGGACGGACCGCCATACATCTCTGTCTTGGCCCGCAATCTTTACTTCAATCACATTCATACATCTTCTTATACATACTCTTCTGTTATTCTGACATACTTATTATACATACTCGTATATACTCTTCATAAGGCCCGACTCAAGTATCTGATTTACTTGATCGTGCCACGTCTTCCGACTTCTTCTTCCTATATAATACTAACCTAGGTTTAAAAAAAAAAAATTAAATTAAGCATTTGTGTGTGTGTGTGGTCACCCCAAACTGCGACAGCTAAATACCCAATCCAACTCAATCCAACTCAACCCACTTAAAAGCCATTCAGTATTTCAGCCGGGCAACTTTCCTCGCTACATCCTCAAATCCTGCTGGTGAAGTTCAATAAGTCTACTACAGCCTGAGCGGAAACGCTCGTCGGCAAATTAAAGTGTAAATTAAATAAATAAATTAACTTGTGTAGTATTTAGAAGTCGATTATTATTGAATAGTTTTTACCCGTACAAATTAAGGGTTGTTAGTTGAGTTGCCAAGAAAAAAATGTCAGTTCTTTTAATCCACCCATTTCAAATATAGGATAATATCCGCAAAAATTCATTAAAGGTAGGAACTTTATCAAGTAGGTAAGTTGATGGCCTCCGTGGTCGAGTAATGAGACGCCCGACTACGAATCCAGAGGTCGCGGGTTTTAACCCGGCGTGCGCTAATAAATTTGATTAAATTAACATGTTTCATAAGTCATAACACATTTAATTCATCTAAATTAATATTACACTACATTTGCGGCACGTTCCAGAGCGGAAGATGCTTTAAGTATCGCCCTGTTGAAAGACCACCATTCAGAAACGAAACGTAACGTTTTATCGGTCGGTAGCCGAGTGGACAAACGCGTCGGATTCCCACCCGGGCGTTGTGGAATAAATTTCTCTGCTGGCTTAGTCCTCCATCATTGCACAAGCAACATCTTCCGCTTATTGTGATGGTGATAGTAGTTTTTAAAATATTGTCAGGTTATTCGTAACCCGAGAACTTTCCCGAGAACAGACCCGAGTCTTTCTTTAATATTTCATCTTTTTTTCCTTTTCTTATCAATTTATGTTTATTTTGATTTTTCAGTATTATTATTATTGTGTGTATTACAACTTTTATTTTATTATTATTATTACCATGTATTTTATCAATTATGGAAGGTATTGCAATGCACTACTCCTGCACACCTTCTGGAAAAAATTATTATTTAAAAAAAAAAGTTTACCCCGCGTTTGTGACCAGATCTGAATATCCAGGTACTTCAAAATCTTCCCCTTCCTTGTCTTTTTCCCCTTCCTACTAGCTTCAGCTTCTTAACATACCCCAATTGGGGATGCCATATTCCAACTGCCTAGTTAGAAGCAGTTCTCTTGTTCTCTATAAATAATAATATACAAAAAAATCAAACATATTTTTCTTTACACCACTTAACTTAAGGATGATCCATAACCGTACATTAAAAAAACCCTGGTTTATCTCTTTTCCCTCTGCATTACTCAATTATCTTTTATCATTTTTAAAAGCAATAAATCCTTTCTGTACTCTTTTATTTTTGATGGTTCCAGTTTCACAAAGTCCTATAAGTCTTATGTGGAAATTATTAATATACTGTATTTATACAAGGTACGAGTATTTCAATCAAATTCCACGAGCGGTTTTAAAAATATGCTTTTTAAATCTTTTTTTCCAGCCTTTGATGTCATTTTAAGCGCCATAGAGAAGAGCTTAGTTCCTAGTATCGCCCTGTCAATGTTAATCCTCGTGCTGCTAAAATTGTCGCAACATATTTGGGACTATATTCAAAGGCAGAGTATTAATAAAAAAAAAAACAGTTTGGATAGTTTTTATTTTTTTAAAATTGGGTTTGTTTCTGGAAAAATCTGGATTGCTTTACTATTTCCGTAGATACTGGTAAAACGCTCGCCCAATGGTGAATGAGTTTAACCTTTTCATTTAAAGGTAATTTTGCTTAAAATATTTTATTCATGTTTGGTTATTTGTTGATACTTTTAAGTATTGGTGAAAAAACCACTCAGAACACAACTGTTTATAGTTTACCGTGTTTGGTTGTTGTTGTTTTTTTTCTTGTTGATGAAAACGTGCACTGTTATAGTATACCCATATCTGAACCCTTTTCTCTCGTGATTTATGATAAAGATCATGATTAAAGATATTTTTAATTGTATACGTATTATATATGATTTAATCTTTGTTAGTTAGTCTTATGAGGTTAATTAATTTGGTATGAAGCGCACTTGAAAGATTCGAGGTGAAATATCACAAAACTGCGCTTCATAAGTTCACTGATATTATCATGAATCGGTCACCGGATTCGAATAGCCAGTACTTACCAATATTCTTCTTCTTCATCTCCTCTCTCCCCACTACTCTCAGCTTCACAACATACCCTAACTGGGGATGCCATGGTCTCATTCGGCTCTAAACGGTTGGGAGCAGTTGGGACTCTTCTGCGGTATTCACTATAAAAAAAATATTTGAAAAAGGGATCTCATTTCTACAGCATTCACTCTACTTTCACTCTTTCTTTGCCAGTTTCCTCACTGCCCCAAAAAAATTTTTAAACCCCCCCTTTTTTTTTTTTAAAAA
>JAGWCC010001318.1:0-45986 GCA_022651775.1 Drusus annulatus
TCATTGAATTGTAACCATGTCAAATGTGACGAATGTTCAAAGAAAGAAATAAGAAAGGAACATCTCAATCTTAGTAACGATAACCTGACTTATATATTATTCTAGTATACGTATGTTGATCACAGCGTTGTTTTTACAAGCTCAAGACCCAAAGAGATAAAGATTACGCCGTAGAAAAGAAGACATGAAAATCAACCCTTTCGTTGTAGTATGGTACCTATGACCCGATTTTGTTAGGTCTCAGTACCACTTAGTCTCGAAAGATGTTGAGAGTATCTGACATACTCTAGTTTACGATGTTCGAAACCCTCAGAGGCAGAGATAAAGATGGAGAAACGAAGAAAATACAATAAACCCCCCCATACAGTGAGAACCGCTAGTGTCAAGAATTATCCGCTGTAGTTGGCATTGTTTCAAGGAACATACTGATGATTCTGGCATTCTTTCTGCCGCGGACTGTAGGAAGAAAGAAACAGAAAGACTTATGACATCACATATTCTATTCGAACACGTTATGTACGCAGACCACATACGTGTATTAGGGTGGACCGTCAAAGCTTGTTATCGCCAGGGGTCTAAAAAGATACGCATTCAAATACTGATAACAACAAATCTGTAAAAAAATATGCCATACTTCTTTTGGCCCTGTACCAAAGGTTGAAGTTCTAAAAAATTTTTTTTGTTTGGCTGCCAAAACAAACCAAACGCGTTAAATAATTATTAAGGCCCGAAATTGCGCTTAAATATATCATAAAACATAACACAGTCCCAATAAAATGTACATATTAAATGGACGTAACACTAGAGATGGTCGATATTCCTGTCCTTAAAAAAATCCAGAACCAGTATTTGGCGACAAACGAGGAACCGGTTTTAGTTCTAGTTCTTATTTTTCTCAGAATATCGCTAAACCCTCCCCCTCCTAGATTTTTTTTGGCGAGGAACCGGTTCCAGTTCTTCCCGTTCTCTAAATATCGTTAGCAACGCCCCCCATGATGTAAAAATATATCACTGAAGTTTTCTGGCACCAGAAACCGGTTCCAAAAATAACTGGATGAATAACAGTTTCCTCGTCAGTCACTGGTAACTAGAACCGCAATGACACCCAATTTCCGATATCAACCATCCCTAAGTAACACTGAAAAATGGGAGGTTTGCCCGAGATTCACATTAAGTTAATTCTGATAAATTTGTAACAATAATGTAAAATGTTTTTCGAGGATGCCCTCGGGATGTAAGTAATTTATATTTTAGATTAATTAAAACTCACCCTTACCGTTCACATTCTTACCGTAAAACGCTTTCGGAAATTTCTGAATCTTTTGCAACAATAACATCAGTGGTAAGGATTAGATTTTATTTTTGTGTGCGACGTATTAGTAATTTCCCGAGAGATTCCTCGGAAAAGTTGCGATAACATTTTTTCACTATTTGACTGATTACAAGTTTTTATTTTATTTTGTTATTTCTTTTCTTTATCCTGTTTACTGTGTTTTTTCCTTTTACATAATGTTCTTATTTTTGCAATCTTTTCTTTTTTTATTTCTTCTAGAAATGCATGTAACAAAAAAAAATGTTCATCAGGAAAATTTTAAATTTACACCTTAGCCAGAACACTTTTCTAGGCCTACAGCAAGCTCGACCAAAAATTTAAAATTTACACCTCGGCCAGAACACTTTTCTAGGCCTACAGCAAACTCGACCATATGCCGCCCTTCTCTCTATTACTTGTACACGCTATAACATAAATATAATGTTAAAATTATTATTTCGTACATTTCTCGCAAAATCACTCAATTTTTCCCATTTTCAAGCCTCCGTATAGGGCCATATCTAAAAATTCATTCGCAAATTTTGAGACCCCTGATATCTCGAAAAAAAATCTCCATACATTGACGGCCCACCCTAATGTGTATGTGTATGTGTGTATGTACGGACTATAATAATATGCGAGGATACTAAATACTATTTACAGGTCATCGTGTATAAACAGAGCTCGGGTTGAGATTTATCTGCGATGAAAATTTGCCTGTTTTCTAATGGGCGTTTCCTCATCGTGCTATAAACAAAAATAAAACTACTACTGGGAAATAAAAAAAAATAATACTTCAAAATTATAATATCTGCTACAACGCATCGCGTAAGAATGTTAAAATTTGCTTATTAACATCATAGATATTTGATTATAATAAGCACGAGTAGTTTAGGGTTATTTGTGTGGCCGGTGCAGTTAATGTGCGTTGGAAATAATGCAAAACTTGAAAAACGGAAAGTTGAAATATTTCTCATGTCTTTTGGTAGAGGTCCAAAACATTTTAGGACAAGGATAATGACCTTTGTCTTATTTATTTGTTTATCACTGTTTCTATCAACAACAGTCAAGTCATTTAAATAAGGTTCATAACATTTTACAATTTTTATCCCAAAACCCCAATTAACATTGACCATCTAAACATTTTAAGATTTAGAAAATAGGTTTCGTTTAGCAGGAAATGTGTGTGATGTTGGCAGGCTGCTTTTTAACAACCAAGCTTCGATAAGCTTCTGTGCAACGTAACAATAGTTAAATTAAGGATTATAGATAGACTTGAAAAAGTGAATTGATATTCCTTAATCATCACTCTACTAATTATAAGTATCATTATCCACTGTCCAGAATGTCGAGACTTGTCAACTCAAGCCATGGTCTTGAAATTTTTGGTACCAGTCTAAACGATTTTTGTCATTCTTTACGACTCTACCAAAACCCTGCTCAGACTTTGACTTGAATGTTCTTTCAAATGTATATTTTTGTCATTGTTTCATTACGTATGTGCTGTTCTTTCTATGTTGCTCTTTTTCCCATTTCGTGTATGTATTTTTTTTTGTAATTGGATAATGTTCTGTTAGAATATAAATATATTAACTATTTAAATAATATTAATAATCTAAAACACAAATATGAAACAGAAAAAAGCCAGAAACTAAAAAGAACAATGGTCATGACCGAGACTCGAACTCGGAACCTCTACACTATCCGGGAGTAACACTCTGCCAATTAAGCCATAAAGACCTTATTATAAAGCGCCATTTTTAAACGATCTCATACTTATATTGAAAATGATTTGAAATTTGAATTTCTCCCGATACTTTTTATTACCTAACTCTAACTAAAAATGATGATTTTTCTGTTAATAAAGTGGAAGTGTTTTCAACGGAACTACGAGTATCAACGGTGTGTCTACAACATCATTTTATGAACGCCATGCAACCAATAATAATTTCCCCTGTCCTTAATAGTAATTTAGTTATTCATTGAATTGTATTCAAGGGTATTATTTATCGAATGTTTGCGAATGGCCACCAAACTGAAAAAAGAACCTATTATTCCATTGAAAGTGTATGTTTGCTAAATGTTGCTTCACGAATCAACAGAATTGAATGTGGCCCCCTCTTCGATTTAGAACTGAAGAGTGGTTTTCTATTATACGCGATACGAGCCCAGAGTCATTCACATAGTGCGCACTAGGTACCTTTATCGCACATAGTACATGGACAATAATAGTTTAACGTCGCACCCATGAAATTGTGAGCCGAAGCAGTAAATAATTTCATTGCCCGTTTTGTTGATGCATTCAATGCGATACAAACTAATCCGATAAATTTCTTGAATCATCCGGAACGGAGCTGCTTGCCATGGTGTCTTCATTGTTTTATTTACATCAGCGTTGTTTTGGTTCAAGCTTTCTTGACTGCAGTTTTATTAAATATTCTCGTGTCAATCAATAACATTAACGATAAACGATTTCCTTAGCGAGTGCGTAGGGCCGTTCGAGTGTGAAATTTTCAAATTTGGGCTTGGTGTTAGTTGAAATTATTAAATTTTAAAATTAACTTTTGAAATTCCTACCTACCCAATAAAGTACCTCTACTTATAATATATTTTAGCAGTCTCTATTTGAAATGGGTGGATTAAATCAACAAAAAAATGGCAAGTCAAGTTAACAACTAGTTGTCAATAATAATAATTACTGTATTGTCGGTACCTATTTATTTACTAATGAAAACCTCAAATATTTGTACGGCGCACTTTGAATATATTCCAACTCAAGTGCGCTTTATTATAGCTTAGTCTAAAACGTTTTTCTCTTTTTCTGGTGCCCTCTCCTACCGGAAGTTAAGACGCTCGAATACGAATCCAAAGGGCGCGGGTTCAAACCCGGCGAGCGCAAATAACTTTTATGTAATTAATTAAATGCGTTATGACACATATTAAAAAAAATAATAAAAAGTATATTTGCGATACGTTCCAGAGTTGTAGATACTCTATGTATCGTTAAAGACCACCATTTAGAATCGAAAAGTTGCTTGAAATGGCTTTAGCCGTGTTTGGTGACCAAATAAAAATGAATAGCCAGGAACTTGCCAACCATTTCTCTTCCTCATCTCCTTCCCCTCCCAACTACTTTCAGCCTCAAAACATACCTCAATTGGGGACGCCATTCTCACTGTCTCTAGACAATTGGAAGCAGTTGGAACTTTTGTGCGGTATTCATTATAAAACAACAACAAAAATGTTTCCGAGTCTACGGCAAGGAATGTTGAACTGGAGGAGTTGCAACAAAGAAGGTGAGTCAATAATAGAATTAATAATTTAAAAAATGCAAATGCGTCTTTCCTAAGATTTTCTTATGAAGAATTTTTTTACGTTTGTTTAATTTTATCATATGAATAATCGCCTCTTCTTACCCTATTATCCATGCAATTCCAAGTAAGAAGACTTGTTTCTGTCTTTAAATGGTGTATCGAAATGTGCTTGTGACTTCAGTGTCAGTGCTAAATGTGACTTGGTTTCTCCTGCTGAGCATATTCGCTTTTAGGTCACGTGAATATTGTGAACAGCCGATCCGTTCGCCACGCGGGACGGGCCGCCTGAATTATGCATGGGCTGCTCCTGGCTGCCTATGCAGGCATGGCATAAGGAATTTTGATTAGAGTTGACAAACAAAGCTGTATAGTTCATTCTTCCACTCCTATCGGAGGTTGGCTATCTTAATGGTAATCTTCACCCTGCAAGCTGCAGCCCGGAACAACTCTGCGGAACTGTACTCGCAACATTTACTTTATAGTAAATACCGCGCAAGAGTTGGTTTTTCGCTTATTTGTTGTTTTTGATCTCCAAATAATATAAAATAAATTTGGTGGTTTGTTAGTAAGAAGACTTAAATCGGCAAGGTATATTCTTATTCGTTAATAGTAAAATTGTGTAAAAAGACTTCAAGAACTTATAAGTTCAACTTTATCGGTGAGTGAATGGTTTAGCATTTTTTTTTCATTCTAATAATCTTTCCGCAAGCTTCAATTAGACACTATACCTACCATCAAGTAGTATAGTTTATCGTTTACACTTCACTATTTTCCAAATTCATCTGAAGCTGAAAACACATTTGGTGTTTTATAACAGTATTCATCTCTTTATTTTTGAGTCCCAACTGCTACCAATCGTCTAGTGCTAGTGGAACTATGGCTTCCCCAATTGGGCAATGTTGTGAGGCTGAACGTAGTTATTAGGGGAAGTAGATGGGGAAGATAAAGGTTGAGAAGTAGCTGCTCACCAAACACGGCTAAAGCCATTTCAAGCGACGTTTCGATTCTGAATGGTGGTCTTTCACTAGGGCGATACATAGAGTATCTACCACTCTTGAAAGTGCCGCAAATATACCGTATATTATTTTATATGATTTTATGTAAAATCGTGCGTACAAACAAAGCGTCGTGCGTTCAATTCCTCTGTTGGCTAAGTCCTCCATCATTGCACAAGCAACATCTTCCGCTTTTTATGATGGCAGTAGGAGTTTTTAAAATATTGTCAGGTTATTCGTAACCCGGGAATGTTTGTCTTATTTTTTAAAAATAAAAATTTAAAAAAATACCTAACATACAAAAATGAAATAAAATTTATTTGCCCACACTGGGATTTGAATCCACGACCTCTGGATCCGTAGTCGAGCGTCTTAACCACTCGACCACGGAGGCCGTCAGGTTCAACTTGCCTCATTTGGGGATGCCACAGTCCCACTGGGTCTGGACAATTGGGACGCTTGTGCGATACTACTAGCTTACGAAGTTTCCGTCAAAATAAATGACATTTTCAAAAGGTTTCCAGAATTGGGCTTTTATAACGGTAGATATTTAATGAAAAGGCAGAAACTCGAGACGGCGCACACTTTTCATATTATTTTAGTTCTAGGAAAGCAAATATGAAGCTCGTATCAAATACAAATTGACTTAAGATGCAAGTTTGCTGTGTCTTAGATAAAATTTCCAAGAATCAGAAAAGAGTAAAAGAAAACGCGCCGGAAATTATTAAATAAAGCCTCCGAAAAGGACGCCGCCTTGCAAACTTTCCCCTTTGAAAATTGAGACAGGTAAAGTTCTTTGTTGTTGGAGCGGACGGAGGCATTTTCACACCGGTGTGTTTCAGCTCAAAGCTTTAAAAGAGCTTTTCCCGAGAGCAAACTTGATGAAGTAACCAATTTTTAATGAAGCGCCATATTAAAATGATCCGATAATTTTAATTTGATCGGCACAGATTGAGCAAGGCGTGGCCAGAAATAAAACAAAGGGTTTGCTTCTGTGTTGGCGAGTCCATCAGAGCAAATATACTAAGAGAGAGAGCTCCTGTAGTCAGGCTTGTTGATTTTTTCCTGACTCGGGCGTGGCTAGGACTAGGGCTAGGGTATTTATACATCCATTCAGAGCACATGTCGACATGTTTTTGTTTATTCGTATAACCACTTTTTCACAGTATTGTAAAAAAAATATATAAAAAACATGTAACATAAATAAACTGTAGAGTTATGTCAATTTATTTCGCGCATCATAACGCGTGGGCGGAGTCAACGGAGACGCGGGACACGAAGAACATTCTAACAATACTTTAAAGGGGTGTGATAATTTGGGAAAATTTGTTGTCTCTTTCTTTCTCATGGTGTACGGCGTTAAAACCCGGAGAAAGTGATTTATCCCAAACTTATATAGGTTGGGTAAAAATAATTAGCTCTCTCTCCATATATTGTTACTTCAAGGTTAAGACTCAATTAAAGAAGAAAAAAAAGAGATTTCGTTCCTAGTGGATTCGCACTGATTTAGACAAACGTAGTGGGTGGAGTTGCCGGAGACGTGGGAAACGGAAAACATGCTTACATACCGAAAAGTGGTGCTATATTATGTGAGAACTTGTCTTATCTCTTTCTCTCTCACGGTTTACTATGTGAAAACCCGAAGAAAGTGATTTATCGTAAAATTGTATAGGTTGGGTAAAAATATTTAGCTCTCTCTCCATATATATTCTTGCTCTGAGGTCCCAGCACTTACTCCTCGCTTCACGTACATTCTGAAGACAATCTCCAGTTTTCCATATACATTCTTGATCTGAGGGGAGTCCCGTTCCGACTTTGCATTTTGCAAGCGTGATCGTGTTTCATGGGGAATTCTTATGCAACTAGTTGCATCATGAGAACTGTTAGGCTTTCGTTCGAACGTACTTTGAATTGGAGGAAAATGGTACAATGCAATGGTATAATATTGACGAAAGGGGTTCTTTTTTTAATTTCTTAAAGCAAATATCGCACAATATCGCATCCTTAATTTAGGTATGCTCAAGGTAGTGGGGAGAGGACGGAGATGAGCAAGAGGAAGATTGGGTTTCGTGCGTACGTCATAGCGATCACATTCATAGTATTACGGCCTCTGTGGTCGACTGGTTAGGACACTCTACGACTACGAATCCAAAGGTCGCGAGTTCTAATCCCGGTGCGCGCATTTTTTTTTTCATTGATATGCGTAATTCCACATTTAATTAATAAAAATATTTTTTTTATTTATATTGATATATTTGAAATAATATCAATAATCATTTACTCCAATATCCTGTTATCTCTACCACATTTGCTCAACGGAGGTGTAGGTACATTGCGACAAGAATCTTCAATATTCTTCCAGAAAATTTAAAACAAAGTCAAACATTAAATAATTTCAAACATAACATAAAAATTTGGATTAATAGCAAAGACAGAGCATTTACCGGTGCACTCACCCTAATTCGAAATCATTGAATAAACCAATCACAGAACAAACAATTGCTTATTCATATATGTACAATTTTATGTTACTATTTCTATATTAATATTAAATTCACACTTTTAAATAACATTAACCATAGATTAATTTAATTTGAAGTAACCAAAACAATCGGCAAAAATTACTGCCTCAACACAGGCTTGCCTAGTGAGGCAGGTTACGAGAAAAAAAAAGTAATAACTGTATACAAATATACAAAAAACTAAGTTATATGCATTAAGCAAATACGGATAATGGTCTATATTTCTATTTAATTAATGTTTCTGTAATATATATTTACTGTTTACAATGTATAGATCTCGTGTTAAAATATATAAATGTACCTACACCTTTATACACCCTATGTATTTTATATGATTATTCTGCTTATATTTTTATTATTTTGCTGTTATTACTGTTAACTGTATTTAAATAAAGATTTATTATTATTATTAATCTTCAACGTAAATATGAAACAGAAAAAAAACTACTACGTTGAAGATTATTGATATTAATTAAAATATTAATACAAAAATAATAAGCATAAATGCCTTAGTGTTAATTCTAATTTACTAAATTAATATTTAGATACTTTGAGTATCGCCCTGGTGAAAGACTACCATTCAGAATCGAAACGTCGCATGAAATGGTTTTAGCCGTGTTTAGAGTGGTAGATACACTAAATATCGCCTCGGTGAAAGACCACCCTTCAGAATCGAAACGTTGCTTGATTGAAATGACTTTAGCCGTTTGTGACCAGATCTGAATAGCCAGGTACTTTCCAACCTTCCTCTTCCTCATCTCCTTCCCCTCCCCACTACCTTCAGCCCCACAACATAACCCGATAGGGTATGCCATAGTCCCACTGGCTCTAAACGGTTGGGAGCAGTTGGAACTCTTGTGTGGTATTCAATATAACAAAAAGTGATCATATTTTAATAGCCATATACTTCCCACTTCCCATGCTTCCTCTTCCCCATCTTCTTCCTCCTCCGCTTCATTTTTGTTCACAACACATTCAAATTGAAGATATCCATAATCCCACTGGCTCCGGGCAGTTGGAACCTTTGCCCGGTGTTTACATTAATAAAAAATACATATCTATGTTTGTATCTTGTTTTCCTGTAATGGATAGATAGATTCCCATTATCTTCAACGCTGTTCAAATAGTGACAACGCATTCTACGAATTAATTAAAAATGTTTCAACGCCATTTAAAACATGATATCATGCTTTGAATCCATTGTCAATGGATAGAACGATCCCCCCACGCAACGAACACGATATGAAAACAGTCGGACTGTTCTCTGAAACTTTCGTCCAAATGTTCTGCCTCTCGCCACCCCCGAATCAAATATATTATTTAGAGGGGAGCTGAAATTTGTCAACACTGCCAACAATGGAATCATCCACAATGAGGTTGCGAAATGTATCGCTTCGGAATAGGGGACTTCACTGAACGGATAACTCCTAGACTCACAATTGAACATCGCACAAAAGTCCCAACTTTAATACTATTTTTTTAAATATTGAATACCGCACAAGAGTCAGCGAGACCATAGCGTATGAAGGTAGTGGGAAGGGGAGGGAGATGGGGAAGAGGAAGGTTGGGAAGTATCTGGCTATTCCAGTCTGGGCACTAAACACGGCTAAAGCCATTTTTAAGCAACCCTTTGCAATCAAAATGGTGGTCTTTCACGAGGATCTACCACTTACTGAAGCCAGTGTGACTATGGCATCCCCAATCTGAGTGGGAAGAGGAAGGCGATGAGGAAGTTTCAGCTACCTGTCTATTCAGATCTGGTCACTTAACACGGCTAATGCCATTTCAAGCAAGCAACGTTTCGATTCTGAATGATGATCATTCACGAGGATGACATAAGAGTATGCACCACTATGTTAGGTATGTGACGCATAATTACCACCTATATTATATTTGTGCACGTCCGGTTTCAAACCTGCGATCCTCGAATTCGCAGCCGGAGATTTTAACTACCCGGCCATGGAGGTCCTCTGTTAAAGAAAGGATTTAAATATTTGAAAATTTGTGATCAATTTAACCAGAATTAAGAAAAATTATGCTTACTGTGGGCACACAGACACGCTCACCAAACGCTTCTATCAGTTTATCTTTTAAAGAGGGGTCACCATTTGGCTGAACGTAATCGAGAACTAAGTTTGTCATTAAACTTGCAAGTGTTATCATATCTTACTAGCACTGAGACTGAAACATTCAATTAGTACAATTTAATAACTAATAACATTTAAGAAATACGAGGCCTGTTCAAAAGAAAAGGTAAATTTTGAATTTGGGCGGGCTGTGTACATTCGATTATCGATTTCTTGTTGTTGTTATGTTGGTACACATATGTTCATCATATATTAGCATTATCAGCCATTATGGATTAGTGGTTTGTTTTTGACAACTGGAAAGGTAAGTCACGTTTTCGTGTGTTCTTCGATTTTTTACTTTTGGAAAAAATTGGATCAAAGAATATGTATTAAATTTTGCATTAAAAATGGAATAAAGTGTTCCAACGCACTTAAAATGTTGACTGTGGCATTCGGTGAGTCTACTTTGTCTCAAAAAGTGTTTATAAGTGATACAAGCGCTTTACAGAAGGCCGAGAAGATGTTAATGACGATGAGCGTCTTGGAGTTGTGGAAAAACAAATCATGTATTTTATTCTTTGATCCTTTTTTTTTCAAAAGTAAAAAATCTAAGAACACACAAAAAAGTGACTAATCTTTCCAGTTGTAAAAAAAAAACCACTAATCTAAAATGGCTGATAATGCTAACATATGATAAACATATGTGTACCAACATAACAAAAAAAAAATCGATAATCGAATGTACACAGCCCGCGAAAATTCAAAATTCCCCTTTCTTTTGAACAGGCTATGTACATTATTATCAATTAAAATAATATCCAATAATTAGAAAGCTTAAATTTAATATACTTCTTACTACCTAGAGAAATCCGTGTTCTGATGTCCCGACGAAACCAAATATGTTTATTTGCTTCTTGTATAAATTAGGTAATATAATATCATACCGAAATAAAGACTTGTTATTCTGGTTTTGGACAGCTTGTGTTTGATTGCAATATTCCATATTAATAAATGTGCGACCTAAACATCCACAGTCGGGTGACCTCCATAGCGTAATGGTCTATCCCAAGGAACAATGTTGAATGTTTTGAGAATAGTATTAAAATATTTTAGGTTAAGGTGTTTCAAACTCCATCTCATCTTTGGTGACCATCAAATTGACTTTCAGCGCCATTTTAAAATTTTGACATTTGTCTTAATAAGCTTGAAGTAACAATATATGGAGATGGAGCTAATTCGTTTTACCCAACCTATACAAATTTGGGATAAATCACTTTCTCCGGGTTTTTACTTTATGGCGTACACCATGAGAAAGAAAGAGACAACAAAATCTCCCAAATTATCACACCGCTTTAAAGTATTGTAAGAGTGTTCTTCGTGTCCCGCGTCTCCGTCGATTCCGCCCAGACGTTGATACTTGAAATAAATTAACATAACTCAACGGTTTATTAGGTTACATGCTATATTTTTGTTTATAACAATACTGTGAAAAAGTGGTCATACGAATAAAAAAAAACATTATGTCGACATGTGCCATGAATGGATGTATAAATACCCTAGCCCTAGTCCTAGCTACGCCCAGGTCTAGCCGAGTCTGGCAAACCTCATAAAAACTGACTACAGTAGCGCTTTCTCGTGTATATTATTGCTCTGAGCTGACAAGCATATCGGTCATATTGTTAAAGGTATCACACAGCTTGTTTCAAACATGGTATTCAACATCAGAAAAGAGAATTCCAACAAAATTAAAAAAGAAGGTTATTTTGAAGAAGAAAAAAACGAAAAAGTGTTTATGTTTTCTTCGAACTAATGAATAAAAGAACAAACTTTTCTAATATTCAAAATCGATCATCGTGTACACTTGATATCACCTTTTAGCTAACAACGAGTAGGAGTAAGCAGTGGCGTAGGAAAAACAGCGGATTAATTAATAATAGAGATAGGAACCTAAAAATTACACTGATTGATATTAGATTTGTTCTGTAAAAGTACTGCCTTAGACACTAACAAAGATACTAACACAAACGAGCTACTTGAACGCGCAACAGCTCACAGCATACGTATTTTGTGTAGTCTAGTGAACATAGAATAATCTAATTTGACGTTGGCAGCGTTTGAGCATTTGTGCTGCTTTTGACACGTTATAGTAGTCGGTGGGGCACTTGCGGCGGTTCGATTAGCTAAATTTCGCACGTATTTTTGAAAGTGTAGATTTATTTTTTGCAATAATTTCATACAATTTAATCCAATTTCATGCATATTTTTATGCGAGTACAGCAGAGTAGCTAGTGCTTATGTACTTTATGGCGTGCACACTTGTGGCGTAAGCAAAAGGAATGGCTGTTTCTCAGCGACTTTTCGCAAGGACATCTCTGTCGGATGTGTGTACATATGCACCATTACACACAATCCTATGTTTGTTATCGGATCAATTCAATTGTACGACTTGTAGTGTTAAATGTCATAAATGTGTTTATTTTTATTTTTACAATCAATACTATCATATAAATTTAAAAACTATTTTTTTTAAATAACTTAAAAAATATATAAAATGTGATGGAGTTTGAAACACCCCAACCTTAAGTCTTCACTTGTAAGGCTAATGAGGACAGAAGTGGGAGTAGGTAATAATTATTATGCACACGTCTTCAAACACATTTTAACATCGTGAAGGTTGCATTTTATTGTCAATAAATATTACGATCTCGTCAATCATACATTTTACAACGAGTGCGTTTGATTTATTTTTTATGTTTACAATAAATCTGATGAGCGCAGTAAATTCTGTGTGCGCAAGGAAGAACGAGATGAGTCAATAAACGCAAATGTTCAGGAGAGCCAAAACAAATTTTGAAATTTCAATTTTTGTATGTAATCATGTTAGCCTTTTTTTAATAAAAATAGCACATTATTTTATCTATAAATAGAACACATATACTTTGTTTTTAACCACTTTTTATTTAATATTTTGTCTACCGGTTTCAAAAGTACCCTTCCATCATCAGGACAATATTAAATTAATCTGAAATACAAAATACTGAGATAAATAAGATACATATTTAGGAGTTGATTGTTTAAAAGTATTTCATCGATTGGGAATAACTTTTGAGCGGTTTATTGGAAAAATATTTAGGATAGGACTATAAGATAAATGAAAAATTATTGTTTTTAAAAACAATAATTTTCAGAGTTCGCCAATCTCATTACTACCAATCATGATTTTAATAGAGATACAGGGGTTAAAATTCTTCACCGTTGCAATAAAGGGATAAAATTAGATAACTTAGAAGCACTAGAAATTAGAAAATCATTAAACAGTAAATGCAATATTTTAAACAATCAAATTAATTTATCTTATAGTCCTATCCTAAATATTTTTCCAATAAACCGCTCTGTTATTCCCATAATTTCCTCAATTACTCCTTCTCCTTACAACTCCTAAATATGTATATTTATCTCAGTATTTTGTATTTCAGATTAATTTAATATTGTCCTGATGATGGAAGGGTACTTCCGAAACCGGTAGACAAAATATTAAATAAAAAGTGGTTAAAAACAAAGTATATGTGTTCTATTTATAAATATGGCAAGCCACAAAGTTAATGCTTTCTACGAATACATTATTTTATCTTCTGACACATCTCATTTTTCCTTGCTAGATTTGTATCTAAGGAACAATACTGCATTCTTAACTCATAACTTTTTTTTAACTCATTCCGTTCTTCCTTGAGAAAATAGAATTATTATTTATTTATTCTTGCTAAAATATAAAAAAAAATACATGGGTTTGATCCATGTCTGTCTCACTAGGATATTCCTGTGTCGAGACAGACGTAGTATACATAATTTAAATAATATTAAATGTAAATATTAATAAAGATAAAATAGAAATAAATAAAAGGAGAGAAAATTAGAACAATGTTATTTCATGAAGTTTGCATTTTATAGATATTGTTTAGATTGTGAACAATAATAAAAGGAAAAGAAATAAAAGGGAAGAGATGAGAAAGATGAAATTAAATAAATATTAGAAGAAAGTTGTTACGTGGAGGTAACATTTTATAGATATTGTTTGGGAGTATAGAGGTTGTGCATAAGGTACATTTATAATGTTTAAGGGTGTTTTATGATCAAGGTAAAGGTTAATGCAGAAAATAAAAAATAGGATTGTATAAGCTTAGAGATAAAGATAGATTGAAAATTGAAGTATGCACGTCTAAGTAGGTGTTTTACAGTAGTTAGCAATAATAGAGAAATACTCTCGCAAAATACGGCCAACATAAAGTTAAAAAAATTCATACCAGATAGAAATATAAAATAGTAAACTAAAAGTAACTTGTAACTAGTAAAATCATGCACCAATACTGATAAATATAATTAAAGTAAAATCATGGTTTACTACCACTGACATCCCAAAAATAGTATATAAGCCATAGAATAAGAACAACCTGTACTAATCTGAAGATGGCCGTTATAGGCTGAAACCGGTCCAGTCAAAAAATAAAAAAAGTGGAATAAAGTTAAAAATTTGTTTTTATTTAATCATAAAAATAAATATTGGCGAAAGATTGCCCTTCTTGGGATTATCGGATTTTCGGTGAACCGGTTAAAAAGCTTTTGATGGCCGATTCAATAACTTATTTTTATTTGTCCGAACATTTATGAAATTGCTTATACGAGTATTACAGATTTTACGAAAAATACAGATACAAATAAAAATACAGATAAAAAGAAAGATGCACAGAGTTTGCCGAGAATATTGTAGTTTTACGATGGGAATACGCTGAATGAATAACACTTCACGTACCGTAACTCTGATTGAATTAAAGGAAGTGGTTCGCACTGTTTGCAGTCAAGGTCAGCCGTATCGACTTACCGCCCTTCTCAGATTACATCCAGACTTTATTACTTACTGATCGTAACAGACACATTCGTTCGCACGACTTTAAAAGTGAACTAATCAGCAAGTAATATTGCATTCACTATACGATTTTAGTTTTTTTTTTGTGATTTTGTTACAATGTATATTTTGGATTTTAAAATGAAAATTTGTAAAGTTTTCACCTACACGTTTTTCGTCCGTTCCCACCTTATCCGGCCATTTCACTTTATTCGATTTTCGTATTCAACAACACTGTGTTCGAAACAATTGACAATTAAACAGAAGAGTTTTTGATGTGAAAAAATGTGTTGCTCGTTTGTTTTTCGCTTGTTCGTCAGTTTGTTGTTTTTGATCTCCAAATAATATAAAATAAAGGTGGTGGTTTATTCATAAGAAGATGTAAATCAGTGTGGTATATTCCTGTTCGTTAATAATACAATTGTGTAAGAAGACTTTAAGAACTTATAACTTTAACTTCATCGGTGAGTGAATGGTTTTCCATTTTTCCTTTCATTCCAATAATCTTTCCACGAGCTACAATTAGACACTTACATCAAGTAGTATAGTTTATCTTTTTCAGTCCACCATTTTACAAATTCATCTGAAGCTGAACACAGTTTTAGTGTTTTATCGCAGCTTCGGACCCAACAGTGTTCATGTCTTTATTTTTGAGTCCCAACCGTCTGGAGCCAGTGGAACTATGGCACCCCCAATATGGGTTTTTCGTAAAGCTAATGGCCAGAGGAAGGAGATGGGAATGAGGAAAGTTGGGAAGTACCTGGATATTCAGATCTGGTCACCAAACACGGCTAAAGCCATTTTAATCAGCGTTTCGATTCTGAATGGTGGTCTTTCCCCAGGGCGATACTTGGAGTATCAACCACACTGGAACGTGCCGCAAATATACCACATATTATTTTATATGAATTAAATGTGTTATGACACATATTAATTATTTGAACCCGCTACCTCTGGATTCGTATTCGAGCGTCTTGACCGCTTGACCACGGAGGCCGTGTTCATTTGTCACAAACGTTAAATTTTGTGCGATTTTGGCCGCTATTAGATGTTTATTTATCACTTTTAAAGGTGCATTTAGTGTTTTGTTGTAAAATACTCTGAAAGAATGTACACGTCATAGTACATGTCCATACTAATGAGGATGCTTTTTGATTATTTAAAATAATTTTACGAGCTGAAAATAGTTGCATTGACCTAAAACTTTTAAACGAAAAAATATGTGCAATTTTCTTGACACTAGAGCTCACTCTTCGATATTTATTTTTTTGCTGGTACGTGTTCATACTAAAAAGGGCCCTTTTTGATTATTTAAAATAATTTTACCAGCTTAAAATAGTTGCATTGAATTTTTTGTACGCAAATTTCATGACGCCAAAGCTCACCCTTTTAAAGTTTTCGCTACCGACTTCAGATATCTCACAAACAGGTGTATTGCTTTATAGATAGGTTGACGGTTAGCAGTGATATTTATTTCAATGTTTTTGAGGTAAGAAAAAATACCAGCACACTGTTTGCTTATTCCTGCAAATATTTGCCAATCAGTGGACGCTGTAAAAGCGCCCGCTGATTGGCCTCGCCCACGAGGGTCCACCGGTGAAACTCCACATACAAGACGAATGGAATTCTACAGCAACGGAAATGGAAGTTTTCAATCAACAGCAGGACTGATTGCCGATTCCTACCGTTTCGAATAACCGCCATTTCTTCGTTCTGTTGCCAAAATTGGAAAGGCACATAATTGCTTTTCAAAGTTAACGCAATTATTTGAAAAAGTTGTTTTAGATATCGAACCTCAGAGCAGGGCTAGTGTAGTCAGCATTGATGATCTTTGCCTTACCTGACTTTGTGGCTAGGGTATTTACACATCCATTCGTAGCACATGTCGACACAATGTTTCTGTTTATTTGTATAAACCTTTTTTCACAGTATTGAAATGTCGATGTAATTGTAATAGTAATTATGCTTCGAGCATTCTCCATATCTCATTTCGCAGCTGCTTGTGTAAATGAGTACAAAATTAAGTATTTGTTAAATTGTTATGATTAGGTTAGGTTAGATTAGGTTTGGTTATGTAACCTTGATCAGCTCAAGGCTAGGTCGTAATGATGTTTCAAGGATTTGCCAGTCATAGCAGGTCCATTTCCTCAATTGTCTTAATAAATTAGCACACTCTTGAACGAATCACGGTGATGGTTCGAGAATTCTTCGGTCACGGTTCTATATGTATTTAGCCTCAATGACTCAATTTATTAATTAACGTAAACCTTCTATTTTTTCACATTGAAAAAGGTCAGGTTAGACTCAATAAGATGAGTTTTGCAATTATCATAATAATTTAATAGAAATTAAACTCTATGAGGAGGGTTATTAAAAAAATAAATAATATTTTTATTTTATTTTAACGTAAGTATTTATGCATATTTAATAATATTAAAACACCGACCATCACATAATATAAATGCCTTTGCAGCTAAGCGTCATTCGGACAGTAAATTATTAATGAAAATGAAATAATAACTTTGTATAAGCCACAGGTTTTATTAAAAATTTTATGACCGACCGGTTTCGCTTAGCCTAAGCATCATCAACAAAAATTAAACTTAACAAAAAATACATAGTGTGCCGTTGTATATACATACAGAGGGAGAACACAATATAAAATAAAATAAGAGAACAGTGAGAAAACAAAATAATAACATTTTAACTGTAACAAAGGAACAGAGAGAAAGAGATAGTTAATATGAATTGAACAGAGAGTTAATATGAATTAAAAGTGGCAAAACGTCAACTGAGAAGTTGATTAAGGAATAATGGGAAACTTTGTGATTTTACAGGAATATTTAAAGACAAAAAAAATATTAACAAAATTAAAATTTTTAAAAGTTTACAGTTTATTAGGAAATATATCTAATATTTGACTATTAGACAAATTTAACTGCTTCTTAAGAATATGATTATTCATTTTAATGATGATGCTTAGGCTAAGCAAAACCGGTCGGTGATAAAAAAAAAATAAAAATCTGTGGTCTCATACAAAGTAATTTTTTTCATTTTATTAAATATATCAAACCACAAAGTAATCGCTTTCCACGAAAATATAAAAAAAAGTAAAATATTAGCTAGGTAACTGAAGTTTACTGACATTGACATATTACATTAAATTCTCACTCCCTTGAATGTGTGAGTGTTACAGGTTATTGTTGTGCTACGAGAACTTTTAAGTTAACAAAATCTTATTTCCCACCCTCTTATTTGCTTCAGTAACTAAGTACAATGCATTTCAACACCCTTTTTTAATATAAATTCACATGTGTGAAGGTGCGGTTAGTTTATAGCAAGGTTTTTCAGGCACCAAAGTCCCACTTTTTTGTAGTTTCAGTAACTGAGCGTAATTAAAAATAAATAAATTACATATATACGAGTACATATATGTATAACTTTGTATTTGGAAAGGATTATCAGTTCAACGAGGTCCTATGTCTCACGCCTTCGATAGCTTCAGTAACATAGCACAAACAAAATTATTAACCATATATTATATGCATTTACATTTGGAAAGGTAAGGTTAAATTCGGATTTCAGTTCGACGAGGTCCCATGTCTCACGACCCGTTATCTTCAATAATATAGCACAAAATATTTTACTAACCATAAAATATATAATATTCATTTATATTTGGAAAGGTAACAGTAGGTTATGTTTGATTTTTGTAAATGTGTACGAGTTTTTAGCTCTAGCTACGCAGATTGCCTGTTCTAAGGAACCAAACTACACCAATACGCGATGTGTCTATCCTGTATAATATTTTAATAATCTTTATCTAAGATATTGCACAAAACTATCGTTGGGGTACAATAGAACCCCTTTCGTAACGTGAGTGTTAAGTTGTCAAATAGCTTCTTTTTTTCCTGACGAAGGAAAGGGCTTTCCGAAACTTGTTTTTGTTTTTGTTTTCAAATTCCTTCCACAGTGTGTTAACATAGTATCTACAAGGTTATACAGAATTAAATCTATATTATTGAAGATTAACGATGGTCGATAGATATTGCATACAGTAAGAGGGCAGGTAAAGAAAACTAAAATACCAAAACCAAACGGTATTGAAGTTTCGCTGCAGCTAATATTTTGGTAGGTACTTTGCAGCCAGATTACAAAAGTATCAGAAGATACTGCAAATGCAAATAATTAGAGAATTTTACAAGCCAAGAAACAATGTGTCGCAAACAACAAAAATGTGAATGCAAATGTTAAATAATATTATGTTGTCGAGTAAGCCAAACAATTGAGTTATGTTATCTGTTATTAAGTCACAGTCATAACTGAAACTGCGGAAACCAAACCATTCAAGTGGAATTCATTCAAGCCTCGCGGAATGAAGTTACTCGTACATTGTTATCACGAGAATGGATGTACACGAGAATCTTGTGCTGGAAGTTTAATTCATCCGACGAATGCAATAAGTAGTTGATTTCCTGTGTTCCACGCCACGGACCAGTGGCAGACGGCAAACGGCGGACCCACGCAGAACACCACGGACGGTGGTGCGGACAGTATGGTGCGGACAGTATAGTGCGGACAGCACAGTGCGGACAGTACGGTGCGGAGTGCGCCCGTATTATCTCCTATGGTGACCTTCTGCAGAGATCGCCACCTCCCGCCGGGCCCACCTACAAGGTTATCCGATGAACAGCGTTTGAATGTTTTGCCCACGAATATGAGAAACATTACACTTTAATAAGCCATGAGTCATTTGCCTTAATTGTATCCAAGGAAAGATATCTTCACGATACGCAGTGCTTGTGGTTAGTGGTGTTATTTTTTTTTCAGTTTTTTTAATAATATCCTGTCTCAGTTACATGAATACAATTACTCAAAACACCTTTTTGTAACAGTGACAGAATGATAACTGACGCGGTATGCATATTGCATAACTGTACCAATCTTGGAGTAAGAATATACATGGAGAGGTACCTTTGCGAAACAGTGTAGTCAGGTCGGTTGACTTTATACTGACTCGATAGGAAGAGACAAAGATATGTTAAATGATGTTGGATAGCCTATTAGTTACCGCCGACATGGATTCGAACATTTTTAATAAAAATATTTGAACACATTAAACGAAACAATATCAATCCACCGTTAAAATGATTTATAAAGTCAAAATCACACAAACACTAATAACAGAAAGTTTGCTTAGATAACAGTAGAAGCTTTTTGTTGATTTTATGTCTTTATATGATTAAAAATGTGAAAATTCTAAAGGTCGGTCAAAAATATTTAAAACTGTTGAAATAGAATATCTGAAAAGTGATGTTTTGTAATCTTTTTTTGGTCTAATTTGAACATTCACGCATAGCACATATCACCGTAATGTTTTGATTTATTTGTGTAACCTCTGCAAGTTTTTTAACCAACACAAATATAGAAAATAACCTCAAAATCCGTTGACGTAAGTTATACGACTCGATGATGTGAAGTTAGCGCGGACGGAGAATATTCTTACATACTTAGAGTGCTGCAATATTATACGAAGACTTTTCTTGTCTCTTTCTCTCTCATGGTTTACGACGTAAAAACCCTGAGATAGTGATTTATCGCAAATATGTATTGGTTGGGTAAAAATATTTAGCTATCTCTCCATATACTCGTATATTCTTACTCCGAGGTACCAATAGTATATTCAAACTTTAGTTTCTGAGCAGTTTTCTTGATAGCCAATGGACCATCTGAACCGGTGCACAATAAGACAAGGCAAACACGTGCTCTGCACCCGTATGCGGTTAACATTTTCGACTTGTTCTCATACTCATCTACTCTTCTCTGTGAGCTCTTAGCTCTTTGTCAACTCTGTCTGTGAGCTTCTGTGTGACTATTGTTCTCCTACCTCCAGCCTCCCTCCAACAACACGGACGACATACACCGAAGGAAATCTTTTATATGTGCATAAAATCATCCGTGAACCTGAATATTCTGCCATCGCTGAAAAGAAGAAAACCTTTGGTTAAACACAATGCAGACAAACGCTTACATTGCGGCATAGAGTTCAGGGTTTTTTTCGGGTCCAATTTTGCATATAAGATAGGCCCCTGTGATTCTAAGCCCCCGATTGTGTAACTATAAAGAAAGATGGGTCGTTGGGTTACGCGGCCATGTTTTATTTATACCCTCCAATGACACATAACACAGAAAATCTTTGTGCTCGAGCTGCAAAAACTCTCGAACGATGAACACTAGCATCTTAGAATTTGTCCAACTCTTTCTATCTGGAATATCTAAGTCTAACTAAGTAACCATCACGCCGATTCTCCTCAAGGGTAGGCAGAGAGGACGGACCACCATACAACTCTGTCTTGGCTCAAACTCCTTGGTTCATTCACATTCATACATCGTCTCATACATACTCTTCTGTTATTCTGACTCAAGTATTTGATTCGCTTTATCGTGCCACGTTTTTCTCGGGTTTCCCTGACTTCTTCTTCTATTCACTTTCGCGTCATATATTCTCTTCACATGTACATGTATAAGTCACTGTCACTATTTTCAACTGTAAACATAATTTCCATAATGAGCTATGAGCCTTTGAAATGTCGATATAGCTGTGTTAAAAATTAGACGTCATGTTTATCTTACAGAATTTTCATATTTCTTAAATATATATTTTTTAAATTATTCAATTGAATTAAATTTAATATTATTATTATTTAATTCTGTTTTTTTTTAGTGACAGTTGATTCGGCGCTTAGTGCCATTATCAAATTGACTTAATGGCTTTAAATGCCAAAACAGCTGTCACTAAAAATAAAATATAACTAAATAATAATAATTTATTTTAAATAATAATTGAAATATTTAAAAAATGGAGTTCTGCAAATTAAACACAAGAACAATAAATAAGAAGTATTTTTTACAGTTAATCTTGATGAAATATATGTGTAGGCAAAAATGCGTTCGAGTTAATTATTACCTTACAATAATACTTGCGTGATTTATATAGCTTACGTAATAAAGTTAGAAAAAATTTTTTTTTTTAAATCTTAAATTTAAATAGGTCCTACGAAGTAATGATAAAGAGCTAATTACAAATATAATTAATGAGAATGAAAAAATAAATGAATTTTTATTTTAGTTTCATTTTGTACCCTGATGATGCTTAGGCTAACCGAAACCAGTCGGCCATAAAAAATAAAATAAAATCTGCGGTCTTGTATAAAGTCATCATTTTATTTTCATTAAATATGTCAAACCACAGAGTGATTGCTTTCTACGAAAATGCGAATATAATTATAACAGAAGTGGGTGTTTTTTGTAAATTATTTCTGTAAGAAAATATGAAGCCTATTCAATGGGTTAACAAGGCGGTGAGAATCGGTCGTGCGTATTAATTATTAAGGTCAGATTTAGAATTCGGAAATATGTTTAACAACTTGTAAGTGGTTGTAAATGTTTCATTTCTTGCAATGCATTCTCGAGGGTCAGGTGGTCCGCAGACCGACACGCAACGCCAGTGCTTTGGCCACTGAACAAGTAATCCCTAGAAAATTCCGATTTGAAAGAAATCCGATTTCGCCAATTACATAGGACCTTGAGCCAGTGGGACTATGGCATCCCCGATCTTGGGAGGCTGAAGGGAGCGGGAGGGGAAGGAGATGAGGAAGAGGAAGGTTGATAAGTACCTGGATATTCAAATCTGGTCACTTAATGGAAATTTTCGATATGAATTTTGGTTTTTCACTACGGTGATTCTTAGAGTACTATCTCTGTACATAATATAAATAAATATTAATATTAAATAAAACAATAACTTTGTAAAACACCACTTTACTTGAGTTAGCCGCCAGCCAGTTTTCGCCTTCCTCAAGCTTCGTCAGGGCTTTTACATCAATTGATGTAAAAGCCCTGACGAAGCTTGAGAAAAGCTGGTCAAAAAAATGGTCTTAGCCACGCTCAGGTCCGCCGAGTCAGGTAAAAATCATCAAAAACTGACTACACTGCCTTGGATTGATACCACTCTATATACTCTAAGGGGCAAGCTGACCTCAGTTCGGGCGCACCAGACACGCCCGCAAAACGCTTCTATCTGTTCATCTGGCCAGTGGCGGCGGCCGTTCCCGCTAACAGCAATAGTTTTTTTTCGTCCATTCTAAATGTCGAGAATGTCGCGCGGCGAGCCGTGGGCTCGTATTCAAGGGCGGCGATATCGAAAATCGATGTGTGAACACAGCGCAGCGCCGGCCGAAGGCTGCTCGCTCGTGGCATTCAATTTTTCAATACATACGGTTCGGACGACTTACCACCGATGGCGGATTTATGATTGATAGCTGTTCCGCCCGCTTATTGTTATAATCGCGGTAGCCTCTTCAGGTAGCAAACTTTATGATCACACTATGTAATCAACACCGATTGGCTAATAATATTATGTATACGGCGCTGGAAAGGCGAAAAGGCTTAAGCGAAACTTTGATCTAAAATTAGTTGAATATGCAATTTTTATCAGTTTTTTTCTGCATCGAATGTTCTGACTCTCGTTTCGAGTAATTATTTCTCTTGTTAACAAGCGATTCGTCTCTGTTTATTTATATTTATTCAACTTAACATAAGTTGGATCACGTAATTTGGATTTTCTGACGTAAAATATTTATATACGCCCTTATAGGCTTTTACATAACAGTGTAATATATAACATAAAATAATGGTGACATAAAAATAACATAGAGTAAATGATTACCCCAAAAAAAAGTAAGTTAATAAAAATATTATAATGCAATGAATTGACAGTAATATTTTTGAAAGAGGTATGCTATTATAGCCTTCTTGTAACTAGATTCAGTGTAATATATCTACTATTTCAGCGAAAGAACTACCCACTGTATGCAATCTAGGTACAAACGAGTATCTAAATGACTCAGTCCTGATATTATTGTAACATTTAAAAATAATTTTGGATCGAGTGATTTTGTTAGGTACATGGAAGGTAATTGAGCTAAGCAAATCATGGCTGTCTATATTAAATATTTATACGGACACGGTTATTTAAAACATATTTTTCCAACAACATTTTATAACTGAGAAGATTTGATAAAATTAAACATGCTATCGTCGCTGGAAAGGCAAAAGATGACAAAAGCGACACTTTGGTTAAATGAGTTAAATATGCAGTTTTGATCAGTCATTTTTTCTGCATCGAGTGATCTGACTCTCGTTTGATTCTGAAGACTTTTGTGGCCTTTTAGCCATTCAAAATATATTTACCATTTGGGAGAAGACTTGACTCAAGCGACACAAGTTTGGGACTTTTTTCTTTCTTTTTGTCGCTCCAGGTAACACAATGCTCACATCATGCAAGCATTGAGTAAACTTTTTTTTCACCGACGTTAACTTTGAAAATACTTTGAAGTGGCCCGGTGTAAATTTCCCAAAATGGTGCTTTAGTTATTTTCCCTTTCCGGCGTCGAAATCGTTTATTTACGGCACGTTACGTGAATGTGAATGATAGATACTCTCAGTATCGCCCTAGTGAAAGACCGAGTATCTACCACTCCGATTAGATTGCCAACAAGGAAAAAATCAAGCATGTAGAAATTTCTCCAACTATACAATAAAACTCCTACAGAAATTACTGCAATAGACAGTATTCTTTAGTTTAAAAAAGGAATTAGGAAATTTGTTTACCATTACCATTAATGTTAGTATACTATATGTTTAATTTTGTAATCAAATATCAAAAAAATAAATATATAATGTCGTTAGAAAAATGTTTGGAATAACTGTGCCTGTATATCTATTTAATAAAATAAATGAAAAAATAACTTTGTATAAGACTACGAATATTATTTTATTTTTTAGGACCGACCGGTTTCGCTTAGTCTAAGCATGATCAGGGTACAAAATTAAAGTAAACAAAAAATACAAAGTGTGCGGTTATATATACGTACAGAGAGAGAACAAAATATAAAATATAATAACAGAACAATGAGAAAAAAATTGAATAATATTTAAATTATAACAAAAGAACAGAGAGAAAGAGACAGATAATATGAATTAAAGGAGACAAAACGTCAACTGAGAAGAATCAAAATAACATCCGTGGTCTTATGCAAAGTTTTTTTTTTCATTTCTTTTAATATGTCAAACCACAAAGTGATTGCTTTCTACGAACATATATATTTAATACTTGACATCGGAACACACAAATGATGTGATCTAACACATGTTAAGACGAATAAATAAAAATAGATAGAGACGAATCGCTGGCTAACAAGAGGAGTAATCACTCGGAACATATTTACAATTAACTGCCCAATCTATTTGATCTATTATCCCGTATTTCTGATCTATTTCCACCGTTACAGCGTTCGCCGGACAAATCTGTCACTCTCTGGTAATTTAGTGGAATGTACGGCCAAGGCTGGCGAGGCATTAACCAAATTAGCCACATTGTATGGATTCACAAGACCTGTGGGCATAGGACCAATTATATGATTAGTATTGTCGCAAAGCGCAGACGTGTTTTCTTAGCCAACGATTTATTGATTTGAATGATGAGACCTGTACAATTAATTTGCCCACACACATAAATATTGAAGTAAGAGACAAAAATAATTCAAGCATGCGGAAACAATAAATTTTATATGTTCGTAGAAAGCAATCGCTTTGTGGTTTGAGATATTTAACGAAATTTAAAAAATGACTTTGTATAAGACCACGGATATTATTTTCATATTATTTATTAAATAACTAAGAAGCATTAGAAATTAAGAATGCCACTAAAATTAATGGTCGTATTCTTAATAATCAGATAAATTTGTCCAGTAGTCCAATATTAGGTATATTTCCTGTAAACTCATAAAACTCATCATTATTGGAGCAAATTATTGGCCCCATCAATCTTAACGCTACCAGGATGGACTCCTTCTTGATGGCGTTTTTTGCAGAAATGAGGCCTAATATCCTCCATTAATATTTTTTTACTTGTATTATTTCAATATTTTATTTTATTTATTTTTTCTTATGAATTTCTAATCATTTTTATTTTCTTTGATATTATTATTGTGTGTATTATAACTTTTATGTTAATATTGTTATTAATATGTATTGATATCAATTATTATTATTATTATTCTTTATTAATATTCTTTAACACCTTCTCGGTTGATGTTTTGTCTCTTTCAATTCATATTATCTGTATCTTTCTCTCTGTTCCTTTGTTACAATTTCAATGTTATTCTATTGTTTTCTCATTGTTCTGTTATTTTATTTTATAGTTCATAAAATATAGTCGGTCATAAAAATAAAATGAAATCTGTGGTCTAATACAAAGTTATTTAAAATATTAAGTTATTAAAATACCTAATTAATATTCAGCGATTCAGGAGAGATGTTGGCCAACTTAAACTTGAGTTATAAAACTGTGGAGTTGTCGTGACCTAAATCTAGAATTTTCTTCCTTTCGGCTGTTTTTGTATTTCTTATCGATTTGAAAATTGCAAAACTTTAATAGAGAATCAGAGCGTATCGAATCTGGTGATAAGAGATTCGAGAGTAAACACTGTGCGCACTGAGAATGTGATATCGATAGACCACCCCACGACAGAGTTTGAACGATAAAGCTAGTTCTGAGGTACTAACGAATGAATATAATCTTTTACGTTGTGTGAAATTTGTTCATATTAATCCCATCTGATAGTATTAATACGCTAAGCCGTCTTCTGTTCATGATTCGTTAGATCGCTGTGTGTTGCGCTAATGTATGCAAAAACAATACTGGTAATTTTTGCACATACGTAAAAAAGTTCTAAATTTTATTCCGATTTGGTTACTTCACGATTTACTCACTATGTCCCTTTTGACGTGTGTATTAAGACTACTAGTTCTAATAAATGGCCAACATGCAATGAAGTTTCTTACATAGTTTTGGAGAAATATTTATTTTAGTTTAATGCAATTAAAACACTCTATCACTATCGAAGCCCAGCAAGATATCTCTAAGATTTAGATGTACCTGCCTACATATTATACCTACTTTTTTTACCCCCTGTTCTGAAATCACGCACGAAATAGATGAATGATACAAATATTCTAAACAGTCTTAGAATATCTGAGTGGTAGATACTACATCGTATATAAGTATCGCCCTGGTAAAAGACTACTATTTAGAATCGAAACGTTGCTTAAAATGGCTTTAGTTGTGTTAGGTGACCAGATCTGAATAGCTAGGTATTTCCCAACCTTCTCCTTCCCCTTGCATTACCTTCAACCTCACAACATACCTCGATTGAAGATGCCCGTTTTTGGTGACCAGATCTGAATATCCAGGTACTTCCCAACCCACCCCTTCCCCATCTCCTTCTCCTCCCATCACCTTCAACCTCATTTGTGGATGCCACAGTCCCACTGGCTCCGGAAGGTTGGGAGCAGTTTGGACTCTTGTGCGGTATAAACTATAAAATAAAATAAATCGAAAAATATGTAAGACCTTAAATTTTACAGATTTCCCCTTATTTATTTTTGACCAAACCGGTTTCACCTCGTAACAGACATCTTCAGACTGCTCCTTGATATACATATCAATTTGAAAACAAATTGTCTTCTGAATGACTTAAATTAATGATTTTAAGACCCTTAGCTATAAGTAAAATGTTTTTTTTAAATCTGTTGATGTACACATGCATTGTAACAATGTATGAAGAGAGAACTAGTTATTTTTACCCATCCAATACAAACTTGCAATAAATCACTTTCTCCGGGTCTTTACGTCGTACGCCACGAGAGAGAAAGAGACAACAAAAATAACACGCTTTTATGTACTGTAAGGATGATCTTGGTCTCCCGCGTCTCCGGGGACTCCGCCCACATGTTTTATTATGCGACAAAACTGGACACAACTAAACGGTTTTTTTAGTTTTTTGCTATATTTTTGTTGATAACAATACTGTGAAAAAATGGTTATACGAATAAACAAAAACATAATGCCGACATGTGCTATAAATGGATGTATAAATACCCTAGCCCTAGTCCGAGCCACGCTTAGGTATGCCGAGTCCGGTGAAAATCATCAAAAACTGACTACACTGGCTTGGATAGGTACCACTTTATGTACTCTAAGGTTATACCCATATCTGAACCCTATTCTCCCATGGTTTATGATAACGATCATGATTTTAGATCGTTTTAATTTTTATACAAATTATACATTATTTTCACTTTGTTGGTTAGTCTTATAAGCCTAATTAATTTTGTATGAAGCGCACTTGAGGTGAAATATCACAAAACTGCGCCGTATAAGTTCACTGTTATTATTATTGAAACCAAAAAAACATAACTAAACCGTGGGCCCATATGCACCGTACTGAAAACGCATACGGTATATCCAAATATTCTCATAAATTCATATTTTTTATTCTCTCCACGTCCAATTTAAATGTTCGTGACATTTGTCTCGGTTGAGACGAAAAATATGGCTTTGTCTCGATTTTATTACTAATTTTCTGTACGAGTTCAAGCGAATATTGTTTTTGTCGTATTGAGATTTGCAAAACATTTTACGTAAACATTTCATTTTCACGCATTTCTGCCGGAGAGTGACGTGCCTTTGAAAATATTCCTTTGTTCGCATTGTTTTGCGTAAGAAGAAATTTTCAAGGGCAAATAACCAAAACACGTTGTAATAAATATTATGATATTATCCACAGGGTGACGAAAATGGGCAGTTGTTATTGTTGGATAACTAGTTGTTACCCTTGAAAATGACGCAATGAAGGGATGCAACTGAATTGGCCTAGAAATAATAACAGTTGCTTTAATCCACCCATTTCAAATATAGAATAATGTCTGCTAAAATACAATATACGTGGGTAGGAATTTGAAAATATGTTTTTATATGTTCGTAGGAAGCAATCACCTTGTGGTTTGACATATTTAAAGAAATGAAAAACATACTTTGTAGAAGATTACGGATATTACTTTATTTTTTATAACCGACCGGTTTCGCTTAGCTTATATATATTTTATTAAACACTATGCAAGATTATTTTACTGTAATTTCCTTGTCTCCATTGTTATTTATCCACATGGTTATGTTGTTCTTGAACATTTGCATCCCCGTGGCATCTGTAATATAATTTGGGAGGGCATTATATAATTTGGCAGCATGGAACTTGTGGTTTTTCTGTCCAAAAGATGTATTCAATCTTGGAATTTTGATTTTATTTAAGGTTTTTGTTCTTGTAGTGTGAGTATGTTGGTTAGTAAGGTACTCAATATTTGTTTTAAAATTGAGTCGAGCATTTTTTGTGTATATTTTTGTGATGCTGGGAATATTAAAGTTTTTAGAAATTTCTTTTGACGGAGTTCTTATAGGTACCTTTAAGATTGTTTTTAAAATACTTTTTTGTGCTTTCACGAGCTGCTTCATATGGGTGTTTGAGGCAGATCCCCTTCCAATAATTCCATATTCTATAAGCCTACAGTTTTCATAACATTTTTAGTGAACGACTTCTTTTTTGTTTTTATATGAATACCGCACAAGAGTCTCAACTGCTCCCAACCGTATAGAGCCGGTGAGACTATGGTATCCCCAAATAGGGTATGTTGTGAGGCTGAAGGTTTGCTTCTCTGTGTAATATAGTATAATATGTGTTTAGGATGAGGTAGAGTGTGTTTAAAAGGAAGCTTGAGAAGTACCTGGGTAGCCAGATCTGGTTCCAAAAACAACCGAGCAACAATTCGTTAGTAACAATGATAGGCAATGGTGGACAATATCGGAATTATTTCTTTCAACGCACTACGTATATGCGAAATTAGCCATATCTGCAATCAATCTTTGATAAAGCGGTCACCAATCCAAATACAGACTTCGTCGAATGTCGCTGAACCTGTTTCTCCTTGTTAAAGCGTGGTTGCAATGTCGTTTTGATCACCACATCCAATCGGCCGTAAAAAGTACTGTTTTTTGGAGATGCAAGTTCGAGCCATACCCACCGAGCAAGTTAAATAATCACTTGTATAAATTACTGCAAAGACTAGTAAGTCTTTATAGTAATTTATAATTTCAAAGTGAAGACTGTGCGCTATTTTATAGCGTAGTTTTATTGATGCCTGAGCGCTTATGTAATATTTTTTATGGCTCTGACCTCTGAAGAACATCGTGCTCCATAAAACTGCACCCACTTTTTTTAAATTTTACGATTCTTCCAGATCATCTAATCAATCTTTTTATTTAGATGAATTAACTTCCAAACCTTCCTCTTTCCCATCTCCTTCCCCTCCCCACTACCTTCAACCTCACAACATACCACGATTGGGGATGTCATACCATGCCACTGGCTCTAGCCGATTGGGAGCAGTTGGGACTCTTGTGGGGTATTCACTATAAAAAAAGCCACGAAACATTAAATAAACCAATCATTGAAATAATATTTTCACTGCCCGTACCGATACTCGAACTCGGAACCTCTACTCTGTGCGGGAGTAACGCTTCTGCCAATTGCGCCATCGAAAATTTATAAGAAACTGGCATTTTTTATCGATCTCAATCTTCATTCGAACATTGTCGATATCATTTTATATTTTTTTCTCCCGATATCAGTTTCATATTTACGTTGAAGATTATTGATATTTTTTTCAATTATTTATACAAAAAAATAATTAGCATAAAAGCTTCAAAGTTAATTCTAATTTTATATTAAATAAACCATTCAACTGTCAGAAAATCAGTAAATTGAGATATTCCTGGTGGATATTAACTTAAAAACCAAGCAATCGTTTCCTAAGAAATCTTAAGAGGTTCAATTTAAAGTTCTCCAAAAGTTCGTGCATAGATCTATCCTGCCCGATGGTCGGTTGTAGGAACCATTAACTCGAGTCAATGGCACGCTACTATGAATGAAAAATGAGTACATTGACCGAGGAATGGCGGCACAGACGTGGCCATTTAAAAGCGTATTATCATTCAAATTGTGTGAAAAAAAAAAAAAACTCAACCGTGGGGAGGACACAAGAACTGGTATGACTAAGCAAACCGTTTCGTAAGGGGGGATGATTCATGGTCTTTCACCTAAAAACTGGTAGAGAGAGAAGGTTAGCCTCGATGGAGAATAAAGAGCATTTTAAAACGAAGCGGTTGTAGGTCTCACCACGAGAGTTGGTGCCGGCCAATACTCACACAGATGCATAGCTTACGTACAGCGTGTCGAACTGAATGAATAGGACACGCATTTACAATATCAACATAAACACTCGCTGTCCCTTTTCCACTAGCGACAATAAGTGGGGGTAAACAAGACAAAGGGCTCTTTCTTTATGACACATCGTAAATACATCGCCACTGGAGCGTATACCGACACACAATAAACTAAACGCTGTGTATGTATTGTTTGTTTCAACTCTCGTTGCGCCAGCTACACCATTAATTTGTTTTTCATAGCGAATACCGCACAGGAGTCCCAACTGCTCCCAACCGTCTAGAGCCAGTGAGACTGTGGCATCCAATTGGGGTACGTTGTGAGGCTGAAGGTACTAGGGAGAGGGGGGAGATGGGGAAGGGGAAGGCTGGGAAGTACCAGGCTATTCAGATCTGGTCACCAAACACGGCTTAAGCCATTTCAAGCAACGTTTCGATTCTGAATGGTGGTCTTTCACCAGGGGGAGACTAAGAGTATCTAACACTATGGAACGTGCCGCAAATAAACTTTACATTATTTTGTATGAATTAAATGTGTTGTGACATATATTAATTAAATAAATGTTATTGGCGCACGCCCGGTTTGAACCCCCAACCTTTGGATTCGTAGTCAAGCGTCTTACCGCTCGACCATGGAGGCCGTCAATATGATTATAAAAAAGTAATCTTATAATCTGTGTTTTTTTAAGTTAATCCTTGAATTAATACCTAATAAAAAAAATTGTTGTAGAAAGCAATCACTTTGTGGTTTGACATATTTAATGAAAATGATTTTGTTTGTCTTTTACAGTTAAATGGTTATTTAAAGCTCCATAGCTCATGATTGAAATTATCTGGTGAGCTTTTAGCGGGACAGGTGGATTTTAAACTTAATAGTTACAACTCCACCAGAAAATTAATGAAACATCGGGCGAATTATTGTAATACTATTGTGTACACACGATATCAGTGGTCATTCATTCTTATGCCTACAGTATAAAATATAATTTTTTTTACACCAGAGCTCATGTTTGCTAGTTTTTACAGCTTTTCAAAGATTCCGATTGAAAGTAAATATAATAATTTATTACTAAAAAAATATTTATGTATTTAATCTTTCCATCAAATCGCCTAAAATGTTTTAATACATTTTTAGATGTTGTGCAATATAAATATATCCGTTGATGTTCTGCGACCTTCGTAAAAATATTTCTTAGTAGGCAAATTTAAAGTTTGCGTCACTCGCTTACATCATACCGATGTCTGCGCTGAGAAGAAAAAACTATACTGGATATTATCCAGTACGTCCTTCGTTCCGATGGCCATCAGTCTGACGTTACGTCGCCTCGTAAAAACGTAACAAAAAGGATATTTCCCATCGAAGCTGGAATAAATTACGCTTCAATACTTCCTGTTTTGGACAGATGTTGTGCCTTCACAAGCAGAAGAATTAGCTAACAATAATGCGTCGCAATCGCCGCCATACAAAGAAAACGATATGTCCCACATTTGGTTATTTGGTATTTAAACAGCTGTTGTTATGGTCGCTTTTCATTTAAAAGTGTCATACATAATGTGTTTAAAAACGAATGTATTGATATTGTGACTAACCCTTCCTCATCCGAATTAATTTCTATCGATTTATATAACATGTAACGTTTGATTATGTATGCTTGAAATATTAAAAAAAAAACTTTTTTTTCTGATAATCAAAGAAATATAAAACGTAATTTTAAAATAACTGTGGTTGCGAATCGTAAATAACATAAACGTTTAGATCAAATTTTGCATAAAGTATTTAAGTTATTTATTTATTGAATTTCTTATACTTGACAAGCTGTTATTAATTTAATACACATAACAAATTAGATTATATATTTGTAAAATAAATACAAATTAAGGTACCATATAGATATGCAAGACAAGAAAATAAGAAAAAAAAATACAACAAAAACAAAATTACAAAAATTTCAGGTTGTGGTGATGATCAGGCCAAGCGGAGAATTTCTTTCAAGAATCAATAGGATTTCACTTCTGAATCTCTCATTACTGACGTGGAATATGTTGATATCGAAGTTTTTTTTTTTCTGGAGCAATATGCTCCTCCCCACCGGAAAAACCATTGGCAAGTTGGTCCTACAGGCAGGAAGATAGAATAATCTTCGAAGACCCTGTCGTAGAAAGTATACGTATATTTTTTTTCCATAAATAAATACAACAAAACATAATAAAAATAAATGCCTTTATGTATTTAATTTATGGAAACATTTCCCTTGGATAGGAACATTTGGAAAAAATGTGAACACTGCAGATTGTTTACGTAATGAAGTATGTACGCAGTAGACCCAGCATAAAGAAACAAAGCAGGGATGCCAGAGAAGGTTCACTAAATCATAAAAAAAACTTAAATAAATAGTGTCAGTACCTACTTACTTCGTTTAAAAATGTCAAAGTTCATGTAATTTTAAAATTATTCTGGTTGAGAAAGGGTTAATGGATCGGCGTAGTTTGCATGTTCAGAGAAAATTAATAATTCAACTCAGTTGTAGAGTTTATTATATCAATACAATAAGTTCCTTGACACTTGACAAAGCATTAAACAGAAAAAAATGGCTATACAGGCACATCCTCAAAATACCCTGGACCAATAGGGTAACCAATTTAGAAGCTCTTAAACGAATGTCCAATGTTCATTCTTGGGTTGGTATCCAGGTTACTATGTCTTTCAGAAGAATGGAGAAAACTTTACATTAGGTTGATGTGTGTAAACATTGCTGGCCTCATGTAGTCATAGTATCATTAATTTACCTTCACAAAATATGTGTTTAAAATCATCACACACATGTGTACACATATTTATTATGCATTAGGGTAATGCTTTCCATCGGAAATTCTCATTTCAATTGGCGTTCGTCCATATTGTACAAAGAAAAACAACTCGCTGACACAGATAGAAAGGATGTGCAAACTAATATAGGTCGGTTCATTATATTATTCTGCTCGCATAGTGTTAATGTTACGGGCTAATGTTTATGACATAATAAATTCTCTATGTTCTATTGTTGGAAGATAATGAATACATTACTGGTATATCAAATAGTATATAGTTATAATGCTTCGGGGAAATCTTCGTGGTAAATTGAAAATGCTTTATTTTTGTGATACGCTCGCGGTACACTAATGAAACAAAAATACCTTAAAAATTACACCTGCTATACTCTATACACTGCTCAATTCAAGCAGCCTAGCCTCATTGGCTCTAGAGAATTTGTTCATTTGGCAGAAAGGTTGCTTTTTGTGTTTTTTACGGGTTTTGGTTGAAATTCCCGAACGTCGAAATACCATAACCGAAATGCCAAAAAATAAAACTCTTATGTCCATCTTCTCCGAACCCCGAGTTCTCTAATGTAACATTTAAAAAATGTAAGACCTTAAAAATTTCATCGAAAAAACATCACCTAACCTAATTATAAAACGAGTTTTTAAATTCATTTTATATTGTTGAATTTTATTTTCAGTTGGTCATTTGAAATTTCGACATTTGCCCGGCATCTGATGACCAGTAAACACCGATCAAAATCCTTACATACATGTAGTGAATTTTGAAAGTGCATTTATTTTTAGAAATATTTATATGTTCACATAGAAAGTTCCTAAAGCATCGCTCCACAGTCAAAGCTCCCGTGGTGGTCTTATATGAACCCAATGCAAAACCCAGATAAGAACTCTCAAAACAATATCTGCTCGTATGTTCCCACGTACTTAGTAACAATAAATGTTAAATATTGTATTCCGTTAATCTTTTATTGCATTTTAACGGCGTCAATAGTTTCTTAATCGTTTTCTTCGGTTACTTATTATTGTTATTACTATTACCAGAGTATCGCATATTTATCTGGGCGTTGTGCGTTGCGCGTTGATTCCATATCGGCGGCGGGAGTTGCCGTGATTTGCATCCAAATGGCCGCACTTTGTTTGATGTCGCCCCCAAGTACACTGACTTTATTAACCATTATTAGCTGCAGCTTTTGGTCTAACGGCTAACGGCTTTCTTGGCGGATGGCTGCTGCCAGCCACGACGGCGACTTCCGGACCTTTGTGACAGAAATTGAACTTTGAAGATTTGAAAGAACGCATCGAAAAATTGATATTATGCGTCCACATACACAAATGCGGACAAACAATGGCCAAAGACAAAACATGGCCATTAGCATACAGATTGTACACAGAGTCGTACCGCTGATAGCTCCACTGAAAGAGTTTAAACGGGGCTATCAGCAGTAATACATACCTACAGCCAAAATAGTTTTTTCACGACGGTGAGTCATCGCTAAGATAAGTACAGGAGTATCTTCTGTCTATATTGCTTCGCGTGAATTTGAAAAAATTGACAAATTTGAGGTCCCGAGTTCAACACCCTTTGAAATGCGATTAATCATAAATGTATTTTAAATAAAAAATAATATACGAGTATTTTCGTAAAAAGAAATCACTTTGTGGTTTGACATATTTAATGAAAATTAAATAATAACTTTGTACAAGACCACAGATTTAATTTATTTTTTTATGACCGACAGGTTTAGCTTAGCCTAAGCATCATCAGGGTACAAAATTGAACTAATAGTGGTTTATACTAAAACAGTTATTATTTCATTTTCATTAGTAAAATAGATTTGTGAAATACCACACTTAAAAATGTTGTGTTTCCTGAAATGGTTTAGTAACTAAATCCTGTATTTCAGGTATTTCGCAACCTTCTCTCTCTCATCCCATCAATCTCCCGGTAAGAAATATTCTTTCTGACCCAAAATTCTTTCCAACCATACAAATGAATCATTAATTCCATCAAAAAACATCGACGAAATCCTAAATCATCCATTAGCACGTGCACGTGCGTCAAATTGTTTCAATGGCTGAATTTTAACTCTCCACTCTTTCATTCTATTCACCTTTTCTATGAACTCAACGGCTTGCTACAAACCCGAGTGGGAAATGGACGCTTCAAGGGTTTCCAGACCGCGTGGTTAAGGGATTTGTTCCACTAACAAAGATCATATAGAAATTTAATGGATAAATAACGAGTGAGCTTTGAAAGCGTAAGTATTGAATATCTTTGTGTGTTTTCTGAAACTGTGCGCACAATAAACAATAATTAAAACCCCACGAAATACGGTAAACAAGTTATGATTTTGGTCTTAGGTATTACAAGTAGCAACAGTAACTAACCACGCTGTTTCCCGAAACGGTAGGCAGAGAGGGTGGATCGCCACACAACTCTGTCTTGGTACACACTATTGCTTCCTTCGCATTGATGCATCATCTCGTACATACTCTTGATACGTCCCGACTTAGGTATTTGATTCACTTGGTCATGCCACGCATTGCTCGGGCGTCTGCGACCTGTTCTAACATCCACTTTCGCGTCATATGTTCTTCCGGTGATCTTTTCTATTCGTCCTAGTTTGTTGACAGGTATGCTTCAAGTTTTCACTAAGAATGTATTTTTTTGTTTATTTGTTTTCATCTGCCGTCGCATTTTATATTTTTTATAGTGAATACCGCACAAGAGTTCCAACTGCTCCCAACCGTCTAGAGCCAGTGGGACTGTGGCATCCCCAATCGGGGTACGTTGTGGGGTTGAAGGTAGTTGGGAGGGGAAGGAGATGTGAAAAGGGAAGGTTGGGAAGTACCGGGCTATTCAGATCTAGTCACCAAACACGGCTATTGCTATTTCAAGCAACATTTCGATTCTGAATGGTGGTATTTAAGATCCTCGGTTATGACTCCAGAAGTCGCGGGTTCGAATCCCTGCAAGTAATTTGGATTCAACTAATGTATTTTCTTATTATTTTCATATCTTGCTAATATACATAGCACTCCCGATGAGTCATAAAAACGCACTCTGGGACAAGGGAAAATAAATAATACATAAGTTACAACAAAATACAAATACAGAATAATCAAATAATCATTAATCATAACAAATCAAACAATATAATACACTATAATAATAATAATAAAAACAAAACAGTACAACAAAATGGGGTAATTAGTATTAATATAAGATATAACAAAATTATAAATATAAACAAACGGAGAAAAAAAACCCGAAGTGCAGTAAATGAGGATCTTTTCATCTTTCAATGAATTGAAAAAAAAAAAACATAATTTTTGCTATTTCACATTTAACTAATATGTCGTATATTTTGGAGCACGAAAAATGATAGATCTTCACCATTCGGAATTCAAACGTTGGTTGAAACGTCTTTCGCCAATAGTGAAAAGCCACGGGATTCCCCACACTTCTTATCCGCATCTTCTTCCCATTCCAACTCCCTGCAGCCTCGTAACATACCCCGATCGGGATGCCATAGTCCCACCGGCTCTTGTGCGGTATTCTCATAAGAAACGACGTACAAAAACTTAATTGTCTTCGGAGCGGTAACCGGTAGTTTTTCCCGAACGCGTTCGTATCATCTCTTAAATACCTCGTGATTCAGAGTGCCCCGCGCTGCATTCGTTTCGTGTCTCGGCGCTTTATTTTTCAAGTTCCATTGTAGTCGCGGGCTCGGCCGCCGTTGCGAAAGCGGGCGGTGCAAGTGACAACCACCCATCAGCTATAGTCGATGTCACGTTGCCTAACTCGATGGCCGTTACTGCTGGAGACAGCAAAAAAACATCAATAATTTTCAACGAAATATGAAACCCAAGAAGACAAAGAAAAAAAAAAATTAGGTTAAACTCGGAACCTATACTCCATCCGGGAGTAACGTCTCTGCCAATTGAAAATGCTATCAAAAATATATTTGTAGTTCTTTATATAGGCAGCCATCTTTGTATTGATGTGCAAAGCTCTAACCGAGCAAAGTTGAAAAAAAGTGCGAGTTCAAGTCTCGGTCGCAATCTTGAAGTAACAATATATGGAGGGAGAGGTAATTATTTTTACCCGACCTACGCAAACTTGCGATAAATCACTTTCTCCGGGCTTTTACGTCGTACACTATGAGAGAGAAAGAGACAACAAATTTCATGGACCGCTTCTATGGTATATACTGTAAGGATGATCTTAAGGTCCTGGTTCACGGCGGGACTCCGCCCACATTTTTTACTATGCCACTAAACTTGACACAACTAAACGGTTTTTTAGGTTATATGCTATATTTTTGTTGATGAAAAAACTGTGAAAAAGTGGCTATACGAATAAACAAAAACATTATGTCGATATGTGATATGAATGGATGTATAAATACCGTAGCCTTAGTTTTAGCCACGCCCAGGTGCGCCGAGTCATGTTAAAATCATCAAAAACAAGTCCAAAACTGACTTCACTGCCTTGGATAGATACTACTCTACCAACTCTATGGTCGCAACCCTTTTATTTGATTTTTTTTAAATGGTAAATACCGCGCAAGAGTCCCAACTGCTCTCAAACGTCTGGAGCCACTGAGATTATGGCATTCCCAATCGGGGTATGTTGTGAGGCTGAAGAAAGTGGGATGGGGAAGAGGAAGGTTAGGAAATACCTGGCTATTCAGGTCTGGTCACCAAAAACGGCTAAAGCTACTACAGGGCGATACTTACTTATCTACCACTTTCGATATAGGCAGCCATCTTTGTATTGGTATGCAAAGCTTTAACCGATCACAGTGGCACACCTACATTGTCAGAAAAATAATCCGAGTTCAAGTCTCGGTCGCAACAATACTTTATTTTTATGTTTTTTATTCTGTTTCATATGTCGTTGAAAATTGTTGACATTGTTTCAATAATTAAATAGAATAGAATTTAATCACAGCAACCCAACTGGCCATGTATTGCGGTATATCGTAAAAAGGGCGAATAAAGCATTTTAGGACTCTAAATATACACGTATCATTATTTAAATCTTTTTTATATTGTTAAACTAGGATTTAGTGTTCACGCCTTGTAATTAAAAAGATTAATAATAATCTCATAAACGACCCATCTAACAGAAGAAGGATTACAACGGAACTCTCAGCGGCAGGACCACATCAGTTTTTAGTCAGTTTAACAGACTCCCATGAAAAAATGCCACGAGGTCTCTTGTTGGATTTAAAGTGATAAATTGTTAGGTTCTTACCTTCGTGTTTTTCTTCCGGTTCCTACATATCCAACCATTTCGCAATATTCGATTTCTGTATTCAACAACACCGTGTTCGAAACAATTGACAATCAAATAGAAGAGTTTTCTGTGAAAAATGTGTTGCTCGTTTGTTTTTCGCTTGTTGGTCAGTTTGTTGTTTTTGATCTCCAAATAATATAAAATAATGTGGTGGTTTGTTAAAAAGAAGACTTAAATCAGTGTGGTGTATTCGTGTTCGTCAATGATAAACTTGTTTAAGAAGATTTCAAGAACTTTTAACTTCAACTCTATCTGTGAGTGAATGGTTTCTCATTTTTCCGTTCATTTCGCAATCTTTCCACATACATAATTAAACACTTCCATCAAGTAGTATAGTTTATCGTTTACAGTCCACACTTTTCGAAATTCATCTGAAGCTGAAAACACATTCGGTGTTTTATCGCAGCTTCGGATCCAATATATATTTGTATATTTTATTTATCTTGTTGAAATATAAAACATGGGTTCGGTTTATGTCTGTTTCATTATGAGATTCCTGTGTCGTCATAATAATAACCTAACGTCACCAAAATAAAATGCCACCCTCGTGAGGTGAAAAAATCCTTTTTTTCTCATAATCAACTCTATATTTCTCACTATTCTGCAAGAAACCACACAAAAATAATATTGTAAAAATATGGAAACGTGGGTCAGCCCAGCCTCTCGAGGTCCATATCGGGCATCTCGTTTCACCGGCAGTCGGTTGGCCTCGTCATCCGCGAAGCAGGCTCGGCGCGCCGGGGGACACGATCCTTTAAACATCATTTTGATAAGAGTCATCCAGACATTTCATCTTTTTTACTTATTGCCTCTGGCTGAATTGGAATAGGGATGCTCATCTTTCTCATTAATATCGATGTTTTGTTGGGAAATTATAAATCATAATTTTAACATCGAAATAACGATAATGTAACAAACACAAGTGATGTCGACGAATACATTGTGTCAAAACGCAAAAAAAACTGCAAATTAATAGATATTAGACTTTATGGATTTGACATTTATTTAATGAAAATGATGGTATACATCATTTGATGATTCACATAATCATTCATTTTATTTGAATATAAAAAAATGCATAAAAAGGCAAAAACAAAACATTCAACAAAGCGCCCTTGAGGTGATTTTCTCACGAAAACGACGTTGTAGTAATAATGCAATAATAATTATTATCATTAATTTCAAGTTAAGATCTTAAAAAATATGTTGTATATTTTTAAACAACGCTACATAAAATACAAAACACACTTGATTTTTCATGTACTCAAAGATTGGTTCCGTGTAAAAACAAACGTAGTAGATACTCGTGGGTGTGAAAAAGGAAAAATGACTACGTTTTAGTTATTATTACAAATATATTTATATTTTCATATTATAGATATTTAAGCAATTTTAATAATATAAACATTATGTTTTGTTAAATGTTTAAATAATATCAATAATCTAAAACAAAATATGAAACAGAAAAAAGTCAGAAACTAAAAAGAACAATGGTCATGACCATAAATATTTTATAATAAATAAGCATTAATACTTTAAAGTTAATTCCAATTTTAATATTATGTTTTGTAATTTTATTATTTATATTTCTTTTGTATTTATCACTTTGCTTACGTTATATTTTACTTTAACCGGTCGGTAGCTGAGTGGACAAACGCGTTGGATTCCCACCGGGGCGTTTTTCGTTCAATTCCTCTGCTGGCTAAGTCCTCCATCATTGCACAAGCAACATCTTTCGCTTCTTATGATGGCAATAGGAGTTTTTCAAATATTGTCAGGTTATTCGTAACCCGGGAATGTTTGTCTTTCTTTTTTTTTAAATATACATATATTTTATGATGTATTATTTTTAGTTATATTTAACTTCACCTGTGTATATATTTTAATTAATTTTACTTTTTGTATTTTATGTTTTCAATTTGACTGTCAATATGTTGCTTATTTTATGTTTTCTCCACTTTGGTTAAAAATATATATAATGCATATTATTAGCTGAAACTTCACTGATTAATGCAACGTGGTAATCATGTAATATGTCAAAATGTTTATACAACTGTATTTTTTCCAAAATAAAATATTAAAATGAATTTCCACCATTAATTGAAATCCATAACCATTCCGCCACGCACATCTCAAAAAAACGCATTGAAAACTTTAACTTTAAAAACATCGTGTTTTAGTGTCATCCCTGCCCGCAGCTGTGTTTGTTGCCTTCTATAAAGTTCACATCACGAAATCCTTGAAATCGTCAGTTATGTCATCGCGCCCAGAGAAATGTATGCCATAACGTCGCGAACAAACTGCTGACGGGCCCACTCGGCGAGATTTTCTACTTCATTACGCGAGACTTACGGTCATCCATTATTATATATTACTAATAATTGATATTTTTATAGCATGTTACTTAACACAAGATACAAAGTATTGAGAAATGACCTTTTAATATGAGATATTAAACACCTATAAGATGCTATTAAATATATTTTGATGATCTATGACTTGACCTCCGGGGTCGAGCATTTTAGATTCTCAACTACTAATCCAGATGGATTTTATTTTGTAGATAAAATACTAAAGTATGACTTTTTGTTCTAAAATCTTTACTTAAAATTTTTAAATAAAGACAAACATTCCCGGGTTACGAATAACCTGACAATATTTGAAAAAATCCTATTGCTATCGTAATAAGCGCAAGATGTTGCTTGTGCAATGATAGAGGACTTGGTCAGCAGACGGCCTCCATTGTCGAGTGTAAAGACGCTTCACTACGAATCCAAAGGTCGCGGGTTCAAACCCGACGTGCGCCAATTACTTTTATTTAGTTAATATGTGTCATAACACATTTAATACATATAAAATAATGTAAATTTTATTTGCAGCACGTTCCAGACTGGTAGATACTCCAAGTATCGCCCCGGTGAAAGACCACCATTCAGAATCGAAACGTTGCTTGAAATGGCTTTAGCCGTGTTTAGTGACTAAATCTGAATATTCATGTACTTCCCAACCTTCTTCTTCTCCATCTCCTTTCCCTCCGCACTACATCATACTTCACAACATACCCTGATCGGGGATGCCATAGTCTTACTGGCTCTAGACGGTTGGTAGTAGTTGGGACTCTTGTACGGTATTCACTATAAAAAAAAATATAAATGTAAATTGAACCCACGACGCCCGGATGGGAATCCGATGCGTTTGTCGACTCAGCTACTGACCGGATAAATGTATTGCAGTTTAAATATATTCTTGTCTACTCTTGTATTCTGTTGAATATTATAGTACCCAAAACATTATCAATAACCTGAGAATAATAAATTCACTCTCGCATTTTGAATTATTAGCCATCCTCCGGTGGCAGTTTCTAAAATAAAACAGTGACAGCGGTCTGAAGAATTAATGTTTTTCTCGATTTCTATGAATTCGTCAATTTCCCGAATATCTTTGCGTTGAATTAAGGCCCTTCGGTGTAGGCGCCAAAGAAAAATCTTGGCAGAGAACAGTCTGGATCCTCGATCGCGTGTATTTGAACCTGAGCCAAGAAAAACAAGCACGGATGATAAATCGACATTTTAATTATAATTTAACCGCCATCACGCTGACGGTGGCTGTATTATCATAGCCGGAATACAAATTAATTAAATTCTTCATTCAACTGTGAAAAAATCTCTGCACAAATTCTTTCATCGGCGTATTTGTAACACGAAAACGGGAAATATTCTTACCATTTATTAAGCCAGATTTGTAGAACGCATTACTGCACTCTTGCATATAGCGTGTTTCAAACTTGGTATCTTAGAGTATACTAGAGGTAGCCCAAGCCAAGGCAGTGAAGTCAGTTTTGGACTTGTTTTTGATGATTTTAACATGACTCGGCGCACCTGGGCGTGGCTAAGACTAAGGCTACGGTATTTATACATCCATTCATATCACATATCGACATAATGTTTTTGTGTATTCGTATAGCCACTTTTTCACAGTATTTTTATCAACAAAAATATAGTATCTAACCTAAAAAAACCGTTTAGCTGTGTCAAGTTTAGTGGCATAATAAAAAATGTGGGTGGAGTCCCGCCGCTAACCAGCGAAGACAGCCAGCTTAAGATCATTGCGACAGTATATAGAAGCGGTCCAAGAAAATTGTTGTCTCTTTCTCTCTCATGGTGTACGATGTAAAAACTCGGAAAAAGTGATTTATTACAATTTCGGATGAGTTGGGTAAAACAAATTAGCTATCCCTCCATATATTGTTACTTCAAGCTTGGTATTCTACATCAGAAATTAATCTGCGTGCGAAAGAAAGAACGGGATGGCTAAAAAACCACCTTTGAGTTAAGTATGTAGAAATGCTCCTTAGATACATATATTAGTTATAAGTTATAGGTTAGATAAATTAATTTGTAGAGCGACCTTGAGGTGATTTTCCCATGAAAACGGCGCTATAAAAGTTATCCATTTGTTATTATATCTAGCAAGGAAAAATGAGATGAGTCAGAAAAAAATGTAATGTGCTGTTTTAAAAAAAAGGGATATGCGACATATAAGATGATTACATATAAAAAACAAAATGCCTAAATTTTGTTTTGGCTCTCCGCTTACATTTGGGTTTATTGGCTCATTTCGTTCTTCCTTGCGCACACAGAAACAATAAAAATAATACACTGTGAAGCTTTCTGTATAACTATAAAAACTTTGCGAATATTCAAATTCGATTGACGTGTACATTTGTTATTTTTTCGCTTACACCATAAGTAGGCGTCAGCAAGACAAAATGCTGTTTCTCAGTGACGTTTCGTACGAAAATCACAGTCGGAAGTGTATTAATTTGCACCAATACACACAATCCTAGGTGTGTGTTATTCGGGTAAACTCTAATTGTAATCACTCTATAATTCGAATATTCATAATAAAAAACACTAATGCATACACTTGCTGTCCCTTTTTCACAAAAAACAATAAGTGGTCGTAACCAAAAAAAAAGGCTGTTTATTAGTGACGTTTGGTAAAGACATTACTGCCGTAAGTATACACATATGCACTAATACACACGCTCCCGAGTATGTGTTGTTCGCATCAACTATAATCGCGCGACCTATAGCAAGTTTAACAATAAAACACAGCGTCGGATAATCGATAGACCCTCGGGTTCACAGCGGTTCGTCAGGTTGTTCCCCGAGTGCTCTCGCGCGGGGGCGAGTCAGTCTGCCCCCTACACAGCAGGGGGAGGGAGTGGGTGGTCCCCCCCCAAAAACAGGCAGTACCCAATGAAGACGCCGTGGAATCGTCTCGCGTTACCAATCATTCATTACCTTTCACACACGGAAAGTTTTAATGATCGGAATGAGAATTCATTACATTTCATTACTTAAAATCACCGATACACGAATCTCGAAAATTTACACGAGACTCTTAGGCCCCAGAGAGGCGTAGGAATTGATTTTCTGTCCAAGAACGTATTACGATATTAGAAAAAGTAAGAAAAAAATAAGGTTTATTCGGGCACACTGATACGCTCACAACACTCTTCTATCGGTTTATAACTTAAGTAAAAATAGCCGGTCATGTGAACGGTCGATATACTTTGTTCGTTCTTTTCGTGTTTTTTGGGCGAGGAACCGGTTCCAGTTCTTTTTAATTTCAAATCTCTACCGACTAGGACTTGTTTTTTGGCGAGGAACCAGTTCCAGTTCTTTTCGTTTTCAAATCTCTACCGACTAGTACTTTTGTCGATTTGCTAGTACTTTTCGAAAAAACACCAGGAACCGGTTCCTAAAAGAACTGGATAAATAACCGGTTCCTCGGTGGTCACCGGTAACTGGAACCGCGAACGCGACAAATGATGAGTAAAAAAATGGTGGGGGGGGAGGCGCTCTAGAAAAAAAATATCAAAGTGGGCGGTGGGCAAAAGAAGGTTGAGAATCTATGATCTAGATCGTCAAAATTGTTAAGTTGCTCCGGACCGCTGCCTGTCTGGTAAATATTTCCCTGGTGTTAACCAACCTTCGTTATGAGAGGGCATCAGAGGAAGAAGATTAAAAGTCAATTTATAGCACTTATGATGAGAGTATTTATCATCGAATATTACTTATTATTCAGCCATTAGTATTTATTATCAAAGGTGCACAAGTTCTCGTGTGGGCATCATAAAAAAACTCTCTTTTTTGCAGAAAATGACGATATAAATCAATTTGGTGATAATAATAATTCAGCGCATATACAGAAGTTAGGTGTTGAAGCCAATACATTTCCTTACTAGTGGTTAAGGGTCAGCACCCAAAAATATACACATTTTGGCTTTCTAATACAAGCAATAATACAAATGATTAATTTGTAAATTTCAATTGTGTAGTTAAGAAAAGTGTCCAATGTTTCCAATGAATAAAATTATTTTACTGTATCTTTATTAATAACATACTGAAACTTCGTGTGAAACGTTCAAAAATGCCTTTCTTGGTTTTAAAACTGCACCTTTTACTGACATTTTAGTATATCTTTCATAGAATTTAAAAGATTACAGCAAAAAAAAATTATTGACTGGAAACCTTAGACATTTTCCTAACTGTCCATGTAGAATT